>CM077031.1:44121852-44642391 GCA_039090855.1 Macrothele yani
TGTCTAAACCAAAACTCCAGCAGTGCTTGCTGTTCTCATGTGCAACCTTTCTGTGGGGTGCCACACTTCCTGATCATTAACATCAACATCACCTGCTTTAAATTGTCTAAACCCGAAACTCCAGCATTGCTTGCTGTTCCTCATGTGCAATTTTGTGGGGTGTGATCATCATCAACACAAACTGTCTAAACCAGAAACTCCAGCAATGCTTGCTGTTCCTCATGTGCAACTTCTGTGGGGTGCCACTACTCCTGATCATTAACATCAACATCACCTTTTAAACAAACAAAACCAAACTCCAGCACGCTTGTTCCTCATGTGCAACTTTTGTGGGGTGCCACTACCTTCTCGATCTTATCATCAACATCACCTGCTTTAAACTGTCTAAATAAACTCCAGCATTGCTTGCCGTTTCATGTGCAACCTTTGTAGGGTGCCACTACCTTCCCGATCATTAACATCAACATCACCTGCTTTAAACTGTGCTTTAAACTGTCTAAACCAAAACTCCAGCAATGCTTGCTGTTCCTCATGTGCTACCTTCTGTGGGGTGCCACTACCTTCCCGATCATTAACTGCTTTAAATTAAACTGTCTAAACCAAAACTCCAGCAATAACTGCTAAACTACAGCAATGCTTACAGTTCCTCATGTGCAACTTTCTGCGGGCGCCACTACCTTCTCGATCGTTAACATCAAACATCACCTGCTTTAAACGTCTAAACCAAAACTCCAGCATTGCTTGCTGTTTCTCATGTGCAACCTTTTGTGGGTGCCACTACCTTGCAACCTTCTGTGGGGTGCCACTATCTTCCCGATCATTAACATCAACATTTCCTCATGTACAACCTTTTGTGAGGGTGCCACTACATGTGCAACCTTTTGTGGGGTGCCACTACCTTCCCGATCATTAACATCAACATCACCTGCTTTAAACTGACTAAACCAAAACTCACCTGCTTTAAACTGTCTAAACCAAAACTACACTACCTTCCCGATCATTAACATCAACATCACCTCCTTTAAATTCCTCATGTGCAACCTTTGCGGGGCGCCACTACCTTCCCGAGTGAACATCACCTGCTTTAAACTGTCTAAACCAAAACTCCAGCATTGCTTGCTGTTTCTCATGTGCAACCTTTTGTAGGGTGCCACTACCTTCATCAACATCAACTGCTTTAAACGTGCAACCTTTTGTGGGGTGCCACTACTGTTGATCATGTTCATGTGCAACTTTCTGTGGGGTGCCACTACCTTCTCGATCGTTACAACATCACCTGCTTTAAAAACCAAAACTCCAGCATTGCTTGCTGTTCCTCATGTGCAACCTTTTGTGGGGTGCCACTACCTTCCCGATCATTAACATCAACATCACCTGCTTTAAACTGTCTAAACCAAAACTAAAGCATTGCTTGCTGTTGATCATGTGCGCCACTACCTTCCCGATCATTAACATCAACATCAACTGCTTTAAACTGCCTAAAACAAAATTCCAGCATTGCTTGCTGTTCCTCATGTGCAAACCTTTTGTGGGGTGCCACTACCTACATTAAACCAAAACTCCAGCATTGCTTGCTGTTCCTCATGTGCAACCTTTGTGGGGTGCCACTACCTTCGATCATTAACATCAACATCACACTGTCTAAACCAAAACTCCAGCATTGCTTGCTGGTTCATGTGCAACTTTCTTCAGCGCCACTACCTTCCCGATCATTAACATCAACATCTACCTTCCTGATCATTAACATTAACATCACCTGCTTTATTAAACTGTCTAAACCAAAACTCCAGCATTGCTTGCTGTTCCTCATGCGCAACCTTTTGTGGGGTGCCCCTACCTTCCCGATCATTAACATCTCCCGATCATTAACATGAACATCACCTGCTTTAAACTGTCTAAACCAAAACTCCAGCAATGCTTGCTGTTCCACATTGTCTAAACCTAAACTCCAGCGATTGCTTGCGTTCCTCATGTTAATCTGTCTAAACCAAAACTCAGCATTGCTTGCTGTTCCTTCATATGCAACCTATTGTGGGGTGCCACTACCTTCCCGATCAACACCTGCTTTAAACTGTCTAAACCTCAAACTCCAACATTGCTTGCAGTTCCTCTCCCGATCATTAACATCAACATCACCTGCCAGCATTGCTTGCTGTTCCTCATGTGCAACCTTGTGTGGGGTGCGCTTGCGGTTCCTCATGTGCAACCGTTTGTGCTGTCTAAACCAAAACTCGCAGCAATGCTTGGCTGTTCCTCATTCACCTGCTTTAAACTGTCTAAACCAACAACCTTCTGTGGGGCGCCACTACCTCCTTGATCATTAACATCAACATCACCTTCTTTAAACTGTCTAAACCAAAACTCCAGCAATGCTTACACTGTTCCTCATGTGCAACCTTTCTGCGGGGCGCCACTACTTTCTCGATCGTTAACATCAACATCACCTGCTTTAATCTGTCTAAACCAAAACTCCAGCATTGCTTGCTGTTCCTCATGTGCAACCTTTTGTGGGGTGCCACTACCTTCCCGATCATTAATTTAATGCCTAAAACAAAATTCCAGCATTGCTTGCAATATCACCTGCTTTAAACTGTCTAAACCAAAACTCCAGCAATGCTTGCTGTTCCTCGCAACCTTTTGTGGGGTGCCACTACCTTCCCGATCATTAACATACATCACTGTCTAAACCAGAACTCCAGCATTGCTTGCGGTTCCTCATGTGCAACCGTTTGTGGGGTGCCACTACCTTCCCGATCATTAACATCAACATCACCTGCTTTAATCTGTCTAAACCAAACAACATCACCTGCTTTTTAAACTGTCTAAACCAAAACATCACCTGCTTTAAACTGTCTAAACCAAAACTCCAGCATTGCTTGCTGTTCCTTCATGCTCCAGCATTGCTTGCTGTTCCTCATGTGCAACCTTGTGTGGGGTGCCACGATCATTAACATCAACATCACCTGCTTTAAACTGTCTAAACCAAAACTCCAGCAATGCTTGCTGTTCCAACTGTCTAAACCGAAACTCCAGCATTGCTTGCTGTTCTTCATGCAACCTTGTGGGGTGCCACTACCTACATCAACATCAGTGCAAATTTTGTGGGGTGCCACTACCTTCCCGATCATTAACATCAACATCACCTCCTTTAAACTGTCTAAACCAAAACTGCAGCAATGCTGGCTGTTCCTCATGTGCAACCTTCTGTGGGGCGCCACTACCTCCTTGATCATTAACATCAACATCACCTTCTTTAAACTGTCTAAACCAAAACTCCAGCAATGCTTACATTCCTCATGTGCAACTTTCTGCTGGGTGCCACTATTTCATCGATCGTTAACATCAACATCACCTGCTCATCAACATCACCTGCTTTAAACTGTCTAAACAAACTCCAACATTGCTACATCAACGCTTTAAACTCCTAAAACAAAATTCCAGCATTGCTTGCTGTTGATCATGTGCAACCTTTTGTGGGGTGCCACTACCTAAACTCCAGCATTGCTTGCTGTTTAAACTGTCTAAACCAAAACTCCAGCATTCCTTCTTTAAACTGTCTAAACCAAAACTCCAGCAATGCTTACACTTCCTCATGTGCAACTTTCTGCGGGGCGCCACTACTTTCTCGATCGTTAACATCAGCATCACCTGCTTTAATCTGTCTAAGGGTGCCACTACCTTCCCGATCATTAACATCAACACATCAACATCAACTGCTTTAAACTAACTCCAGCAATGCTTGCTGTTCCACATGTGCAACCTTTTGTGTGCCAATACCTTCCCGATCATTAACATCAACATCACCTGCACCAGAACTCCAGCATTGCTTGCGGTTCCTCATGTGCAACCGTTTGTGGGGTGCCACTACCTTCCCGATCATTAACATCAACATCACCTGCTTTTAAACTGACTAAACCAAAACTCCAGCATTGACTGTCTAAAACTGAAACTCCAGCATTGCTTGCTGTTCCTCATGTGCAACCTTTTGTGGGGTGAGACTACCTTCGATCATTAACATCAATGTGCAACCTTCTGTGGGGTGCCACTACCTCTGATCATTATGAACATCACCTGCTTTAAACTGTCTAAACCAAAACTCCAGCATTGCTTGCTGTTCCTCATGTGCAACTTTCTTGTGGGGTGCCACTACCTTAATCGATCGTTACTTCCCGATCATTAACATCACTCCAGCATTGCTTGCTGTTCCTCATGTGCAACCTTTTGTAGTGCCACTACCTTCCCGATCATTAACATCACAACATGCAACCTTTTGTGGGGTGAGACTACCTTCCCGCAATGCTTACACTTCTCATGTGCAACCTTTTGTGGGGTGCCCCTACCTTCCGATCATTATAACACCTGCTTTAAACTGTCTAAACCTAAACTCCAGCATTGCTTGCTGTTCCTCATGTGCAACCTTCTGTGGGGTGCCACTACCTTCCCGATCATTAAAAACTCCAGCTGCAGTTCCTCATGTGCAACCTTGTGGGGTGCCACTATCTTCCCGATCATTAACATCAACATCACCTGCTTTAAACTGTCTAAACCATAACATCAACATCACTGTTCCTCATGTAACCTTGTGTGGGGTGCCACTCTTCCCGATCATTAACATCAACATCACCTGCTTTAAACTGTCTAAACTAAAACTGCAGCAATGCTTGCTGTTCTCATGTGCAACCTTCTGTGGGTGCCACTACCTCCTTGATCATTAACATCAACATCATCAACATCACCTGCTTTAATCTGTCTAAACCAGAACTCCAGCATTGCTTGCGGTTCCTCATGTGCAACCGTTTGACCAAAACTCCAGCATTGCTTGCTGTTCCTCATGTGCAACCTTTGTGGGGTGCCACTACCTTCCCGATCATTAATTAACATCAACATCACCTGCTTTAAACTGTCTAAACCAAAACTCCAGCAATGCTTGCTGTTCCACATGGCCTAAAACAAAATTCCAGCATTGCTTGCTGTTGATCATGTGCAACCTTCTGTGGGGTGCCACTACCTTCCTGATCATTAACATCAACATCACCTGCTTTAATCTGTCTAACGATCATTAACATCAACATCACCTGCTTTAAATTGTCTAAACCGAAACTCCAGCATTGCTTGCTGTTCCTCATGTGCAACCTTGTGGGGTGAGACTACCTTCCCGATCATTAACATCAATATCACCTGCTTTAAACTGTCCTTGCTGTTCCTCATGTGCAACCTTGTGTGGGGTGCCACTACCTTCCCGATCATTAACATTGTTCCTCATGTGCAACCTTCTGTGGGGCGCCACTACCTCCTTGATCATTAACATCAACATCACCTTCTTAGATCACCTGCTTTAAACTGTCTAAACCGAAACCCAGCATTGCTTGCTGTTCTTCATGTGCAACCTTTTGTGGGGTGCCACTACCTTCCCGATCATTAACATCAACATCACCTGCTTTAAACTGTCTAAACCAAAACTCCAGCAACATCAACATCACCTGCTTTAACTTGCTGTTCCACATGTGCAACCTTTTGTGGGGTGCCACTACTGCTGTTCCTTCATAACATCACCTGCTTTAAACTGTCTAAACCAAAACTCAGCAATGCTGGCTGTTCCTCATGTGCAACCTTCTGTGGGGCGCCACTACCTCCTTGATCATTAACATCCTTCCCGATCATTAACATCAACATCACCTTCACCTTCTTTAAACTGTCTAAACCAAAACTCCAAACCTTTTGTGGGGTGCCACTACCTTCCTGATCATTAACATCAACATCACCTGCTTTAATCTGTCTAAACCAGAACTCCAGCATTGCTTGCGGTTCCTCTCATGTGCAACCTTTCTGCTGGGCGCCACTACTTTCTCGATCGTCCTGTCAGCATCACCTGCTTTAATCTGTCTAAACCACACCATTGCTTGCTGTTCCTCATATGCAACCTATTGTGGGGTGCCACTACCTTCCCGATCATGCTTGCTGTTCCTCATGTGCAACCTTCTGTGGGGTGCCACTACCTTCCTGATCATTAACCTTTAAACTGTCTAAAACAAAATTCCAGCATTGCTTGCTGTTGATCATGTGCAACCTTTTGTGGGGTGCCACTACCTTCCTGATCATTAACAACATCACCTGCTTTAAACTGTCTAAACCAAAACTCCAGCAATGTGGGGTGCCACTATCTTCCCGATCATGCCACTACCTTCCCGATCATTAACATCAACATCACCTGCTTTAAACTTGCAACCTTTTGTGGGGTGCCACTACCTTCCATAAACCAAAACTCCAGCAATGCTTGCTACTCCAGCAATGCTTGCTGTTCCTCATGTGCAACCTTCTGTGGGGCGCCACTACCTCCTTGATCATTAACATCAACATCACCTTCTTTAAACTGTCTAAACCAAAACTATAGCAATGCTTACATAAACTGTCTGTCCAAAACTCCAGCAATGCTTACAGTTCCTCATGTGCAACTTTCTGCGGGCGCCACTACCTTCTCGATCGTTAATTTCTGTCTAAACCAAAACTCCAGCATTGCTCATCAACATCACCTGCTTTTTAAACGTGCAACCTTTTGTGGGGTGCCACTATGTCGCTTTAAACTGACTAAACCAAAACTCCAGCATTGCTTGCTGTTGATCATGTGCATCATTAACATCAACATCACCTGCTTTAACATGTGCAACTTTGTGGGGTGCCACTACCTTCCCGATCATTAACATCAACATCATCCTCATGTCTTTAAACTGTCTAAACCAAAACTCCAGCATTGCTTGCTGTTCCACATGTGCAACCTTTTGTGGGGTGCCACTACCTTCCCGATCATTAACATCAACATACATCAACATCACCTGCTTTAAACTGTCTAAACCTAAACTCCAACATTGCTTGCAGTTCCTCATGTGCAACCTTTTGTGGGTGCCACTACCTTCCTGATCATTAACATCAACATCACCTGCTTTGCTTTAAACTGTCTAAACCAAACTCCAGCATTATTAACATCAACATCACCTCCTTTAAACTGTCTAAACCAAAACTGCAGCAATGCTGGCTGTTCCTCATGTGCAACCTTCTGTGGGGCGCCACTACCTCCTTGATCATTAACATCAATCAACATCACCTGCTTTAAACTGTCTAAACCAAAACTCCAGCAATGCTTGCTGTTCCTCATGTGCAACCTTCTGTGGGGCTAGATCATTCACATCAACATCACCTTCTTTAAATTGTCTAAACCAAAACTCCAGCAATGCTTACAGTTCCTCATGCAACTTTATGCGCCACTACCTTCTCGATCGTTAACATCAACATTACCTGCTTTAATCTGTCTAAACCAAAACTCATGCATTGCTTACTGTTACTCATGTGCAACCTTGTGGGGTGCCACTACCTTCGATCGTTAACATCAAACATCAGCATCACCTGCTTTAATCTGTCTAAACCAAAACTCCAGCCTTGCTGTTCCTCATGTGCAACCTTCTGTGGGGCAACTGCTTTAAACGTCTAAACCGAAACTCCAGCATTGCTTGCTGTTCCTCATGTGCAACCTTTGTGGGGTGTGACTACCTTCCCGATCATTACTTTAATCTGTCTAAACCAGAACTCCAGCATTGCTTGCGGTTCCTCATGTGCAACCGTTTGTGGGGTGCCACTACCTTCCCGATCATTAACATCAACATCACCTGCTTTAAACTGACTAAACCAAAACTCCAGCATTGCTTGCTGTTCCTCATGCATCAATATCACCTGCTTTAAACTGTCTAAACCAAAAACCTTTTGTGGGGTGCCACTACCTTCCCGATCATTAACATGAACATCACCTGCTTTAAACTGTCTAAACCAAAACTCCGTTCCTCATGTGCAACTTTCTGCGGGGCGCCACTACCTTCTCGATCGTTAACATCAACATCACCTGCTTTAAACTGTCTAAACCAAAACTCCAGCAACATCAACATGCTTGCTGTTTCTCATGTGCAACCTTTTGTAGGGTGCCACTACCTTCCCTGATCATTAAGGCTGTTCCTCATGTGCAACCTTCTGTGCCACTACCTCCTTGATCATTAACATCAACATCACCTTCTTTAAACTGTCTAAACCAAAACTACAAATGCTTACACTTCCTCATGTGCAACTTTCTGCGGGCTACTTTCTCGATCGTTAACATCAGCATCACCTGCTTTAATCTGTCTAATGACTAAACCAAAACTCCAGCATTGCTTGCTGTTCCTCATGTGCAACCTTTCTGTGGGTGCCACTACCTTCCCGATCATTAACATCAACATCACCTGCTTTAAACTTCCAGCATTGCTTGCTGTTGATCATGTGCAACCTTTTGTGGGGTGCCACTACCTTCCCGATCATTAACATCAACATCACCTGCTTTAATCTGTAAACCAAACTAAAGCATTGCTTGCTGTTCCTCATGTGCAACTTTCTGCGGGGCGCCACTACCTTCCTGATCATTAACATCAACATCAACTGCTTTTAAACTGTCTAAACCAAAACTCCAGCATTGCTTGTTGTTCCTCATGTGCAACCTTTTGTGGGGTGCCCCTACCTTCCCGTTCCCGATCATTAACATCAACATCACCTGCTTTAAACTGTCTAAACCAAAACTCCAGACTGTCTAAACCTAAACTCCAGCAATGCTTGCTGTATCACCTGCTTTAAATTGTCTAAACCGAAACTCCAGCATTGCTTGCTGTTCGCAACCTTCTGTGTGGGTGCCACTACCTTCCTGATCATTACATTAAACTGACTAAACCAAAACTCCAGCATTGCTTGCTGTTCCTTCATGTGCAACCTTGTGTGGGGTGCCACTACCTTCCTGATCGCTTGCTGTTCCTCATACATCACCTTCTTTAAACTGTCTAAACCAAAACTCCAGCAATGCTTACACTTCCTCATGTGCAACTTTCTGCGGGGCGCCACTACTTTCTCGATCGTTTAACATCAACATCACCTTCTTTAAACTGTCTAAACCAAAACTCCAGCATTGCTTGCTGTTCCTCATGTGCAACCTTGTGGGGTGCCACTACCTTCGATCATTAACATCAACATACATCAACATCACCTGCTTTAAACTGTCTAAACCAAAACTCCAGCATTGCTGCCTAAAACAAAATTCCAGCATTGCTTGCTGTTGATCATGTGCAACCTTTTGTGGGGTGCCACTACCTTCTGATCATTAACATCAACATCACCTGTCACCTGCTTTAAACTGATGCAACCTTGTGTGGGGTGCCACTACCTTCCCGATCATTAACATTAAGATCACCTGCTTTAAACTGTCTAAACCGAAACTCCAGCATTGCTTGCTGTTCTTCATGTGCAAACTGCCTAAAACAAAATTCCAGCAGCAATGCTTGCTGTTCCACATGTGCAACCTTTTGTGGGTTGCCACTACCTTCCCGATCATTATAAACTGTCCACCTCCTTTAAACTGTCTAAACCAAAACTGCAGCAATGCTGTCTAAACCGAAACTCCAGCATTGCTTGCTGTTCTTCATGTGCAACCTTTTGTGGGGTGCCACTACCTTCCCGATCATTAACATGAACATCACCAAAACTCCAGCATTGCTTGCTGTTCCTCATATGCAACCTATTGTGGGGTGCCACTACCTTCCCGATCATTAACATCAACATCAACTGCTTTAAACTGCCTAAAACAAAAGCTTGTCTAAACCAGAACTCCAGCATTGCTTGCGGTTCCTCATGTGCAACCGTTTGTGGGGTGCCACTACCACCAAAACTGCAGCAATGCTTGCTGTTCCACATGTGCAACCTTTTGTGGGGTGCCACTACCTTCCCGATCATTAACATCAACTCAACATCACCTTCTTTAAACTGTCTAAACCAAAACTCCAGCAATGCTTACACTTCCTCATGTGTTCATGTGCAACCTTTTGTGGGGTGAGACTACCTTCCCGATCATCAGCATCACCTGCTTTAATCTGTCTAAACTAACATCAATATCACCTGCTTTAAACTGTCTAAACCAAAACTCCAGCAATGATCATTAACAGTGCAACCTTCTGTGGGGCGCCACTACCTCCTTGATCATAGCATTGCTTGCTGTTGATCATGTGCAACCTTTTGTGGGGTGCCACTACCTTCCCGATCATTAACATCAACATCACCTGCTTTAAATGCTTACAGTTCCTCATGTGCAACTTTCTGCGGGGCGCCACTACCTTTCGATCGTTACATCATTAACATCAACATCACCTGCTTTAAACTGTCTAAACCAAACTCCAGCAATGCTTGCTGTTCCACAAAAGGTTGCACATGAGGAACAGCAAGCAATGCTGGAGTTTTGGTTTAGACAGTTTAAAGCAGGTGATGTTGATGTTAATGATCGGGAAGGTAGTGGCACCCCACAAAAGGTTGCACATGAGGAACAGCAAGCAATGCTGGAGTTTTGGTTTAGACAGTTTAAAGCAGGTGATGTTGATGTTAATGATCGGGAAGGTAGTGGCACCCCACAAAAGGTTGCACATGAGGAACAGCAAGCAATGCTGGAGTTTTGGTTTAGTCAGTTTAAAGCAGGTGATGTTGATGTTAATGATCGGGAAGGTAGTGGCACCCCACAAAAGGTTGCACATGAGGAACAGCAAGCAATGCTGGAGTTTTGGTTTAGACAGTTTAAAGCAGGTGATGTTGATGTTAATTGATGTTAATGATCGAGAAGGTAGTGGCACCCCACAGCACATGAGGAACAGCAAGCATTGCTGGAGTTTTGGTTTAGACAGTTTAAAGCAGGTGATGTTGATGTTAATGATCGGGAAGGTAGTGGCACCAAAAGGTTGCACAGAGGAACAGCAAGCATTGCTGGAGTACAGTTTAAAGCAGGTGATGTTGATGTTAATGATCGGGAAGGTAGTGGCACCCCACAGGTTGCACATGAGGAACAGCAAGCAATGCTGGAGTTTTGGTTTAGACAGTTTAAAGCAGGTGATGTTGATGTTAATGATCGGGAAGGTAGTGGCACCCCACAAAAGGTTGCACATGAGGAACAGCAAGCAATGCTGGAGTTTTGGTTTAGACAGTTTAAAGCAGGTGATGTTGATGTTAATGATCGGGAAGGTAGTGGCACCCCACAGAAGGTTGCACATGAGGAACAGCAAGCATTGCTGGAGTTTTGGTTTAGACAGTTTAAAGCAGGTGATGTTGATGTTAATGATCGGGAAGGTAGTGGCACCCCACAAAAGGTTGCACATGAGGAACAGCAAGCAATGCTGGAGTTTTGGTTTAGACAGTTTAAAGCAGGTGATGTTGATGTTAATGATCGGGAAGGTAGTGGCACCCCACAAAAGGTTGCACATGAGGAACAGCAAGCAATGCTGGAGTTTTGGTTTAGACAGTTTAAAGCAGGTGATGTTGATGTTAATGATCGGGAAGGTAGTGGCACCCCACAAAAGGTTGCACATGAGGAACAGCAAGCAATGCTGGAGTTTTGGTTTAGACAGTTTAAAGCAGGTGATGTTGATGTTAATGATCGGGAAGGTAGTGGCACCCCACAAAAGGTTGCACATGAGGAACAGCAAGCAATGCTGGAGTTTTGGTTTAGACAGTTTAAAGCAGGTGATGTTGATGTTAACGATCGAGAAGGTAGTGGCCCAGAAAGTTGCACATGAGGAACTGTAAGCATTGCTGGAGTTTTGGTTTAGACAGTTTAAAGAAGGTGATGTTGATGTTAATGATCAAGGAGGTAGTGGCGCCCCACAGAAGGTTGCACATGAGGAACAGCAAGCATTGCTGGAGTTTTGGTTTAGACAGTTTAAAGCAGGTGATATTGATGTTAATGATCGGGAAGGTAGTGGCACCCCACAAAAGGTTGCACATGAGGAACAGCAAGCAATGCTGGAGTTTTGGTTTAGACAGTTTAAAGCAGGTGATGTTGATGTTAATGATCGGGAAGGTAGTGGCACCCCACAAAAGGTTGCACATGAGGAACAGCAAGCATTGCTGGAGTTTTGGTTTAGACAGTTTAAAGCAGGTGATGTTGATGTTAATGATCGGGAAGGTAGTGGCACCCCACAAAAGGTTGCACATGAGGAACAGCAAGCAATGCTGGAGTTTTGGTTTAGACAGTTTAAAGCAGGTGATGTTGATGTTAATGATCGGGAAGGTAGTGGCACCCCACAAAAGGTTGCACATGAGGAACAGCAAGCAATGCTGGAGTTTTGGTTTAGACAGTTTAAAGCAGGTGATGTTGATGTTAATGATCGGGAAGGTAGTGGCACCCCACAAAAGGTTGCACATGAGGAACAGCAAGCAATGCTGGAGTTTTGGTTTAGACAGTTTAAAGCAGGTGATGTTGATGTTAACGATCGAGAAGGTAGTGGCGCCCCGCAGAAAGTTGCACATGAGGAACTGTAAGCATTGCTGGAGTTTTGGTTTAGACAGTTTAAAGCAGGTGATGTTGATGTTAATGATCAAGGAGGTAGTGGCGCCCCACAGAAGGTTGCACATGAGGAACAGCAAGCATTGCTGGAGTTTTGGTTTAGACAGTTTAAAGCAGGTGATGTTGATGTTAATGATCGGGAAGGTAGTGGCACCCCACAAAAGGTTGCACATGAGGAACAGCAAGCAATGCTGGAGTTTTGGTTTAGACAGTTTAAAGCAGGTGATGTTGATGTTAATGATCGGGAAGGTAGTGGCACCCCACAAAAGGTTGCACATGAGGAACAGCAAGCAATGCTGGAGTTTTGGTTTAGACAGTTTAAAGCAGGTGATGTTGATGTTAATGATCGGGAAGGTAGTGGCACCCCACAAAAGGTTGCACATGAGGAACAGCAAGCAATGCTGGAGTTTTGGTTTAGACAGTTTAAAGCAGGTGATGTTGATGTTAATGATCGGGAAGGTAGTGGCACCCCACAAAAGGTTGCACATGAGGAACAGCAAGCAATGCTGGAGTTTTGGTTTAGACAGTTTAAAGCAGGTGATGTTGATGTTAATGATCGGGAAGGTAGTGGCACCCCACAAAAGGTTGCACATGAGGAACAGCAAGCAATGCTGGAGTTTTGGTTTAGACAGTTTAAAGCAGGTGATGTTGATGTTAATGATCGGGAAGGTAGTGGCACCCCACAAAAGGTTGCACATGAGGAACAGCAAGCAATGCTGGAGTTTTGGTTTAGACAGTTTAAAGCAGGTGATGTTGATGTTAACGATCGAGAAGGTAGTGGCGCCCCGCAGAAAGTTGCACATGAGGAACTGTAAGCATTGCTGGAGTTTTGGTTTAGACAGTTTAAAGAAGGTGATGTTGATGTTAATGATCAAGGAGGTAGTGGCGCCCCACAGAAGGTTGCACATGAGGAACAGCAAGCATTGCTGGAGTTTTGGTTTAGACAGTTTAAAGCAGGTGATGTTGATGTTAATGATCGGGAAGGTAGTGGCACCCCACAAGAAGGTTGCACATGAGGAACAGCAAGCAATGCTGGAGTTTTGGTTTAGACAGTTTAAAGCAGGTGATGTTGATGTTAATGATCGGGAAGGTAGTGGCACCCCACAAAAGGTTGCACATGAGGAACAGCAAGCAATGCTGGAGTTTTGGTTTAGACAGTTTAAAGCAGGTGATGTTGATGTTAATGATCGGGAAGGTAGTGGCACCCCACAAAAGGTTGCACATGAGGAACAGCAAGCATTGCTGGAGTTTTGGTTTAGACAGTTTAAAGCAGGTGATGTTGATGTTAATGATCGGGAAGGTAGTGGCACCCCACAAAAGGTTGCACATGAGGAACAGCAAGCAATGCTGGAGTTTTGGTTTAGACAGTTTAAAGCAGGTGATGTTGATGTTAATGATCGGGAAGGTAGTGGCACCCCACAAGGTTGCACATGAGGAACAGCAAGCAATGCTGGAGTTTTGGTTTAGACAGTTTAAAGCAGGTGATGTTGATGTTAATGATCGGGAAGGTAGTGGCACCCCACAAAAGGTTGCACATGAGGAACAGCAAGCAATGCTGGAGTTTTGGTTTAGACAGTTTAAAGCAGGTGATGTTGATGTTAATGATCGGGAAGGTAGTGGCACCCCACAAAAGGTTGCACATGAGGAACAGCAAGCAATGCTGGAGTTTTGGTTTAGACAGTTTAAAGCAGGTGATGTTGATGTTAACGATCGAGAAGGTAGTGGCGCCCCGCAGAAAGTTGCACATGAGGAACTGTAAGCATTGCTGGAGTTTTGGTTTAGACAGTTTAAAGCAGGTGATGTTGATGTTAATGATCAAGGAGGTAGTGGCGCCCCACAGAAGGTTGCACATGAGGAACAGCAAGCATTGCTGGAGTTTTGGTTTAGACAGTTTAAAGCAGGTGATGTTGATGTTAATGATCGGGAAGGTAGTGGCACCCCACAAAAGGTTGCACATGAGGAACAGCAAGCAATGCTGGAGTTTTGGTTTAGACAGTTTAAAGCAGGTGATGTTGATGTTAATGATCGGGAAGGTAGTGGCACCCCACAAAAGGTTGCACATGAGGAACAGCAAGCAATGCTGGAGTTTTGGTTTAGACAGTTTAAAGCAGGTGATGTTGATGTTAACGATCGATAAGGTAGTGGCACCCCACAAAAGGTTGCACATGAGGAACAGCAAGCAATGCTGGAGTTTTGGTTTAGACAGTTTAAAGCAGGTGATGTTGATGTTAACGATCGAGAAGGTAGTGGCGCCCCGCAGAAAGTTGCACATGAGGAACTGTAAGCATTGCTGGAGTTTTGGTTTAGACAGTTTAAAGAAGGTGATGTTGATGTTAATGATCAAGGAGGTAGTGGCGCCCCACAGAAGGTTGCACATGAGGAACAGCAAGCATTGCTGGAGTTTTGGTTTAGACAGTTTAAAGCAGGTGATGTTGATGTTAATGATCGGGAAGGTAGTGGCACCCCACAAAAGGTTGCACATGAGGAACAGCAAGCAATGCTGGAGTTTTGGTTTAGACAGTTTAAAGCAGGTGATGTTGATGTTAATGATCGGGAAGGTAGTGGCACCCCACAAAAGGTTGCACATGAGGAACAGCAAGCAATGCTGGAGTTTTGGTTTAGACAGTTTAAAGCAGGTGATGTTGATGTTAATGATCGGGAAGGTAGTGGCACCCCACAAAAGGTTGCACATGAGGAACAGCAAGCAATGCTGGAGTTTTGGTTTAGACAGTTTAAAGCAGGTGATGTTGATGTTAATGATCGGGAAGGTAGTGGCACCCCACAAAAGGTTGCACATGAGGAACAGCAAGCAATGCTGGAGTTTTGGTTTAGACAGTTTAAAGCAGGTGATGTTGATGTTAATGATCGATAAGGTAGTGGCACCCCACAAAAGGTTGCACATGAGGAACAGCAAGCAATGCTGGAGTTTTGGTTTAGACAGTTTAAAGCAGGTGATGTTGATGTTAACGATCGAGAAGGTAGTGGCGCCCCGCAGAAAGTTGCACATGAGGAACTGTAAGCATTGCTGGAGTTTTGGTTTAGACAGTTTAAAGAAGGTGATGTTGATGTTAATGATCAAGGAGGTAGTGGCGCCCCACAGAAGGTTGCACATGAGGAACAGCAAGCATTGCTGGAGTTTTGGTTTAGACAGTTTAAAGCAGGTGATATTGATGTTAATGATCGGGAAGGTAGTGGCACCCCACAAAAGGTTGCACATGAGGAACAGCAAGCAATGCTGGAGTTTTGGTTTAGACAGTTTAAAGCAGGTGATGTTGATGTTAATGATCGGGAAGGTAGTGGCACCCCACAAAAGGTTGCACATGAGGAACAGCAAGCATTGCTGGAGTTTTGGTTTAGACAGTTTAAAGCAGGTGATGTTGATGTTAATGATCGGGAAGGTAGTGGCACCCCACAAAAGGTTGCACATGAGGAACAGCAAGCAATGCTGGAGTTTTGGTTTAGACAGTTTAAAGCAGGTGATGTTGATGTTAATGATCGGGAAGGTAGTGGCACCCCACAAAAGGTTGCACATGAGGAACAGCAAGCAATGCTGGAGTTTTGGTTTAGACAGTTTAAAGCAGGTGATGTTGATGTTAATGATCGGGAAGGTAGTGGCACCCCACAAAAGGTTGCACATGAGGAACAGCAAGCAATGCTGGAGTTTTGGTTTAGACAGTTTAAAGCAGGTGATGTTGATGTTAACGATCGAGAAGGTAGTGGCGCCCCGCAGAAAGTTGCACATGAGGAACTGTAAGCATTGCTGGAGTTTTGGTTTAGACAGTTTAAAGAAGGTGATGTTGATGTTAATGATCAAGGAGGTAGTGGCGCCCCACAGAAGGTTGCACATGAGGAACAGCAAGCATTGCTGGAGTTTTGGTTTAGACAGTTTAAAGCAGGTGATGTTGATGTTAATGATCGGGAAGGTAGTGGCACCCCACAAAAGGTTGCACATGAGGAACAGCAAGCATTGCTGGAGTTTTGGTTTAGACAGTTTAAAGCAGGTGATGTTGATGTTAATGATCGGGAAGGTAGTGGCACCCCACAAAAGGTTGCACATGAGGAACAGCAAGCAATGCTGGAGTTTTGGTTTAGACAGTTTAAAGCAGGTGATGTTGATGTTAATGATCGGGAAGGTAGTGGCACCCCACAAAAGGTTGCACATGAGGAACAGCAAGCAATGCTGGAGTTTTGGTTTAGACAGTTTAAAGCAGGTGATGTTGATGTTAATGATCGGGAAGGTAGTGGCACCCCACAAAAGGTTGCACATGAGGAACAGCAAGCAATGCTGGAGTTTTGGTTTAGACAGTTTAAAGCAGGTGATGTTGATGTTAATGATCGGGAAGGTAGTGGCACCCCACAAAAGGTTGCACATGAGGAACAGCAAGCAATGCTGGAGTTTTGGTTTAGACAGTTTAAAGCAGGTGATGTTGATGTTAATGATCGGGAAGGTAGTGGCACCCCACAAAAGGTTGCACATGAGGAACAGCAAGCAATGCTGGAGTTTTGGTTTAGACAGTTTAAAGCAGGTGATGTTGATGTTAACGATCGAGAAGGTAGTGGCACCCCACAGAAAGGTTGCACATGAGGAACAGCAAGCATTGCTGGAGTTTTGGTTTAGACAGTTTAAAGCAGGTGATGTTGATGTTAATGATCAAGGAAGGTAGTGGCACCCCACAGAAGGTTGCACATGAGGA
The DNA here is from genome assembly GCA_039090855.1 of Macrothele yani. Taxonomy (NCBI): domain Eukaryota; kingdom Metazoa; phylum Arthropoda; class Arachnida; order Araneae; family Macrothelidae; genus Macrothele; species Macrothele yani. Next base: position 44,138,929 of record CM077031.1, read on the forward strand.
ACAGCAAGCATTGCTGGAGTTTTGGTTTAGACAGTTTAAAGCAGGTGATGTTGATGTTAATGATCGGGAAGGTAGTGGCACCCCACAAAAGGTTGCACATGAGGAACAGCAAGCAATGCTGGAGTTTTGGTTTAGACAGTTTAAAGCAGGTGATGTTGATGTTAATGATCGGGAAGGTAGTGGCACCCCACAAAAGGTTGCACATGAGGAACAGCAAGCAATGCTGGAGTTTTGGTTTAGACAGTTTAAAGCAGGTGATGTTGATGTTAATGATCGGGAAGGTAGTGGCACCCCACAGAAGGTTGCACATGAGGAACAGCAAGCAATGCTGGAGTTTTGGTTTAGACAGTTTAAAGCAGGTGATGTTGATGTTAATGATCGGGAAGGTAGTGGCACCCCACAAAAGGTTGCACATGAGGAACAGCAAGCAATGCTGGAGTTTTGGTTTAGACAGTTTAAAGCAGGTGATGTTGATGTTAATGATCGGGAAGGTAGTGGCACCCCACAAAAGGTTGCACATGAGGAACAGCAAGCAATGCTGGAGTTTTGGTTTAGACAGTTTAAAGCAGGTGATGTTGATGTTAATGATCGGGAAGGTAGTGGCACCCCACAAAAGGTTGCACATGAGGAACAGCAAGCAATGCTGGAGTTTTGGTTTAGACAGTTTAAAGCAGGTGATGTTGATGTTAACGATCGAGAAGGTAGTGGCGCCCCGCAGAAAGTTGCACATGAGGAACTGTAAGCATTGCTGGAGTTTTGGTTTAGACAGTTTAAAGAAGGTGATGTTGATGTTAATGATCAAGGAGGTAGTGGCGCCCCACAGAAGGTTGCACATGAGGAACAGCAAGCATTGCTGGAGTTTTGGTTTAGACAGTTTAAAGCAGGTGATATTGATGTTAATGATCGGGAAGGTAGTGGCACCCCACAAAAGGTTGCACATGAGGAACAGCAAGCAATGCTGGAGTTTTGGTTTAGACAGTTTAAAGCAGGTGATGTTGATGTTAATGATCGGGAAGGTAGTGGCACCCCACAAAAGGTTGCACATGAGGAACAGCAAGCAATGCTGGAGTTTTGGTTTAGACAGTTTAAAGCAGGTGATGTTGATGTTAATGATCGGGAAGGTAGTGGCACCCCACAAAAGGTTGCACATGAGGAACAGCAAGCAATGCTGGAGTTTTGGTTTAGACAGTTTAAAGCAGGTGATGTTGATGTTAATGATCGGGAAGGTAGTGGCACCCCACAAAAGGTTGCACATGAGGAACAGCAAGCAATGCTGGAGTTTTGGTTTAGACAGTTTAAAGCAGGTGATGTTGATGTTAATGATCGGGAAGGTAGTGGCACCCCACAAAAGGTTGCACATGAGGAACAGCAAGCAATGCTGGAGTTTTGGTTTAGACAGTTTAAAGCAGGTGATGTTGATGTTAACGATCGAGAAGGTAGTGGCGCCCCGCAGAAAGTTGCACATGAGGAACTGTAAGCATTGCTGGAGTTTTGGTTTAGACAGTTTAAAGAAGGTGATGTTGATGTTAATGATCAAGGAGGTAGTGGCGCCCCACAGAAGGTTGCACATGAGGAACAGCAAGCATTGCTGGAGTTTTGGTTTAGACAGTTTAAAGCAGGTGATGTTGATGTTAATGATCGGGAAGGTAGTGGCACCCCACAAAAGGTTGCACATGAGGAACAGCAAGCATTGCTGGAGTTTTGGTTTAGACAGTTTAAAGCAGGTGATGTTGATGTTAATGATCGGGAAGGTAGTGGCACCCCACAAAAGGTTGCACATGAGGAACAGCAAGCAATGCTGGAGTTTTGGTTTAGACAGTTTAAAGCAGGTGATGTTGATGTTAATGATCGGGAAGGTAGTGGCACCCCACAAAAGGTTGCACATGAGGAACAGCAAGCAATGCTGGAGTTTTGGTTTAGACAGTTTAAAGCAGGTGATGTTGATGTTAATGATCGGGAAGGTAGTGGCACCCCACAAAAGGTTGCACATGAGGAACAGCAAGCAATGCTGGAGTTTTGGTTTAGACAGTTTAAAGCAGGTGATGTTGATGTTAATGATCGGGAAGGTAGTGGCACCCCACAAAAGGTTGCACATGAGGAACAGCAAGCAATGCTGGAGTTTTGGTTTAGACAGTTTAAAGCAGGTGATGTTGATGTTAATGATCGATAAGGTAGTGGCACCCCACAAAAGGTTGCACATGAGGAACAGCAAGCAATGCTGGAGTTTTGGTTTAGACAGTTTAAAGCAGGTGATGTTGATGTTAACGATCGAGAAGGTAGTGGCGCCCCGCAGAAAGTTGCACATGAGGAACTGTAAGCATTGCTGGAGTTTTGGTTTAGACAGTTTAAAGAAGGTGATGTTGATGTTAATGATCAAGGAGGTAGTGGCGCCCCACAGAAGGTTGCACATGAGGAACAGCAAGCATTGCTGGAGTTTTGGTTTAGACAGTTTAAAGCAGGTGATGTTGATGTTAATGATCGGGAAGGTAGTGGCACCCCACAAAAGGTTGCACATGAGGAACAGCAAGCAATGCTGGAGTTTTGGTTTAGACAGTTTAAAGCAGGTGATGTTGATGTTAATGATCGGGAAGGTAGTGGCACCCCACAAAAGGTTGCACATGAGGAACAGCAAGCAATGCTGGAGTTTTGGTTTAGACAGTTTAAAGCAGGTGATGTTGATGTTAATGATCGGGAAGGTAGTGGCACCCCACAAAAGGTTGCACATGAGGAACAGCAAGCAATGCTGGAGTTTTGGTTTAGACAGTTTAAAGCAGGTGATGTTGATGTTAATGATCGGGAAGGTAGTGGCACCCCACAAAAGGTTGCACATGAGGAACAGCAAGCAATGCTGGAGTTTTGGTTTAGACAGTTTAAAGCAGGTGATGTTGATGTTAATGATCGGGAAGGTAGTGGCACCCCACAAAAGGTTGCACATGAGGAACAGCAAGCAATGCTGGAGTTTTGGTTTAGACAGTTTAAAGCAGGTGATGTTGATGTTAATGATCGGGAAGGTAGTGGCACCCCACAAAAGGTTGCACATGAGGAACAGCAAGCAATGCTGGAGTTTTGGTTTAGACAGTTTAAAGCAGGTGATGTTGATGTTAATGATCGGGAAGGTAGTGGCACCCCACAAAAGGTTGCACATGAGGAACAGCAAGCAATGCTGGAGTTTTGGTTTAGACAGTTTAAAGCAGGTGATGTTGATGTTAACGATCGAGAAGGTAGTGGCGCCCCGCAGAAAGTTGCACATGAGGAACTGTAAGCATTGCTGGAGTTTTGGTTTAGACAGTTTAAAGAAGGTGATGTTGATGTTAATGATCAAGGAGGTAGTGGCGCCCCACAGAAGGTTGCACATGAGGAACAGCAAGCATTGCTGGAGTTTTGGTTTAGACAGTTTAAAGCAGGTGATGTTGATGTTAATGATCGGGAAGGTAGTGGCACCCCACAAAAGGTTGCACATGAGGAACAGCAAGCAATGCTGGAGTTTTGGTTTAGACAGTTTAAAGCAGGTGATGTTGATGTTAATGATCGGGAAGGTAGTGGCACCCCACAAAAGGTTGCACATGAGGAACAGCAAGCAATGCTGGAGTTTTGGTTTAGACAGTTTAAAGCAGGTGATGTTGATGTTAATGATCGATAAGGTAGTGGCACCCCACAAAAGGTTGCACATGAGGAACAGCAAGCAATGCTGGAGTTTTGGTTTAGACAGTTTAAAGCAGGTGATGTTGATGTTAACGATCGAGAAGGTAGTGGCGCCCCGCAGAAAGTTGCACATGAGGAACTGTAAGCATTGCTGGAGTTTTGGTTTAGACAGTTTAAAGAAGGTGATGTTGATGTTAATGATCAAGGAGGTAGTGGCGCCCCACAGAAGGTTGCACATGAGGAACAGCAAGCATTGCTGGAGTTTTGGTTTAGACAGTTTAAAGCAGGTGATATTGATGTTAATGATCGGGAAGGTAGTGGCACCCCACAAAAGGTTGCACATGAGGAACAGCAAGCAATGCTGGAGTTTTGGTTTAGACAGTTTAAAGCAGGTGATGTTGATGTTAATGATCGGGAAGGTAGTGGCACCCCACAAAAGGTTGCACATGAGGAACAGCAAGCAATGCTGGAGTTTTGGTTTAGACAGTTTAAAGCAGGTGATGTTGATGTTAATGATCGGGAAGGTAGTGGCACCCCACAAAAGGTTGCACATGAGGAACAGCAAGCAATGCTGGAGTTTTGGTTTAGACAGTTTAAAGCAGGTGATGTTGATGTTAATGATCGGGAAGGTAGTGGCACCCCACAAAAGGTTGCACATGAGGAACAGCAAGCAATGCTGGAGTTTTGGTTTAGACAGTTTAAAGCAGGTGATGTTGATGTTAATGATCGGGAAGGTAGTGGCACCCCACAAAAGGTTGCACATGAGGAACAGCAAGCAATGCTGGAGTTTTGGTTTAGACAGATTAAAGCAGGTGATGTTGATGTTAACGATCGAGAAGGTAGTGGCGCCCCGCAGAAAGTTGCACATGAGGAACTGTAAGCATTGCTGGAGTTTTGGTTTAGACAGTTTAAAGAAGGTGATGTTGATGTTAATGATCAAGGAGGTAGTGGCGCCCCACAGAAGGTTGCACATGAGGAACAGCAAGCATTGCTGGAGTTTTGGTTTAGACAGTTTAAAGCAGGTGATGTTGATGTTAATGATCGGGAAGGTAGTGGCACCCCACAAAAGGTTGCACATGAGGAACAGCAAGCATTGCTGGAGTTTTGGTTTAGACAGTTTAAAGCAGGTGATGTTGATGTTAATGATCGGGAAGGTAGTGGCACCCCACAAAAGGTTGCACATGAGGAACAGCAAGCAATGCTGGAGTTTTGGTTTAGACAGTTTAAAGCAGGTGATGTTGATGTTAATGATCGGGAAGGTAGTGGCACCCCACAAAAGGTTGCACATGAGGAACAGCAAGCAATGCTGGAGTTTTGGTTTAGACAGTTTAAAGCAGGTGATGTTGATGTTAATGATCGGGAAGGTAGTGGCACCCCACAAAAGGTTGCACATGAGGAACAGCAAGCAATGCTGGAGTTTTGGTTTAGACAGTTTAAAGCAGGTGATGTTGATGTTAATGATCGGGAAGGTAGTGGCACCCCACAAAAGGTTGCACATGAGGAACAGCAAGCAATGCTGGAGTTTTGGTTTAGACAGTTTAAAGCAGGTGATGTTGATGTTAATGATCGGGAAGGTAGTGGCACCCCACAAAAGGTTGCACATGAGGAACAGCAAGCAATGCTGGAGTTTTGGTTTAGACAGTTTAAAGCAGGTGATGTTGATGTTAATGATCGGGAAGGTAGTGGCACCCCACAAAAGGTTGCACATGAGGAACAGCAAGCAATGCTGGAGTTTTGGTTTAGACAGTTTAAAGCAGGTGATGTTGATGTTAATGATCGGGAAGGTAGTGGCACCCCACAAAAGGTTGCACATGAGGAACAGCAAGCAATGCTGGAGTTTTGGTTTAGACAGTTTAAAGCAGGTGATGTTGATGTTAATGATCGGGAAGGTAGTGGCACCCCACAAAAGGTTGCACATGAGAAACAGCAAGCAATGCTGGAGTTTTGGTTTAGACAGTTTAAAGCAGGTGATGTTGATGTTAACGATCGAGAAGGTAGTGGCGCCCCGCAGAAAGTTGCACATGAGGAACTGTAAGCATTGCTGGAGTTTTGGTTTAGACAGTTTAAAGAAGGTGATGTTGATGTTAATGATCAAGGAGGTAGTGGCGCCCCACAGAAGGTTGCACATGAGGAACAGCAAGCATTGCTGGAGTTTTGGTTTAGACAGTTTAAAGCAGGTGATATTGATGTTAATGATCGGGAAGGTAGTGGCACCCCACAAAAGGTTGCACATGAGGAACAGCAAGCAATGCTGGAGTTTTGGTTTAGACAGTTTAAAGCAGGTGATGTTGATGTTAATGATCGGGAAGGTAGTGGCACCCCACAAAAGGTTGCACATGAGGAACAGCAAGCATTGCTGGAGTTTTGGTTTAGACAGTTTAAAGCAGGTGATGTTGATGTTAATGATCGGGAAGGTAGTGGCACCCCACAAAAGGTTGCACATGAGGAACAGCAAGCAATGCTGGAGTTTTGGTTTAGACAGTTTAAAGCAGGTGATGTTGATGTTAATGATCGGGAAGGTAGTGGCACCCCACAAAAGGTTGCACATGAGGAACAGCAAGCAATGCTGGAGTTTTGGTTTAGACAGTTTAAAGCAGGTGATGTTGATGTTAATGATCGGGAAGGTAGTGGCACCCCACAAAAGGTTGCACATGAGGAACAGCAAGCAATGCTGGAGTTTTGGTTTAGACAGTTTAAAGCAGGTGATGTTGATGTTAACGATCGAGAAGGTAGTGGCGCCCCGCAGAAAGTTGCACATGAGGAACTGTAAGCATTGCTGGAGTTTTGGTTTAGACAGTTTAAAGAAGGTGATGTTGATGTTAATGATCAAGGAGGTAGTGGCGCCCCACAGAAGGTTGCACATGAGGAACAGCAAGCATTGCTGGAGTTTTGGTTTAGACAGTTTAAAGCAGGTGATGTTGATGTTAATGATCGGGAAGGTAGTGGCACCCCACAAAAGGTTGCACATGAGGAACAGCAAGCAATGCTGGAGTTTTGGTTTAGACAGTTTAAAGCAGGTGATGTTGATGTTAATGATCGGGAAGGTAGTGGCACCCCACAAAAGGTTGCACATGAGGAACAGCAAGCAATGCTGGAGTTTTGGTTTAGACAGTTTAAAGCAGGTGATGTTGATGTTAATGATCGGGAAGGTAGTGGCACCCCACAAAAGGTTGCACATGAGGAACAGCAAGCAATGCTGGAGTTTTGGTTTAGACAGTTTAAAGCAGGTGATGTTGATGTTAATGATCGGGAAGGTAGTGGCACCCCACAAAAGGTTGCACATGAGGAACAGCAAGCAATGCTGGAGTTTTGGTTTAGACAGTTTAAAGCAGGTGATGTTGATGTTAATGATCGGGAAGGTAGTGGCACCCCACAAAAGGTTGCACATGAGGAACAGCAAGCAATGCTGGAGTTTTGGTTTAGACAGTTTAAAGCAGGTGATGTTGATGTTAATGATCGGGAAGGTAGTGGCACCCCACAAAAGGTTGCACATGAGGAACAGCAAGCAATGCTGGAGTTTTGGTTTAGACAGTTTAAAGCAGGTGATGTTGATGTTAATGATCGGGAAGGTAGTGGCACCCCACAAAAGGTTGCACATGAGGAACAGCAAGCAATGCTGGAGTTTTGGTTTAGACAGTTTAAAGCAGGTGATGTTGATGTTAATGATCGGGAAGGTAGTGGCACCCCACAAAAGGTTGCACATGAGGAACAGCAAGCAATGCTGGAGTTTTGGTTTAGACAGTTTAAAGCAGGTGATGTTGATGTTAATGATCGGGAAGGTAGTGGCACCCCACAAAAGGTTGCACATGAGGAACAGCAAGCAATGCTGGAGTTTTGGTTTAGACAGTTTAAAGCAGGTGATGTTGATGTTAACGATCGAGAAGGTAGTGGCGCCCCGCAGAAAGTTGCACATGAGGAACTGTAAGCATTGCTGGAGTTTTGGTTTAGACAGTTTAAAGAAGGTGATGTTGATGTTAATGATCAAGGAGGTAGTGGCGCCCCACAGAAGGTTGCACATGAGGAACAGCAAGCATTGCTGGAGTTTTGGTTTAGACAGTTTAAAGCAGGTGATGTTGATGTTAATGATCGGGAAGGTAGTGGCACCCCACAAAAGGTTGCACATGAGGAACAGCAAGCAATGCTGGAGTTTTGGTTTAGACAGTTTAAAGCAGGTGATGTTGATGTTAATGATCGGGAAGGTAGTGGCACCCCACAAAAGGTTGCACATGAGGAACAGCAAGCAATGCTGGAGTTTTGGTTTAGACAGTTTAAAGCAGGTGATGTTGATGTTAACGATCGATAAGGTAGTGGCACCCCACAAAAGGTTGCACATGAGGAACAGCAAGCAATGCTGGAGTTTTGGTTTAGACAGTTTAAAGCAGGTGATGTTGATGTTAACGATCGAGAAGGTAGTGGCGCCCCGCAGAAAGTTGCACATGAGGAACTGTAAGCATTGCTGGAGTTTTGGTTTAGACAGTTTAAAGAAGGTGATGTTGATGTTAATGATCAAGGAGGTAGTGGCGCCCCACAGAAGGTTGCACATGAGGAACAGCAAGCATTGCTGGAGTTTTGGTTTAGACAGTTTAAAGCAGGTGATATTGATGTTAATGATCGGGAAGGTAGTGGCACCCCACAAAAGGTTGCACATGAGGAACAGCAAGCAATGCTGGAGTTTTGGTTTAGACAGTTTAAAGCAGGTGATGTTGATGTTAATGATCGGGAAGGTAGTGGCACCCCACAAAAGGTTGCACATGAGGAACAGCAAGCAATGCTGGAGTTTTGGTTTAGACAGTTTAAAGCAGGTGATGTTGATGTTAATGATCGGGAAGGTAGTGGCACCCCACAAAAGGTTGCACATGAGGAACAGCAAGCAATGCTGGAGTTTTGGTTTAGACAGTTTAAAGCAGGTGATGTTGATGTTAATGATCGGGAAGGTAGTGGCACCCCACAAAAGGTTGCACATGAGGAACAGCAAGCAATGCTGGAGTTTTGGTTTAGACAGTTTAAAGCAGGTGATGTTGATGTTAATGATCGGGAAGGTAGTGGCACCCCACAAAAGGTTGCACATGAGGAACAGCAAGCAATGCTGGAGTTTTGGTTTAGACAGTTTAAAGCAGGTGATGTTGATGTTAATGATCGGGAAGGTAGTGGCACCCCCCACATGAGGAACAGCACAGCAAGCATTGCTGGAGTTTTGGTTTAGACAGTTTAAAGCAGGTGATGTTGATGTTAATGATCGGGAAGGTAGTGGCACCCCACAAAAGGTTGCACATGAGGAACAGCAAGCAATGCTGGAGTTTTGGTTTAGACAGTTTAAAGCAGGTGATGTTGATGTTAATGATCGGGAAGGTAGTGGCACCCCACAGAAGGTTGCACATGAGGAACAGCAAGCATTGCTGGAGTTTTGGTTTAGACAGTTTAAAGCAGGTGAGCCGCCCCGGTGGCGCAGTGGTTAATGAAGGTAGCTGGCCTCTGATCAAAAGGTTGCACATGAGGAACAGCAAGCAATGCTGGAGTTTTGGTTTAGACAGTTTAAAGCAGGTGATGTTGATGCTTAACGATCGGGCACAGGCTAGTGGCGCCCACAAAAGGTTGCACATGAGGAACATTGAGTTGCTCACTGTGGTCGTTAAACCTCTAAGTTTTAAAGACAAAAAAAAAAAAAAAAAGCAGGTGATGTTGATGTTAATGATCGGGAAGGTAGTGGCACCCCACAAAAGGTTGCACATGAGGAACAGCAAGCAATGCTGGAGTTTTGGTTTAGACAGTTTAAAGCAGGTGATGTTGATGTTAATGATCGGGAAGGTAGTGGCACCCCACAAAAGGTTGCACATGAGGAACAGCAAGCAATGCTGGAGTTTTGGTTTAGACAGTTTAAAGCAGGTGATGTTGATGTTAATGATCGGGAAGGTAGTGGCACCCCACAAAAGGTTGCACATGAGGAACAGCAAGCAATGCTGGAGTTTTGGTTTAGACAGTTTAAAGCAGGTGATGTTGATGTTAATGATCGGGAAGGTAGTGGCACCCCACAAAAGGTTGCACATGAGGAACAGCAAGCAATGCTGGAGTTTTGGTTTAGTCAGTTTAAAGCAGGTGATGTTGATGTTAATGATCGGGAAGGTAGTGGCACCCCACAAAAGGTTGCACATGAGGAACAGCAAGCAATGCTGGAGTTTTGGTTTAGACAGTTTAAAGCAGGTGATGTTGATGTTAACGATCGATAAGGTAGTGGCACCCCACAAAAGGTTGCACATGAGGAACAGCAAGCAATGCTGGAGTTTTGGTTTAGACAGATTAAAGCAGGTGATGTTGATGTTAACGATCGAGAAGGTAGTGGCGCCCCGCAGAAAGTTGCACATGAGGAACTGTAAGCATTGCTGGAGTTTTGGTTTAGACAGTTTAAAGAAGGTGATGTTGATGTTAATGATCAAGGAGGTAGTGGCGCCCCACAGAAGGTTGCACATGAGGAACAGCAAGCATTGCTGGAGTTTTGGTTTAGACAGTTTAAAGCAGGTGATGTTGATGTTAATGATCGGGAAGGTAGTGGCACCCCACAAAAGGTTGCACATGAGGAACAGCAAGCAATGCTGGAGTTTTGGTTTAGACAGTTTAAAGCAGGTGATGTTGATGTTAATGATCGGGAAGGTAGTGGCACCCCACAAAAGGTTGCACATGAGGAACAGCAAGCAATGCTGGAGTTTTGGTTTAGACAGTTTAAAGCAGGTGATGTTGATGTTAATGATCGGGAAGGTAGTGGCACCCCACAAAAGGTTGCACATGAGGAACAGCAAGCAATGCTGGAGTTTTGGTTTAGACAGTTTAAAGCAGGTGATGTTGATGTTAATGATCGGGAAGGTAGTGGCACCCCACAAAAGGTTGCACATGAGGAACAGCAAGCAATGCTGGAGTTTTGGTTTAGACAGTTTAAAGCAGGTGATGTTGATGTTAATGATCGGGAAGGTAGTGGCACCCCACAAAAGGTTGCACATGAGGAACAGCAAGCAATGCTGGAGTTTTGGTTTAGACAGTTTAAAGCAGGTGATGTTGATGTTAACGATCGAGAAGGTAGTGGCGCCCCGCAGAAAGTTGCACATGAGGAACTGTAAGCATTGCTGGAGTTTTGGTTTAGACAGTTTAAAGAAGGTGATGTTGATGTTAATGATCAAGGAGGTAGTGGCGCCCCACAGAAGGTTGCACATGAGGAACAGCAAGCATTGCTGGAGTTTTGGTTTAGACAGTTTAAAGCAGGTGATATTGATGTTAATGATCGGGAAGGTAGTGGCACCCCACAAAAGGTTGCACATGAGGAACAGCAAGCAATGCTGGAGTTTTGGTTTAGACAGTTTAAAGCAGGTGATGTTGATGTTAATGATCGGGAAGGTAGTGGCACCCCACAAAAGGTTGCACATGAGGAACAGCAAGCAATGCTGGAGTTTTGGTTTAGACAGTTTAAAGCAGGTGATGTTGATGTTAATGATCGGGAAGGTAGTGGCACCCCACAAAAGGTTGCACATGAGGAACAGCAAGCAATGCTGGAGTTTTGGTTTAGACAGTTTAAAGCAGGTGATGTTGATGTTAATGATCGGGAAGGTAGTGGCACCCCACAAAAGGTTGCACATGAGGAACAGCAAGCAATGCTGGAGTTTTGGTTTAGACAGTTTAAAGCAGGTGATGTTGATGTTAATGATCGGGAAGGTAGTGGCACCCCACAAAAGGTTGCACATGAGGAACAGCAAGCAATGCTGGAGTTTTGGTTTAGACAGTTTAAAGCAGGTGATGTTGATGTTAATGATCGGGAAGGTAGTGGCACCCCACAAAAGGTTGCACATGAGGAACAGCAAGCAATGCTGGAGTTTTGGTTTAGACAGTTTAAAGCAGGTGATGTTGATGTTAATGATCGGGAAGGTAGTGGCACCCCACAAAAGGTTGCACATGAGGAACAGCAAGCAATGCTGGAGTTTTGGTTTAGACAGTTTAAAGCAGGTGATGTTGATGTTAATGATCGGGAAGGTAGTGGCACCCCACAAAAGGTTGCACATGAGGAACAGCAAGCAATGCTGGAGTTTTGGTTTAGACAGTTTAAAGCAGGTGATGTTGATGTTAATGATCGGGAAGGTAGTGGCACCCCACAAAAGGTTGCACATGAGGAACAGCAAGCAATGCTGGAGTTTTGGTTTAGACAGTTTAAAGCAGGTGATGTTGATGTTAATGATCGGGAAGGTAGTGGCACCCCACAAAAGGTTGCACATGAGGAACAGCAAGCAATGCTGGAGTTTTGGTTTAGACAGTTTAAAGCAGGTGATGTTGATGTTAATGATCGGGAAGGTAGTGGCACCCCACAAAAGGTTGCACATGAGGAACAGCAAGCAATGCTGGAGTTTTGGTTTAGACAGTTTAAAGCAGGTGATGTTGATGTTAATGATCGGGAAGGTAGTGGCACCCCACAAAAGGTTGCACATGAGGAACAGCAAGCAATGCTGGAGTTTTGGTTTAGACAGTTTAAAGCAGGTGATGTTGATGTTAATGATCGGGAAGGTAGTGGCACCCCACAAAAGGTTGCACATGAGGAACAGCAAGCAATGCTGGAGTTTTGGTTTAGACAGTTTAAAGCAGGTGATGTTGATGTTAACGATCGATAAGGTAGTGGCACCCCACAAAAGGTTGCACATGAGGAACAGCAAGCAATGCTGGAGTTTTGGTTTAGACAGTTTAAAGCAGGTGATGTTGATGTTAATGATCGGGAAGGTAGTGGCACCCCACAAAAGGTTGCACATGAGGAACAGCAAGCATTGCTGGAGTTTTGGTTTAGACAGTTTAAAGCAGGTGATGTTGATGTTAATGATCGGGAAGGTAGTGGCACCCCACAAAAGGTTGCACATGAGGAACAGCAAGCAATGCTGGAGTTTTGGTTTAGACAGTTTAAAGCAGGTGATGTTGATGTTAATGATCGGGAAGGTAGTGGCACCCCACAAAAGGTTGCACATGAGGAACAGCAAGCAATGCTGGAGTTTTGGTTTAGACAGTTTAAAGCAGGTGATGTTGATGTTAATGATCGGGAAGGTAGTGGCACCCCACAAAAGGTTGCACATGAGGAACAGCAAGCAATGCTGGAGTTTTGGTTTAGACAGTTTAAAGCAGGTGATGTTGATGTTAATGATCGGGAAGGTAGTGGCACCCCACAAAAGGTTGCACATGAGGAACAGCAAGCAATGCTGGAGTTTTGGTTTAGACAGTTTAAAGCAGGTGATGTTGATGTTAATGATCGGGAAGGTAGTGGCACCCCACAAAAGGTTGCACATGAGGAACAGCAAGCAATGCTGGAGTTTTGGTTTAGACAGTTTAAAGCAGGTGATGTTGATGTTAATGATCGGGAAGGTAGTGGCACCCCACAAAAGGTTGCACATGAGGAACAGCAAGCAATGCTGGAGTTTTGGTTTAGACAGTTTAAAGCAGGTGATGTTGATGTTAATGATCGGGAAGGTAGTGGCACCCCACAAAAGGTTGCACATGAGGAACAGCAAGCAATGCTGGAGTTTTGGTTTAGACAGTTTAAAGCAGGTGATGTTGATGTTAACGATCGAGAAGGTAGTGGCGCCCCGCAGAAAGTTGCACATGAGGAACTGTAAGCATTGCTGGAGTTTTGGTTTAGACAGTTTAAAGAAGGTGATGTTGATGTTAATGATCAAGGAGGTAGTGGCGCCCCACAGAAGGTTGCACATGAGGAACAGCAAGCATTGCTGGAGTTTTGGTTTAGACAGTTTAAAGCAGGTGATGTTGATGTTAATGATCGGGAAGGTAGTGGCACCCCACAAAAGGTTGCACATGAGGAACAGCAAGCAATGCTGGAGTTTTGGTTTAGACAGTTTAAAGCAGGTGATGTTGATGTTAATGATCGGGAAGGTAGTGGCACCCCACAAAAGGTTGCACATGAGGAACAGCAAGCAATGCTGGAGTTTTGGTTTAGACAGTTTAAAGCAGGTGATGTTGATGTTAATGATCGGGAAGGTAGTGGCACCCCACAAAAGGTTGCACATGAGGAACAGCAAGCATTGCTGGAGTTTTGGTTTAGACAGTTTAAAGCAGGTGATGTTGATGTTAATGATCGGGAAGGTAGTGGCACCCCACAAAAGGTTGCACATGAGGAACAGCAAGCAATGCTGGAGTTTTGGTTTAGACAGTTTAAAGCAGGTGATGTTGATGTTAATGATCGGGAAGGTAGTGGCACCCCACAAAAGGTTGCACATGAGGAACAGCAAGCAATGCTGGAGTTTTGGTTTAGACAGTTTAAAGCAGGTGATGTTGATGTTAATGATCGGGAAGGTAGTGGCACCCCACAAAAGGTTGCACATGAGGAACAGCAAGCAATGCTGGAGTTTTGGTTTAGACAGTTTAAAGCAGGTGATGTTGATGTTAATGATCGGGAAGGTAGTGGCACCCCACAAAAGGTTGCACATGAGGAACAGCAAGCAATGCTGGAGTTTTGGTTTAGACAGTTTAAAGCAGGTGATGTTGATGTTAATGATCGGGAAGGTAGTGGCACCCCACAAAAGGTTGCACATGAGGAACAGCAAGCAATGCTGGAGTTTTGGTTTAGACAGTTTAAAGCAGGTGATGTTGATGTTAATGATCGGGAAGGTAGTGGCACCCCACAAAAGGTTGCACATGAGGAACAGCAAGCAATGCTGGAGTTTTGGTTTAGACAGTTTAAAGCAGGTGATGTTGATGTTAATGATCGATAAGGTAGTGGCACCCCACAAAAGGTTGCACATGAGGAACAGCAAGCAATGCTGGAGTTTTGGTTTAGACAGATTAAAGCAGGTGATGTTGATGTTAACGATCGAGAAGGTAGTGGCGCCCCGCAGAAAGTTGCACATGAGGAACTGTAAGCATTGCTGGAGTTTTGGTTTAGACAGTTTAAAGAAGGTGATGTTGATGTTAATGATCAAGGAGGTAGTGGCGCCCCACAGAAGGTTGCACATGAGGAACAGCAAGCATTGCTGGAGTTTTGGTTTAGACAGTTTAAAGCAGGTGATATTGATGTTAATGATCGGGAAGGTAGTGGCACCCCACAAAAGGTTGCACATGAGGAACAGCAAGCAATGCTGGAGTTTTGGTTTAGACAGTTTAAAGCAGGTGATGTTGATGTTAATGATCGGGAAGGTAGTGGCACCCCACAAAAGGTTGCACATGAGGAACAGCAAGCAATGCTGGAGTTTTGGTTTAGACAGTTTAAAGCAGGTGATGTTGATGTTAATGATCGGGAAGGTAGTGGCACCCCACAAAAGGTTGCACATGAGGAACAGCAAGCAATGCTGGAGTTTTGGTTTAGACAGTTTAAAGCAGGTGATGTTGATGTTAATGATCGATAAGGTAGTGGCACCCCACAAAAGGTTGCACATGAGGAACAGCAAGCAATGCTGGAGTTTTGGTTTAGACAGTTTAAAGCAGGTGATGTTGATGTTAACGATCGAGAAGGTAGTGGCACCCCACAAAAGGTTGCACATGAGGAACAGCAAGCATTGCTGGAGTTTTGGTTTAGACAGTTTAAAGCAGGTGATGTTGATGTTAATGATCGGGAAGGTAGTGGCACCCCACAAAAGGTTGCACATGAGGAACAGCAAGCAATGCTGGAGTTTTGGTTTAGACAGTTTAAAGCAGGTGATGTTGATGTTAATGATCGGGAAGGTAGTGGCACCCCACAAAAGGTTGCACATGAGGAACAGCAAGCAATGCTGGAGTTTTGGTTTAGACAGTTTAAAGCAGGTGATGTTGATGTTAATGATCGGGAAGGTAGTGGCACCCCACAAAAGGTTGCACATGAGGAACAGCAAGCAATGCTGGAGTTTTGGTTTAGACAGTTTAAAGCAGGTGATGTTGATGTTAATGATCGGGAAGGTAGTGGCACCCCACAAAAGGTTGCACATGAGGAACAGCAAGCAATGCTGGAGTTTTGGTTTAGACAGTTTAAAGCAGGTGATGTTGATGTTAATGATCGGGAAGGTAGTGGCACCCCACAAAAGGTTGCACATGAGGAACAGCAAGCAATGCTGGAGTTTTGGTTTAGACAGTTTAAAGCAGGTGATGTTGATGTTAATGATCGGGAAGGTAGTGGCACCCCACAAAAGGTTGCACATGAGGAACAGCAAGCAATGCTGGAGTTTTGGTTTAGACAGTTTAAAGCAGGTGATGTTGATGTTAATGATCGGGAAGGTAGTGGCACCCCACAAAAGGTTGCACATGAGGAACAGCAAGCAATGCTGGAGTTTTGGTTTAGACAGTTTAAAGCAGGTGATGTTGATGTTAACGATCGAGAAGGTAGTGGCGCCCCGCAGAAAGTTGCACATGAGGAACTGTAAGCATTGCTGGAGTTTTGGTTTAGACAGTTTAAAGAAGGTGATGTTGATGTTAATGATCAAGGAGGTAGTGGCGCCCCACAGAAGGTTGCACATGAGGAACAGCAAGCATTGCTGGAGTTTTGGTTTAGACAGTTTAAAGCAGGTGATGTTGATGTTAATGATCGGGAAGGTAGTGGCACCCCACAAAAGGTTGCACATGAGGAACAGCAAGCAATGCTGGAGTTTTGGTTTAGACAGTTTAAAGCAGGTGATGTTGATGTTAATGATCGAGAAGGTAGTGGCACCCCACAAAAGGTTGCACATGAGGAACAGCAAGCAATGCTGGAGTTTTGGTTTAGACAGTTTAAAGCAGGTGATGTTGATGTTAATGATCGGGAAGGTAGTGGCACCCCACAAAAGGTTGCACATGAGGAACAGCAAGCAATGCTGGAGTTTTGGTTTAGACAGTTTAAAGCAGGTGATGTTGATGTTAATGATCGGGAAGGTAGTGGCACCCCACAAAAGGTTGCACATGAGGAACAGCAAGCAATGCTGGAGTTTTGGTTTAGACAGTTTAAAGCAGGTGATGTTGATGTTAATGATCGGGAAGGTAGTGGCACCCCACAAAAGGTTGCACATGAGGAACAGCAAGCAATGCTGGAGTTTTGGTTTAGACAGTTTAAAGCAGGTGATGTTGATGTTAATGATCGGGAAGGTAGTGGCACCCCACAAAAGGTTGCACATGAGGAACAGCAAGCAATGCTGGAGTTTTGGTTTAGACAGTTTAAAGCAGGTGATGTTGATGTTAATGATCGGGAAGGTAGTGGCACCCCACAAAAGGTTGCACATGAGGAACAGCAAGCAATGCTGGAGTTTTGGTTTAGACAGTTTAAAGCAGGTGATGTTGATGTTAATGATCGATAAGGTAGTGGCACCCCACAAAAGGTTGCACATGAGGAACAGCAAGCAATGCTGGAGTTTTGGTTTAGACAGTTTAAAGCAGGTGATGTTGATGTTAACGATCGAGAAGGTAGTGGCGCCCCGCAGAAAGTTGCACATGAGGAACTGTAAGCATTGCTGGAGTTTTGGTTTAGACAGTTTAAAGAAGGTGATGTTGATGTTAATGATCAAGGAGGTAGTGGCGCCCCACAGAAGGTTGCACATGAGGAACAGCAAGCATTGCTGGAGTTTTGGTTTAGACAGTTTAAAGCAGGTGATGTTGATGTTAATGATCAGGAAGGTAGTGGCACCCCACAAAAGGTTGCACATGAGGAACAGCAAGCAATGCTGGAGTTTTGGTTTAGACAGTTTAAAGCAGGTGATGTTGATGTTAATGATCGGGAAGGTAGTGGCACCCCACAAAAGGTTGCACATGAGGAACAGCAAGCAATGCTGGAGTTTTGGTTTAGACAGTTTAAAGCAGGTGATGTTGATGTTAATGATCGGGAAGGTAGTGGCACCCCACAAAAGGTTGCACATGAGGAACAGCAAGCAATGCTGGAGTTTTGGTTTAGACAGTTTAAAGCAGGTGATGTTGATGTTAATGATCGGGAAGGTAGTGGCACCCCACAAAAGGTTGCACATGAGGAACAGCAAGCAATGCTGGAGTTTTGGTTTAGACAGTTTAAAGCAGGTGATGTTGATGTTAATGATCGGGAAGGTAGTGGCACCCCACAAAAGGTTGCACATGAGGAACAGCAAGCAATGCTGGAGTTTTGGTTTAGACAGTTTAAAGCAGGTGATGTTGATGTTAACGATCGATAAGGTAGTGGCACCCCACAAAAGGTTGCACATGAGGAACAGCAAGCAATGCTGGAGTTTTGGTTTAGACAGATTAAAGCAGGTGATGTTGATGTTAACGATCGAGAAGGTAGTGGCGCCCCGCAGAAAGTTGCACATGAGGAACTGTAAGCATTGCTGGAGTTTTGGTTTAGACAGTTTAAAGAAGGTGATGTTGATGTTAATGATCAAGGAGGTAGTGGCGCCCCACAGAAGTTTGCACATGAGGAACAGCAAGCATTGCTGGAGTTTTGGTTTAGACAGTTTAAAGCAGGTGATATTGATGTTAATGATCGGGAAGGTAGTGGCACCCCACAAAAGGTTGCACATGAAGAACAGCAAGCAATGCTGGAGTTTTGGTTTAGACAGTTTAAAGCAGGTGATGTTGATGTTAATGATCGGGAAGGTAGTGGCACCCCACAGAAGGTTGCACATGAGGAACAGCAAGCATTGCTGGAGTTTTGGTTTAGACAGTTTAAAGCAGGTGATGTTGATGTTAATGATCGGGAAGGTAGTGGCACCCCACAAAAGGTTGCACATGAGGAACAGCAAGCAATGCTGGAGTTTTGGTTTAGACAGTTTAAAGCAGGTGATGTTGATGTTAATGATCGGGAAGGTAGTGGCACCCCACAAAAGGTTGCACATGAGGAACCGCAAGCAATGCTGGAGTTTTGGTTTAGACAGTTTAAAGCAGGTGATGTTGATGTTAATGATCGGGAAGGTAGTGGCACCCCACAAAAGGTTGCACATGAGGAACAGCAAGCAATGCTGGAGTTTTGGTTTAGTCAGTTTAAAGCAGGTGATGTTGATGTTAATGATCGGGAAGGTAGTGGCACCCCACAAAAGGTTGCACATGAGGAACAGCAAGCAATGCTGGAGTTTTGGTTTAGACAGTTTAAAGCAGGTGATGTTGATGTTAACGATCGATAAGGTAGTGGCACCCCACAAAAGGTTGCACATGAGGAACAGCAAGCAATGCTGGAGTTTTGGTTTAGACAGATTAAAGCAGGTGATGTTGATGTTAACGATCGAGAAGGTAGTGGCGCCCCGCAGAAAGTTGCACATGAGGAACTGTAAGCATTGCTGGAGTTTTGGTTTAGACAGTTTAAAGAAGGTGATGTTGATGTTAATGATCAAGGAGGTAGTGGCGCCCCACAGAAGTTTGCACATGAGGAACAGCAAGCATTGCTGGAGTTTTGGTTTAGACAGTTTAAAGCAGGTGATATTGATGTTAATGATCGGGAAGGTAGTGGCACCCCACAAAAGGTTGCACATGAAGAACAGCAAGCAATGCTGGAGTTTAGGTTTAGACAGTTTAAAGCAGGTGATGTTGATGTTAATGATCGGGAAGGTAGTGGCACCCCACAGAAGGTTGCACATGAGGAACAGCAAGCATTGCTGGAGTTTTGGTTTAGACAGTTTAAAGCAGGTGATGTTGATGTTAATGATCAAGGAGGTAGTGGCACCCCACAAAAGGTTGCACATGAGGAACAGCAAGCATTGCTGGAGTTTTGGTTTAGACAGTTTAAAGCAGGTGATGTTGATGTTAATGATCGGGAAGGTAGTGGCACCCCACAAAAGGTTGCACATGAGGAACAGCAAGCAATGCTGGAGTTTTGGTTTAGACAGTTTAAAGCAGGTGATGTTGATGTTAATGATCGGGAAGGTAGTGGCACCCCACAAAAGGTTGCACATGAGGAACAGCAAGCAATGCTGGAGTTTTGGTTTAGACAGTTTAAAGCAGGTGATGTTGATGTTAATGATCGGGAAGGTAGTGGCACCCCACAAAAGGTTGCACATGAGGAACAGCAAGCAATGCTGGAGTTTTGGTTTAGACAGTTTAAAGCAGGTGATGTTGATGTTAATGATCGGGAAGGTAGTGGCACCCCACAAAAGGTTGCACATGAGGAACAGCAAGCAATGCTGGAGTTTTGGTTTAGACAGTTTAAAGCAGGTGATGTTGATGTTAATGATCGGGAAGGTAGTGGCACCCCACAAAAGGTTGCACATGAGGAACAGCAAGCAATGCTGGAGTTTTGGTTTAGTCAGTTTAAAGCAGGTGATGTTGATGTTAATGATCGGGAAGGTAGTGGCACCCCACAAAAGGTTGCACATGAGGAACAGCAAGCAATGCTGGAGTTTTGGTTTAGACAGTTTAAAGCAGGTGATGTTGATGTTAACGATCGATAAGGTAGTGGCACCCCACAAAAGGTTGCACATGAGGAACAGCAAGCAATGCTGGAGTTTTGGTTTAGACAGATTAAAGCAGGTGATGTTGATGTTAACGATCGAGAAGGTAGTGGCGCCCCGCAGAAAGTTGCACATGAGGAACTGTAAGCATTGCTGGAGTTTTGGTTTAGACAGTTTAAAGAAGGTGATGTTGATGTTAATGATCAAGGAGGTAGTGGCACCCCACAGAAGGTTGCACATGAGGAACAGCAAGCATTGCTGGAGTTTTGGTTTAGACAGTTTAAAGCAGGTGATATTGATGTTAATGATCGGGAAGGTAGTGGCACCCCACAAAAGGTTGCACATGAGGAACAGCAAGCAATGCTGGAGTTTTGGTTTAGACAGTTTAAAGCAGGTGATGTTGATGTTAATGATCGGGAAGGTAGTGGCACCCCACAAAAGGTTGCACATGAGGAACAGCAAGCAATGCTGGAGTTTTGGTTTAGACAGTTTAAAGCAGGTGATGTTGATGTTAATGATCGGGAAGGTAGTGGCACCCCACAAAAGGTTGCACATGAGGAACAGCAAGCAATGCTGGAGTTTTGGTTTAGACAGTTTAAAGCAGGTGATGTTGATGTTAATGATCGGGAAGGTAGTGGCACCCCACAAAAGGTTGCACATGAGGAACAGCAAGCAATGCTGGAGTTTTGGTTTAGACAGTTTAAAGCAGGTGATGTTGATGTTAACGATCGATAAGGTAGTGGCACCCCACAAAAGGTTGCACATGAGGAACAGCAAGCAATGCTGGAGTTTTGGTTTAGACAGATTAAAGCAGGTGATGTTGATGTTAACGATCGAGAAGGTAGTGGCGCCCCGCAGAAAGTTGCACATGAGGAACTGTAAGCATTGCTGGAGTTTTGGTTTAGACAGTTTAAAGAAGGTGATGTTGATGTTAATGATCAAGGAGGTAGTGGCGCCCCACAGAAGGTTGCACATGAGGAACAGCAAGCATTGCTGGAGTTTTGGTTTAGACAGTTTAAAGCAGGTGATGTTGATGTTAATGATCGGGAAGGTAGTGGCACCCCACAAAAGGTTGCACATGAGGAACAGCAAGCAATGCTGGAGTTTTGGTTTAGACAGTTTAAAGCAGGTGATGTTGATGTTAATGATCGGGAAGGTAGTGGCACCCCACAGAAGGTTGCACATGAGGAACAGCAAGCATTGCTGGAGTTTTGGTTTAGACAGTTTAAAGCAGGTGATGTTGATGTTAATGATCGGGAAGGTAGTGGCACCCCACAAAAGGTTGCACATGAGGAACAGCAAGCAATGCTGGAGTTTTGGTTTAGACAGTTTAAAGCAGGTGATGTTGATGTTAATGATCGGGAAGGTAGTGGCACCCCACAGAAGGTTGCACATGAGGAACAGCAAGCATTGCTGGAGTTTTGGTTTAGACAGTTTAAAGCAGGTGATGTTGATGTTAATGATCGGGAAGGTAGTGGCACCCCACAAAAGGTTGCACATGAGGAACAGCAAGCAATGCTGGAGTTTTGGTTTAGACAGTTTAAAGCAGGTGATGTTGATGTTAATGATCGGGAAGGTAGTGGCACCCCACAAAAGGTTGCACATGAGGAACAGCAAGCAATGCTGGAGTTTTGGTTTAGACAGTTTAAAGCAGGTGATGTTGATGTTAATGATCGGGAAGGTAGTGGCACCCCACAAAAGGTTGCACATGAGGAACAGCAAGCAATGCTGGAGTTTTGGTTTAGACAGTTTAAAGCAGGTGATGTTGATGTTAATGATCGGGAAGGTAGTGGCACCCCACAAAAGGTTGCACATGAGGAACAGCAAGCAATGCTGGAGTTTTGGTTTAGTCAGTTTAAAGCAGGTGATGTTGATGTTAATGATCGGGAAGGTAGTGGCACCCCACAAAAGGTTGCACATGAGGAACAGCAAGCAATGCTGGAGTTTTGGTTTAGACAGTTTAAAGCAGGTGATGTTGATGTTAACGATCGATAAGGTAGTGGCACCCCACAAAAGGTTGCACATGAGGAACAGCAAGCAATGCTGGAGTTTTGGTTTAGACAGATTAAAGCAGGTGATGTTGATGTTAACGATCGAGAAGGTAGTGGCGCCCCGCAGAAAGTTGCACATGAGGAACTGTAAGCATTGCTGGAGTTTTGGTTTAGACAGTTTAAAGAAGGTGATGTTGATGTTAATGATCAAGGAGGTAGTGGCGCCCCACAGAAGGTTGCACATGAGGAACAGCAAGCATTGCTGGAGTTTTGGTTTAGACAGTTTAAAGCAGGTGATGTTGATGTTAATGATCGGGAAGGTAGTGGCACCCCACAAAAGGTTGCACATGAGGAACAGCAAGCAATGCTGGAGTTTTGGTTTAGACAGTTTAAAGCAGGTGATGTTGATGTTAATGATCGAGAAGGTAGTGGCACCCCACAGAAAGGTTGCACATGAGGAACAGCAAGCAATTGCTGGAGTTTTGGTTTAGACAGTTTAAAGCAGGTGATGTTGATGTTAATGATCGGGAAGGTAGTGGCACCCCCACAAAAGGTTGCACATGAGGAACAGCAAGCAATGCTGGAGTTTTGGTTTAGACAGTTTAAAGCAGGTGATGTTGATGTTAATGATCGGGAAGGTAGTGGCACCCCACAAAAGGTTGCACATGAGGAACAGCAAGCAATGCTGGAGTTTTGGTTTAGACAGTTTAAAGCAGGTGATGTTGATGTTAATGATCGGGAAGGTAGTGGCACCCCACAAAAGGTTGCACATGAGGAACAGCAAGCAATGCTGGAGTTTTGGTTTAGACAGTTTAAAGCAGGTGATGTTGATGTTAATGATCGAAGGTAGTGGCACCCCACAAAAGGTTGCACATGAGGAACAGCAAGCAATGCTGGAGTTTTGGTTTAGACAGTTTAAAGCAGGTGATGTTGATGTTAATGATCGAGAAGGTAGTGGCGCTCACCCCACAAAAGGTTGCACATGAGGAACAGCAAGCATTGCTGGAGTTTTGGTTTAGACAGTTTAAAGCAGGTGATGTTGATGTTAATGATCGGGAAGGTAGTGGCACCCCACAAAAGGTTGCACATGAGGAACAGCAAGCAATGCTGGAGTTTTGGTTTAGACAGTTTAAAGCAGGTGATGTTGATGTTAATGATCGGGAAGGTAGTGGCACCCCACAAAAGGTTGCACATGAGGAACAGCAAGCAATGCTGGAGTTTTGGTTTAGACAGTTTAAAGCAGGTGATGTTGATGTTAATGATCGGGAAGGTAGTGGCACCCCACAAAAGGTTGCACATGAGGAACAGCAAGCAATGCTGGAGTTTTGGTTTAGACAGTTTAAAGCAGGTGATGTTGATGTTAATGATCGGGAAGGTAGTGGCACCCCACAAAAGGTTGCACATGAGGAACAGCAAGCAATGCTGGAGTTTTGGTTTAGTCAGTTTAAAGCAGGTGATGTTGATGTTAATGATCGGGAAGGTAGTGGCACCCCACAAAAGGTTGCACATGAGGAACAGCAAGCAATGCTGGAGTTTTGGTTTAGACAGTTTAAAGCAGGTGATGTTGATGTTAACGATCGATAAGGTAGTGGCACCCCACAAAAGGTTGCACATGAGGAACAGCAAGCAATGCTGGAGTTTTGGTTTAGACAGATTAAAGCAGGTGATGTTGATGTTAACGATCGAGAAGGTAGTGGCGCCCCGCAGAAAGTTGCACATGAGGAACTGTAAGCATTGCTGGAGTTTTGGTTTAGACAGTTTAAAGAAGGTGATGTTGATGTTAATGATCAAGGAGGTAGTGGCGCCCCACAGAAGGTTGCACATGAGGAACAGCAAGCATTGCTGGAGTTTTGGTTTAGACAGTTTAAAGCAGGTGATGTTGATGTTAATGATCGGGAAGGTAGTGGCACCCCACAAAAGGTTGCACATGAGGAACAGCAAGCAATGCTGGAGTTTTGGTTTAGACAGTTTAAAGCAGGTGATGTTGATGTTAATGATCGGGAAGGTAGTGGCACCCCACAAAAGGTTGCACATGAGGAACAGCAAGCAATGCTGGAGTTTTGGTTTAGACAGTTTAAAGCAGGTGATGTTGATGTTAATGATCGGGAAGGTAGTGGCACCCCACAAAAGGTTGCACATGAGGAACAGCAAGCAATGCTGGAGTTTTGGTTTAGACAGTTTAAAGCAGGTGATGTTGATGTTAACGATCGAGAAGGTAGTGGCGCCCCGCAGAAAGTTGCACATGAGGAACTGTAAGCATTGCTGGAGTTTTGGTTTAGACAGTTTAAAGAAGGTGATGTTGATGTTAATGATCAAGGAGGTAGTGGCGCCCCACAGAAGGTTGCACATGAGGAACAGCAAGCATTGCTGGAGTTTTGGTTTAGACAGTTTAAAGCAGGTGATATTGATGTTAATGATCGGGAAGGTAGTGGCACCCCACAAAAGGTTGCACATGAGGAACAGCAAGCAATGCTGGAGTTTTGGTTTAGACAGTTTAAAGCAGGTGATGTTGATGTTAATGATCGGGAAGGTAGTGGCACCCCACAAAAGGTTGCACATGAGGAACAGCAAGCAATGCTGGAGTTTTGGTTTAGACAGTTTAAAGCAGGTGATGTTGATGTTAATGATCGGGAAGGTAGTGGCACCCCACAAAAGGTTGCACATGAGGAACAGCAAGCAATGCTGGAGTTTTGGTTTAGACAGTTTAAAGCAGGTGATGTTGATGTTAATGATCGGGAAGGTAGTGGCACCCCACAAAAGGTTGCACATGAGGAACAGCAAGCAATGCTGGAGTTTTGGTTTAGACAGTTTAAAGCAGGTGATGTTGATGTTAACGATCGATAAGGTAGTGGCACCCCACAAAAGGTTGCACATGAGGAACAGCAAGCAATGCTGGAGTTTTGGTTTAGACAGTTTAAAGCAGGTGATGTTGATGTTAATGATCGGGAAGGTAGTGGCACCCCACAAAAGGTTGCACATGAGGAACAGCAAGCAATGCTGGAGTTTTGGTTTAGACAGTTTAAAGCAGGTGATGTTGATGTTAATGATCGGGAAGGTAGTGGCACCCCACAAAAGGTTGCACATGAGGAACAGCAAGCAATGCTGGAGTTTTGGTTTAGACAGTTTAAAGCAGGTGATGTTGATGTTAATGATCGAGAAGGTAGTGGCACCCCACAGAAGGTTGCACATGAGGAACTGTAAGTATTGCTGGATGAAGATTCGTATCAAGCGCAAGAAGAACTAACTGAACAACTAGAGGTAGTTGAATAAACCAATTCGTATCGCTTATGCGCAATTTCAAAGATTCAAAAGGAAGGAAAATGAGTGCCAAATGACTTAAGCCAAAATAACAAGGATGAGCGTGTCATGAAGGGTTTGAATCGGTAGACTAAAAACACTGAAAGTCTTCCCTGTGGAAAATCCTTATGGGTGATGAAAAGTGAATGTGATACAGCAATCGCATACGCAAAAAACACTGGGCGGACACCTGTGAAGCAACGACTTCGACACCGAAATTCAATATTTACTCCAAGAACGTTTTGCTGTGCATCTGGTGGGATATTAAGGGTGTGCTCTATTATGAACTATTGGAACGGGGACAAACTGTTACTTCTGATCGCTACAAGCAACAATTGCTGTAATTGAAGCAGGAAATCTATCGGAGACGTCCATTCACAGCAATGGATTGCGTCCCGTGAAATAACTGCCTGACAAAGTTAGGCCGGATGTCGCGAAATCGGTCAAGGAAATGTTATTGACGCTTGACTGGGAAGTTTTGGAACACACGGCGTATCGTCCCGACATAACACGTTCAGACTATCCTTTGTTCCGATTGATGCAACATAGTTTGTCTGCTGTACGGTTTCGGACATGCGACGAAGTGCAAAAATCGATTGACGACTTCTTCCCGTCACACGACGAAGTAGTTTTCATGGTAGAATCCGTCAGCTGCCGGACTGATGGCGGAAGGTGATAGATAATGACAGCGCATATTTTGATTCGTAAAAGTATTGTTGTTTTCTCTCAGATTACATGTTGCGTTGTCCTAAAACGCTTTAAAACTAATTTGTATCCCTAATATAACCCCGATGACACAAATAATTTCTCAATGCTCGTCATTCTTGTCAGGATCATCTTTAGCAAATCTGTAGTTAGTAAGACAACCATACTTATTACACAAGTTATAGTGTTCCGTGATGACGAAATGGATGGGTTTCTAACTGGATAATCAGTTTTAGGTCATGATATTAAAAACTCTGATCACTGAGGCAATGACACGGAAACATTAGGAGGGTATGATCTTGATGTCGCCAATGTTGAAACCGAGTCTGACAGCCACTCTGCGATAGCTATGTACGTCAAAAAGCTAAAAGTAAAAAACGTTCCCTTAAGCGATAGGACTGCAGCAAAAAAGGTGAACTCTTACTCGACTGCTGTATCTATGTGCTGGATAAGATACTGAACAGACGAACTTTCCGCTTGAAATAGTTTCCCAAAGCCTGGAAGAAACAGTCGAAGTATTGTTGTCGCAGCTTGGAATCAACATTACGCTACCGTAGCGCTAACGTTCAATATTGCTTCTACGTGTCCTGGATAAGCCCAAAGCTTAATTGTTCAGCTCTGATAAGAGAGTTATTCCCGAAAACAGAGATGTTCCCAGATCAAGCCTGTCACGACCTACTAGTGGATCACACTTATGGAATTCGTCTCTGAAGGACATGCAAATACTAAGTATTACACTGTAGCCCTCCTGGAAATTAACAAGGCTCAAGATTAAGTTTTGAAAGAATGGATAGGATAAATGCTAATCCTATTATCATTAGCAGTGGAATTGTGTTGGAAGGAGAAAGATTTCGCTAACATCTCTGCGCCTACTGATATTCAAATAAGCGCACTTGGGTGAGTCAAAGTTTCTCCCGCTTGCAGTAAAAAGCTAAATGATGCTCGAAATCGGTACTTGCTCACCACGTTCAGCAAAGTACAGGCGTTGTTTTCAACTGTCCTCTGCTAATGATCCAACGACGGTACACTCGATAAGTTTCACATCTACTATTGAAGAGAAGTGCCGTCTCTTAAGGTATGAGCCTTAGAGCGAAACTGATGGTAATTGGATTGGGTAAATTCCGGGCTGTATTGAGTATGGATTTGGCGTATTCCAAATGGAAGTGCAAACCCCCTTCCAATTTCTGTAGCTTTCGTTGGACACCTTGGATGTGTAACTTGGATATTATCCACTGGCAACAGCGGTCGCTTCCTATTGTTGAGCGTAGGGTGGCGTTTGCGCACAGCATCATGCACCCACTGTTGTTCGACATATAGGACACCGTCCACATCCTGATCATCTGGCACGAGTTTCTAATGCACAGGGCCCTCACATTCCACCCTAGTCATCATAGTTCAACTGTTTTTGCCAAAGATGAAAATATTTGCTCCCTGGAGCCAATGGATTTCTGCGTTTTGAATTCTTTATGAAGCTAAAACATTTTGTGAAAAAGAACATACCTGAGTGATGGGAATGAAACTTTTGTAGACGCTTTCTTTATTCTACTGAATGCCGTGTGCATATCCCTCATTGTGCCAGTAAATCCTCGCTCCGCTGTGTTTCATCGGGGCATCTGGGCAGAAGATGGGACTGACTAAATCACTCTTTTGTACCTCACTTTCAAGCGTCTTTAAGACAGGAACATTAAGTCCAAATTCCGTGACTACGTTCCACTGAAGCAATGATCCCACGACAGTAGCACTTGGCAGGTTTTTCACCTAGCATTGAAGCGAAGTGCGGTCTTGGTTGTATAAGGGCTTTCGAACGAAATTCGTTGCAGTCGGATGGAGTAAGTCCCGGGCAGTAGTATGGGTTATCGAATAAGATCTTCACACCTGCAATTTCTGTAATATCCGTCATGCACTCTTCAAGTGTGATTTGGGTCATTGTCAACTTACAACGGCGCCCACTTCCTATTGATGAGCGCTGGTGCACAGCACCGTGCTCCCAATTCGTTTTGATGAGCGCATAATGCAACCACTGTAGTTCGGCGTATAGGTTGATGTCCACAGCCTGATCATCTGCCACGAGTTGCCATTGCACAGAGGCCTCACAGTTCTAAAGCTGTCATCGTAGTTCAATTTTTATTTTGCCAAGATGGAAGCACTTGCTCCCTGGAGCCCAAGGATTTCTGCACTTTGAATTATGTGTGTAGCTAAAGCATTTTGTACAAAAGAACATATCTGTGTGAAACGAATGAAACCTTAGTAAACGTTTTTTTTTTCTACTGAATGCCGTGAGCATATCCCTTAAGGTGCCACTAAATCCTCGTTCCGCTGTGTTTCACCGGAGCATCTGGACAGAGGATGAGACCGACTAAGTCACTCTTGTGTACCTCACGTGTCTTTCCTACAGGACCTTTAAGTCCAAATTTCAGACTTCGAAAGTTCGAAGGGTGTTAAAGAACAGCGACAGGCAATCGCATCAAGAGATGCCCATACCTTCATATTCATCACTGGAAATTAACTTTAACTTTTATCGGACGATTAAAAGACAACTTGGCTTAATTCAAGAAACGGTAACATGTTACAAGATACCTTTTTTTTTTTTTCGATTTATGTTCCCATATGTAGTTAAAAATTTCCGAAATGTAAACGTTTACATATAGTATGATTAGCATTTTAAATAAGATTATTCATCTTTTAAGTGTTAATTACGACTATTCTTAGTTCTTTCGCGGGGAGGGGGAGGGGAGGCAGAGCGATAACCCACATAGTTAGTCTATTAAAGTCTTTTTCTCCGTTTTTGTTTGTAGAAGTGAAAGCATGTTTCATCATGCAATAGGTCGCATGGCTAATTGTCTTTCAGGGTATATCTTTTGTAATTAAATAAATATTTCATTAAATATACCTGTATGAGAAAACGAATGAGAGCAATTTGGATTCAAACCTCTGAAAGCTTACTGGCCGAATGTTTTACTAACAATGTCACATTTCAAAAGCTCGAAACCGATGGGAAAAGGAAAGAAGAAAAATGGAAGCAAATAAATTTGAAGTAACATACCAATGGAAGTTTGAGATATAAAGAAGAAAAGTAAAAAAAATAAGAAAAGCGATGACGTGTTGAATTTATGCTGTTTTAAAAAAAGAAGCGATGAAGAATTCATGTCAAATTTATGCCGAATTTTTACGGCAAAGTGTTCCCTCGACGTTTATGTATATATATTCATACTCTTTATCTAAAAAAACCGAAACGCTCAGAAGAAATCATTAAATCAAAATAAAATTTGATATCTGCTGTGTACATATGTAGGAAAGGAAATGAATGTAATTCTAGAGCAGTTGGCCCATTTATTCCGATAAAACATCTACACGAGTGAAACAAGTCAGTGTGTTGTAGCTCTACTTCAGGCTTGGACACAAGCATTTTCTCGGCGAGGCATAGATTCATACAGTTCATGGATACAGTCCTGAGGCACAGCATGCCAGATTGTGTCCAAATTGCCGGCCAGTTTGAAAATTCTGAGATGGGCGTAGGTGGCGTTCCATCATGTCCCAAACATGTAGGATCGGCGAGAAATGGGAAGATCGGACTTCCAATGTCAGGATGTCGACTTTACAGAGGCTGGCCTCGGACAGCTGTGCCGTATAAGTCTGGGTATTATCATATGGGAAAATTTCTCGGTGATGCTCAGACAGGAATGACAACACAATATGTCGTAGAATGTCCTGGACGTACCGTTGAAGCGTGATGGCAGTACTAAATGTCTACAGAGACAGTCTCTTCTGATGAGCGAACAACGTGCCATTCAAAGGCAAAGGGATGATCCGTGCGCCAGCCAAATCAAAGCCCACTGGAAAGAACAGGCCCTGAAACGAACGGTCATGTGACCAACTGAGTCTAATTTTTTAGCTTATAATTTGAAATTTTTTATTACTTTTTCCGACTGCAGGCAAATTATATTTATAAGTGCCACAGATTTAGTAATATAAACCCTACACAAAATTTAATATTACACACACTTACATTTTTTTTACGAAACTGTCACAAAATTAAAGCAGTTTTGCCTGTAAAACGTAATTCAATAAGGGTGTTTAAGAGACTTTAATCACAGGAATAATAACTGTATTCACTTGCGGTAAAAACTGGGAGAAATTTCCCAAAATTGAGACCATGTAGGTCACATGACAACGGTTCCGTTCAGGGCCTCCTCTTTCCAGTGGGCTATGGCACTAAATGCCACACAACGCCGCTGGAGATTATCCCACGTTGGTCGGACCGGGCTCTACTGCAGGCTCTAGAATAGCCTCCCCGAATGTATTACTCGTGCCGCAAATCGACCGAGTGGCCACTTCCATACCTGTAGATGATACAATATGGCTACAGATTTTTGAGAGCGAAGATTTTGACTCTGTTCGTGCTGCTTGCACAATGCTTCGATCCTCGCGTTCTGTCGTTCCACTCGCTCGTCCACTGCCAGCGTGCCGCTATGTTGCGCCTTTCTCGATCCATTTGCTCCATAATCATCCAATTGCATCGTTGCTCCGGTCAGAATGGCTGGCGATACGGCGATTTGACCAACCGGCCTCTTTCATCCGAATTATTCGCCTTCTCTCAAACTCACTCAGATGCTCCTATTGTGTACGGTTCTGGCGTCCAGACTTCCTCAAGTCCCTGCTGGTTAGTGCTACAGGAAACTGCTGTCAGAGTTATCCATGCGTGCGATGCTTTGCTACAAATATATTCTTCTTGATGCGCGGTTCCCACGTGTTGTGACTGGCGTCTAGAGTATTTAGTCATTGCTTGTTTTTTATTCCTTTGCCTATCAGGCCCTGTGGTACTTGTTTGCGGATTTTCATCAGAATAGAACGACTTTCTCGGGATGCTTTGTTTGTTTCGGCAAAGAGTTTATACATTTATGTGCATTTTCAAATGAATTATTCCGAGCCCGGAGCGTTTTCTTTCAGTGCTTTTTCTTTAGAAAAATATATTTCATATTAAAAGAAATCTGCTAATCTGAATTATATAATTCTGCTGTTATGATTGAGTTCGTAAGCATCATTAGTCTGCACTTAAATGTGTTTCCAAGAGCGGAAATTAGACTCGTATGATTACAAAATGATAAGCTTGATCTTAAGGATCTTTGGGCTGTCCGATGCTACTATTCAGTAGAGTTTGGAACTAAATCTACCAATGTGTTGAAACGAAAAACCAAAAAAACAGAGGCAGTACGAAAAATCCGGATAATAATTTCTGAAAAACACTCTCTCTTTTAAGATACAGTATTTAAAATTATCCAAATTTAGAAATATTCCACAAAGAATTACACATGATCCCTTATAAGGAGTGTATTAAGGTTTCATCTGTAATAGTTTCATGCGCAGTTCTTTAATATCCACCGTCAGTGACTCAATAGACTATAAGCAGTCGCCCGTTACTAATTTGGATCACTGATTCCAAGAAAGGGAGACAGAGGAGAATTTAGATGGGGCGCCCACGGACCCTTGTTTCTCGATAAAAATGTTTCATGTTTTTGAATTTTCGATTAATGTTTCTCGATAAAAATGTTTCATGTTTTTGAATTTTTCGATTAATGTTTCTCGATAAAAATGTTTCATGTTTTTGAATTTTCGATTAATGTTTCTCGATAAAAATGTTTCATGTTTTTGAATTTTCGATTAATGTTTCTCGATAAAAATGTTTCATGTTTTTGAATTTTTGATTAAAATGCGATTTACGTTAGAAAAAATGCCTTAATTTAATAAAATCGCATCAATTTACATTAAAAAATATATTGAGAAATAGAAGAAACAATTAAATCACTTTGAATAAAATGCTTTCTGTCTTCTATTTCTCAAGAACTTTATTTTTGTTCTCAAAAACTTACTTTTTTTCTGGTGGATTTCAAAAACTTATACTTTTCTTCTCCCCCCCCTTTCCCCAATGAAAAATTCTATATACGCCCTTGGAAAGAGAGATGCAATTCCGTGAGAAAAATATAATATCCTTTACTGACTCAGGAAGGGGCCCACCCTGACGAAATGGCAGAGGTTAGCGATCAAACCAATGCACAACCGGACCGGCTTGCTCAGTTTTCTATACCCTGTAGGTGCTCTTTTTATTCATTCTAAACGAGAGTTGCCAGATTATAATACAGAAGTTGTGTCACGTTACAGTGGCAAAGTTTAGAGAATCACACAGCCATGAAACACAATGAAGCCAACTAAAGTTGTGTTCTATGTGCTTTCCGCGTTCTGTAATAGCCTTCTGCAGCGCAAATTCCATTGTAGTAGGCTCCCCTTTGCAGGCAGATAAGATCAATTCTGTCCGACTCATCTTTGCAAGTTTCCCAATGGCCGTCAATTGTTTTGGGTTGTCTACCTTTGAAGGCTCGTTTAAGTAACCCAAAGCCGCACAAATTCACGGAAGAGGCATCTGGGGATTTGACAGGAATTGAGAAGAATGGTACAGCGTCAACCCCAGTCTCAGCTTCCATCTCCCGCACGTATGCCACCTTGGACTTAGCCGTATGGCAAGAAGCCTTATTTCCTTTTATCTTTTTTTTTCTTTCTTTTGTTTGAAGATTTAACGGCTACCGTAAGCAACTCATTAGGCCATAAACAGTTGCTCGCCCCTAATTGAAAATCACTGGATCAAGGGAAGAGAGATAGCAAGTGCCATAAAACAAACACAATGTCCAGGCCTCACCATTCGATCCCGAAACCCTTCACGGACGAATGGTCATGACCCAGCTCATACACCACAACGCCACTGCGGCGGAAAAGCCTAATTTTATTGGATCCATACATTTGAAGCCATTGCAAAAAACTATAAGGATGGAATTTCTTCTTCGCGGTAAACTGTGTCTCAACTGTTTGTCTGATAATAAGCTGCATTAAATTTTGAATTACTTACAACCTTTCGAAGGTTTAACTTGCCATTATAACAATAATCTGCCAGAACCATATATTCACATGAAAAACTTTCTTTGCATTTACGTACCCTTACCTTGCAACCCTTTTCTTGACAGTATATCACCGGATTTTGTTTTTGTCACTAAGCGATGTCCATGCTTCATCCAAAGTGACCAACAGCTACAACTTGTTCCTTTCTAGGTGTCTATCATACACTTTCCTGCATTTCGTTATCCACTCCAAAATATGGCGTAGAAGGGGTTTCTGGACGTTAGGCTTAAACTGTTTTTCTAAGTGCAGCTCAAATTTAATAATGCGATTTACAGCTGCCTCTGAGAACTCTGCATGCTGTGCAGTGCTTCTTTGCGTTGCCGGATTCTCTTTCTTTACAAAAGACCTGACTTTTCACACCACCTCATTGGTCCTCTCGTGTTGGAGGTTATTTTTTCGTGGCATTTGCGCCACTCGAACAAGCTGCAAAGTTCTATTTTGAACGCTTAATTTCTTGACATACGCCATTTTGAGCAATCAGACAACCATTTTCTTTGCACCTTTTTTGGATTTCTGCATAAAAATAACTTTCTTCGGAAAGGGCAACTGTACCTCTGCCAGAACGAAAATCACTCGTGAAGGCATGTTAACATCTACGACAGCAAAAGTACAAATGCTCTTAAAGCGAAAGGCTACTACTACACAATAAACATGGCTACGTAATCCGAGGCAAACGATTTGCTTATGTCACGTATTTTACTTACCACGGTAATTGAAACACGTAATCGACCAATGTGCATCGTAGTTAATAAAGCTTTTCACATATAAAACCTTTTCAATTAGATATCCAGAACCATTATTTCTATATGTGGATATCCTTATGTGGGTTTTTATTACATATGTAGACTTGCGAAAAATCTGCCATTGTAAAAAAAATTGCAAAAAAAGAAATTCGGACAGATGTAAATACTGTAAACAAAAAATAAATAAATTGAAGAATTAGTTCTGAAAGGAAAACCTAAAGCATCTTCACACTCCTAAGCAGGGAAGCTTTTGCCTTATTAGAAGAAGTTACTCAAAAGTTCCACACATATCTCCAATTTAATATAAAGGCATTACTTTTAACTCGAATCAACGTACACTCTCAAGCATGTAAGCACTGCCTCATTTGAAGAAGGTATTCAAAATTTCTCAACAAATCCCCACCTTAATATCAATTCATTGTTTTTAAATTAAATCTTCCCGTTACGTGAGGGCCTATTTAATATCCACAAAGCTAAGGCGTAGGGCCTCACAAGGCTGGGAAACCCAAAAATAATTACTTTTCCTTTTTGCTTCTTAACTAGATAAATTTAAATAAAGGCACAGCGTAAGAAATAAATTCACTGTTCTGCCTTTTTAACACATGGTTCTTCCACTAAAATTAATACAAAATACGACATCCGCGAATATTAATTTTCTTCCTAAAATATACGCTGACTAAATTCATTTTTAGAATAATGTTATTTAATAATGTATTTCAGATAAGCTCAGAGGTTCCGGTGTTATTTCTGCCAGATTTAGTTAGAATACAATGAACATTTTTTATTTGATTTGGTATTTAATATGACCGCCCATCTTTTCCTTAAGATACCTGTTTCCTCATTCAGTCCAGTTTAAGAGACAATAATAAGACTGTTGCCGCACAAGTAAAAGCACTTAGGAAAAACTAGTTTTACGAGACATACTAATTGACTTCACCCATTGTCGACTCTTTGGGTGAAATTCAGTGAAATGAAATCTTATGCTATGCGAAAGCAGAACACACAAAGAATGTGGTATAAATGTCAATATACCATGAAATAACTGTAGGTAACATGTTAAAATCCTGTACTGTACTTGAGTGGCCTCCTTACCAAAAATTCCGACTCCTTTTTCTCCAACAAATACTCTCCCAGTTTTAACTTCCCTGATTTATTCCCCATCAGGAAATTAAGAAAATCTTTAAATATTACGATAGCTGTAATAAAACAATCGCAAACTCCATGTGATAGTTTCCGAAAGCCACACAAACAAACAGAAAGGCACGCTGAAGCCACCGTGAAAATAATCATTTTCTGCAAAATATATAAAATGCGGGATGTAAGGTCAGGTGATGCGTAACATCACAGCCTCTCCTTGACAAATGTCAACCCCGCCTTCTCGTGGTGCATCCTGTTCCCACTAAAGGGGCTCTGACGACCGCCCATAGCGGTATAACTATACCATCGGGATTAGAGGAAATTCTATCCCACACTCACCAACCCGCTTGGCCAGCGTGGTGAGTTATGGCCAAACCCCTCCAAAATGATTCCACAACTTAAATCTTGGCCCTCAGTCTCCGGCAGCTGGAATGTACCTGGCCAAGGCAGCGGCCAGTGCGACATGAAGGCAGAGGGTGCTAAGAATCCCCGGAGGACCGGACTAGGCTGCCATCTGATGCTGACCTTGGCTACTTACAATGGACGCTCCCTATCTTCTGAATCAAGGCTTCTTGAATTGGAAGAGGAACTACAAAGGATCAAGTGGGACATCGTGGGGCTAAGTGAGGTAAGGAGAAAAGGAGAAGATCTCATCGAACTGAAAAGTGGACATCTCTTCTACTATCGTGGGACAGATACTGGCAGAACTAGTGGTGTTGGATTTATAATAAACAAGAAACTTAAGGATAAAGTTATAGAAGTTGAAAGTTCCTCTGACAGAGCTGCACGACTTGTTATCCAACTCTCGAAAAGATACCAGGCTCAGATTATTCAAACTTATGCACCCACCACAAGTCATCCTGAAGAAGAAATTGAAGAATTTTATGAGGAAATTTGTCATCTAAATAATAAAGGTAAGCAGCACTTGAAAATAATTATGGGAGATTTCAATGCAAAAATAGGGCAACGGCAACAGAATGAAACTTCAGTAGGTAAATTCGGTCATGGCAACAGAAACCAGCGTGGAAATACTCTCGTTGAGTTTGCAGAGGCAGAAGGGTTTTTCATCTTGAACTCCTTCTTCAAGAAAAAGCCACACAGGAAATGGACATGGAGACATCCAAATGGGACGACAAGTGAAATTGATTTTATTATGTGTAACAAAAAATTCGTCATAGAAGACTGCAGTGTGCTAAACAAGTTCAACACAGGTAGTGACCATAGATTGGTGAGATGTAAGATGCACCTCAACACTAAACTTGAACGTGGCAAGCTCATAAGACAAACAAAATCTATTGACATAACCAACCTTAAAAAACACCATAATACCTTCAAGTTAGAACTGAAGAACAGGTTCTCTGCTTTAGAAGGCCTAACATCGGAAGAAGTGGACATCTCTGAAGTTAACAGAAAAGTAACCAAAGCTCTTATGGAAACAGCAACAAAATTAGCTGGGTCTAAGAACAAGTTGCATGTGAACAAATTATCAGGAAAAACCAAAATGTTGATGCAAAAAAGAAGAGAGATGAGGACAACTAAAGAAGATGTGACTTCCAAAGTGGAATATATAGAGCTATGCAAGACAGTAAGAAAAAGTATCACTGAAGACGTAAGGAAATTCAACTGTGAACTAGTGAGGAAAGCAATTGAAAACAACCAAAGCCTAAAGATAGCAAAGGGACATCTCAGTATGGGAAGAAAACAGATTATGGCACTGAGAAAAGAAGATGGTTCTGTAACAAGAAATAGAGGCGAAATTTTGACAAGAGTGAAAGATTTCTACTCCAAATTATATGAAAAAGATGATATATGCACTCCAGACATCATGAAAGATACCAGTACCAGAGTTCCTCCAGTCCTTCCAGCAGAAGTTGCACATGCAATCAAGAACATGAAGCGAGGAAAAGCTCCAGGAGAAGATGGAATTACTGTAGACATCATACAAGAAGCAAGTGGAGAAATCGAAACAGTACTCGCCCAAATTTTCACTCGATGCCTTAATGAAGGAAAGATTCCTGAGGATTGGAACACCGCTACAATGATCCTGCTACATAAGAAAGGTGACATTGAGGATCTCGGAAACTACAGACCTATCAGCCTCCTATCAGTAGTTTATAAAATCTTCACTAAAGTTCTTTCACACCGCTTGAAGGTAACACTGGACATGGCTCAACCGAGAGAACAAGCTGGATTCAGGAGTGGCTACAGCACAATAGATCATATCCACGTGCTGAGAGAACTAATTGAAAGAGCGAGGGAATATGAACTTCCATTGTGCATGGCTTTTATCGATTATGAAAAAGCCTTTGATTCGGTGAAACCATCAGCAGTTACAATGGCTCTGAAAACCTGCGGTATTGAAGATGCATACATTAATATTATTAATAACATCTATGAAAATGCAAGTGCAAAGATTCGGCTGTTTGAAAATACAACACACGTAAAAATTGGAAAGGGAGTGAGACAAGGTGACACCATATCTCCGAAGCTCTTTAATGCCACATTGGAGGGTGTTTTTCAGTCCCTGAGCTGGGAAAACAAGGGGATAAAGATTAATGGAGATTATCTAACCCACCTTCGTTTTGCTGATGACGTAGTCATTTTTGCAACTACCCCATCAGAGCTGCAGAGTATGATCCAGGAACTTGCTGACAAGAGTAAAGAAGTGGGATTAAAAATGAACTTTCAGAAGACAAAAGTGATGTTCAATGCTTTTACAAGAAATGAAGATTTATCGATTGATGGAGAAAAGCTGGAGATAACAGACACGTACGTTTATCTTGGACAGCAGATATCAAGTGAGGGTCACATTGATGAAGAAATTAATCGGCGTACAAAACTTGCCTGGAGAGCTTTTGGAAGAAACAGCATAATTTTCAAGAGCAATATGCCATTATGTCTTAAAAGAAAAGTGTTTGATCAATGCATCCTTCCAGTGCTTACGTATGGTGCAGAGACGTGGACCTTAACTAAAAGAGACATACAAAGGCTGCAGACAACTCAAAGAAGCATGGAGAGGTGCATGCTTGGTGTAACCAGGAGAGATAAGAAGAGGAACTCGTGGATCCGAAAAATGACAAGAGTGGAAGACATCATGATCAGAGTTAAATCCCTGAAATGGCAATGGGCTGGACATACTGCCAGAAGGACAGATCATCGATGGACAGCCGAAATTTTAGATTGGATTCCAAGGGACAGGAAAAGACCCAGAAGAAGACCACATGGGAGATGGGTGGAAGAAATTCGAAAGTATGCAGGGGTGACATGGAGGAGACTGGCACAAGTCAGACCGTTGTGGAGGAAACTTGGGGAGACCTTCGTCCAGCAGTGGATTGATAATGGTTGACAATGATGATGATATAAAATGCATACTGCTGTTGAAATCTCAAAGGCAATGTTTTTTTTCCCACATTAGTGTCGGAAGCGGTAGGTGGGCTAACAAATATTTTATTCTTGTTTGCTGACAGATCCTCTCATTTATTGAACTGCTGGACAGCAGGAGGCTGCTTACTGTTTCACTCTAACCCATGACATGTGTTTGCCAATACAGTATCATCATCGGTGCCATACAAACACGCTCGCATTCACACACACACACACTACAAAAGAAAGGTTAAAATCCAATTAGCTTACAAACTGACCGAACATGGGCGACAATTCTCGAAAGCAGAAAGCTTCCAGGAAAGATGCATCACGGGAATCAACTTTGGAAGCGCTCGGGGAGAAACTAGAAAAGTGAATTAGGACACATATCTTAGTACTACCAATCCACCGTAAAAAGGAAAATGATGATGATAAAGAAAAAAAAATACAGAAAAACACAACTGCAATAAATATCATTTTTCACACCCCGCAGGACAGCACATTCTGGGGATACTCATCATCCCTTGAAATAAAATCTATTGGTTGGATTCATGTAAACGCTGTTTGTGAACACCCAGATCCGTACCAGAACATTCCGCAGAGTTAGATACTGATCGCTGATACTTTTTGATGTTGATTTAAAATATATATGTTAATTTTTAAACTACTTAGTGTTCTCAAATTAAAAAGATATGTGGTACATAGAAACATATTCGCTTGTTATTAAGTAATGCCGTAGATACATATTTTTCAAAAAGCTTTTGGAAATAATTTCAACTAGAAAATTAATGTTGATATGAACATTCATAAAAAGAGATTTTAACAACAATCTCAGATTCCAAATTTATAATGTTAATTTCAAATTATTTCCATTCCGCCTGTCCATGCCAATAACAACAGTTCTGTATATCACCATATTTGAAATACATAAAATTCTAAGTTTCATCGCCGTATTTCGAATTCTATAATGTCCTAAGAAAATTCTCAAATCAAATAAAGAAAATAACACTTGTGCAGAAAACGAAAATAGTACGCACAGGGTTCCAATAAATAAAAAACAGGATTGAGAAAAAAAGAGATTAGCAAAGATTTACATACGTGGCGACAGCCCGAAGAACTGCGGAAAGAAATGGAGCCAATTCAACACTCATGCAGGGACATTATAAAATAAGTCTTCCGATTCTCGGGAAAATAAGAGTCGTTATAAAATAAGTGTCCTTAAAAATAAATTTAGTGTATCCTCATGAAAAAAATATCCTCGGGAAAATAAGTCCCCTTATTCTCGTATCTCTAGAAAAGAGAACAATAGTGATGCTGCGAAAAAATTTGGAAAGTATCTTACTGAGCGCATGCTGAAACGAATTAGGGAGGAAATAAAATCCTTTAAAATTCTACCGGTATAGTATAAATAGCGCTGCAGGTGCAAGGAAATAAAAGACTTGTGCGTGAATTTACTGATTATTGAGAACACAGACGGTTTCTGTCCGATATGCTGGCCATCAATAGCTATTATTACTTGTGATGCACAGGAGATTCTTTACTGCTGAAATCCAAGAAATTGGCGGTGTTTCACATTGGAAAACTCCTATGCAGATTTGGCACACTGTCTCTGGCACTGTAAACGCGAAGATGATCAGGCTGTGGTTAGTCGTTATGGCTCTTGGAAACAAGAAATGCTCTCTACTTGTAAAAGTTTGTTATGGAAGTCCGACTAATGCAAATTGTGTGCTACGTCATTATCGCCATCGCAGAAACGTGCAGCCGAACATTAGGCAATAAACACGTAATTTCTCGGGGCAGAGGTATCAGCAGTTCTGTCCAGTGTGCTAACGGGATATTACGCCTTTCTATATCTAGCTTTAGGGATATCTGAAAAACAGAGTTGTGTGCTATGGGAAGGCATACGATCGCTCTCAGACTTAAAAATGGGAATCAGACGTGATTTGGCCAAAATTAACCACTATATGCTGTAATTAGTGTTTCATACGTGCCAGGCCACATAGCGTTCTTCTTTTGTAGCATGTCATTTCTTCTGATGGAATGGACATTTTGTTGTGAAACGGAAATATCACGACAAATTTGATTGGCTGGTGACTGAGAAGCAAGCTACACGCATGAATGTTGCATTCATGCGTGCTCCCTAGTACTCGGAGCGGCAAAATTACGAACAATGTTTTCCCCTTTTGAATCGTTTTTTTTTTCAATAAGCAGACTATCAAATTTGGCGTGATATTTCCATGTCTCGCTTCTTTACACACTCAAGAATAAGGAAGCCTATTTTTTTCAACCACCCGGTACATCAAGAATTAATTTATCAGAACATTTTGCCGGCTATTAAGGGAAAATCTCCAATGCTCCATAGGAGGAGCAATCGTACACACCAGTGGCTAAAACAGATCGCAATGTGCTTTTTGGAAGACTCCTCAAAAGTCTTTATAGCAACGAAAATTTAAAATTAACACAGCAATCGGACATCGCCCAATTGGCTGTAATTACTGTTTCACACTTGAAAAAAAATCACATCAGAAAACTTGACACTTTCATCGCCGTAGAGCAGGAATCGAACCCGCATTTCCCGATTTCCGTTCGAGCGCGCTATCCGTCACACCACCCATGACGACAAATTTACATATTTCTCAAAAGCTTTTGGAAATAGACTCACAGACAATGAAATTTGCGCACCAAGAAGAAAGCATCGGATTCAACTGATATTTTATGGACGTAATGCTACAGATGAATGATACACATGATGGCAAAAACAGAGCTGCAGAACAATTACAGAGGGATCTGTGGCACGCAGTCCGGTCATTTTCAATAGAGCGTCGCATCGCCTCGTGCGGCGATACATGCTGCAATACGATCCGGCATGTAGGCGATCAGATGCCTGATGTCCTGCGGCAGACTTACCCACACGTGTTGGACGGTGTGCTCCAAATCCCGAACAGTGAGGCACGGCGCCTGCGGGGTTTCAACTGGTCCCACACATGCTTGATAGGGGACATGTCCGGGGGAGCGGGAAGGCCATGGAAGTGTCTGGAAATGACGTTGGCAGTCCTGGGCAACCCGAGCCGTGTGCGGGCGGGTATTATCCAGGCTAGGAATAGGAGCCGTAGGTTCTCATCCACTTGCCACTACTAGAGCTGATCGGCTATCGTAGGCAATGGCTCTCCAGACCATAACGCTTGTAGTTGGGGAGGTGTGGCACTATGTCAAAGTAAGAGCAGTAACTCGCGGATAAATAACAATCCTTTAATTATCTTCTATTTGTGAGCCCAAATAAAAAGCTCTCCTAACCTCACACAGACTGCTATTGAGAACCCATAGGTTCTTTCTTGAGATACTAGACATTATTCTTAGAAATGCAACAAAGTGCAATTTGGTTTTTTATAATTAATTTATTTTTACACTATTTAGTGTCTTTAAATTTTAAAAATAAGTATTGCACAGCACAAAATTCGTTTCTATGAAGTCTGATTTTAGATAAATATTTCTCAAAGGCTGTTGGAAATGCAATCACGAAAAATGGAATTTGCGCACCAAGAAGAACGCATCGGATTCAACTGATATTTTATGGACGTAATGCTACAGATGAATGATACACATGATTGCAAAAATAGAGCTGCAGTACAATTACAGAGGGATCTGTGGCACGCATCCGGTTATCTTCAATAGCGCGTTGCACCGCCTCGTGTGGCGATACATTGCACCGCCTCGTGTGGCGATACGGTCCGGCATTTAGACGAACAGACGCCTGATGTCCTGCGGCAGACTGGCCCGGATGCCGGTCAAAACACCGACAAATCATAACACCGACGAATTAAAACACCGACACTTCAAAACACCGACAATTATATGGACTCTAAGCCGGCGAGTAGAAGAACTTTATTCCGAGCGATTGCAAAATCACAATGGGTGGTATGGGGGATGACAACACCCAACGAATGGGTGTGCTTCTCCCTAGCGGTGAACGATGCAACTTTATTCATTTCTATTCCGACCGACGGCAACATATTTTTATTCCGAGATATATCAACATCTGAGTGGATGGGTGGGAATTGGAATGCATAGGAGTTGGATATGTCGATGCTTATGTGCTGCCCCTAGCGGTGAACAATAGAACTGCATTAATTTTTATTCCAACATCTGCCAACATATTTTCATTCCGAGCAATGGTAACATCTGAGTGGATGGGTGGGAAGGGGATGCATTGGCGTTGGATATGTGTATGTTCATGTCCCCTAGCGGTGAACGATAGAACTCTATTGATTTCTATTCCGACCGGCGGCAACATGTTTT
The DNA here is from genome assembly GCA_039090855.1 of Macrothele yani. Lineage (NCBI taxonomy): Eukaryota > Metazoa > Arthropoda > Arachnida > Araneae > Macrothelidae > Macrothele > Macrothele yani. The sequence goes on from CM077031.1 coordinate 44,181,352, forward strand.
TATTCCGAGGATGGCAACATCTGAGTGGATGAGTGGGCAAGGGGATGCAAAGGTGTTGGATATGTGGATGTTTATGTGCTGCCCCAAGCGGTGGACAATGGAACTTTTTTGAAGCCTATTCCGACCGATAGCAACATATTTTTATTCCGAACAAAGGTGGGAAGGGGAATGCATAGGTGTTGGATATGTCGATGATTATGTGCAGCCCCTAGCGGTGAACAATAGAACTGCATAATTTTTTATTCGGTCAGATGGCAACATATTTTATTTCCGAAGGAATGGCAGCATCGTTGTAGATGGGTAGGGGGATGTGTAGGTGTTGGATATGTGGATGTTCATGTGCTGCACCAAGCGGTGAACGATGGAACTTTATTGATTTTCTTATTATACCATTTTCTTATTCTGAGCAAAAGCAACATCTGAGTGGACGGGCGGGAAGGGGATGCATATGTGTTGGATATGTCGATTCTTATGCGCTCCTCCTAGCGGTCAACGATGGAACTGCATAATTTTTTATTCCGACCGATGGCAACATATATTAATTCTGAGAGATGGCAACATCTGAATAGATGGGTGGAAAGTGGGATGTATAGGTGTTGGATATGTGGATGTTCATGTGCTGCACCTAGCGGTGAACGATGGAACTTTATTGATTTTCTTATTATACCATTTTCTTATTCTGAGCAAAAGCAACATCTGAGTGGACGGGCGGGAAGGGGGATGCATATGTGTTGGATATGTCGATTCTTATGCGCTCCTCCTAGCGGTCAACGATGGAACTGCATAATTTTTTATTCCGACAGATGGCAACATATATTAATTCTGAGAGATGGCAACATCTGAATAGATGGGTGGAAAGTGGGATGCAAAGGTGTTGGATATGTGGATGTTCATGTGCTGCCCCAAGCGGTGGACAATAGAACTTTTTTGAAGTCTATTCCGACCGATAGCAACACATTTTAACCGAACAAAGGTGGGAAGGGGAATGCATAGGTGTTGGATATGTCGATGATTATGTGCAGCCCCTAGCGGTGAACAATATAACTGCATAATTTTTTATTCGGTCAGATGGCAACATATTTTATTTCCGAGCGATGGCAACATCGTCGTAGATGGGTAGGGGGATGTATAGGTGTTGGATATGTGGATGTTCATGTGCTGCACCTAGCGGTGAACGATGGAACTTTATTGATTTTCTTATTCTACCATTTTCTTATTCTGAGCAATAGCAACATCTGAGTGGACGGACGGGAAGGTTGATGCATATGTGTTGGATATGTCGATTCTTATGCGCTGCTCCTAGCGGTCAACGATGGAACTGCATAATTTTTTATTCTGACCGATGGCAACATATATTAATTCTGAGAGATGGCAACATCTGAATAGATGGGTGGAAAGTGGGATGTATAGGTGTTGGATATGTGGATGTTCATGTGCTGCACCTAGCGGTGAACGATGGAACTTTATTGATTTTCTTATTATACCATTTTCTTATTCTGAGCAATAGCAACATCTGAGTGGACGGGCGGGAAGGGGGATGCATATGTGTTGGATATGTCGATTCTTATGCGCTGCTCCTAGCGGTCAACGATGGAACTGCATAATTTTTTATTCCGACCGATGGCAACATATATTAATTCTGAGAGATGGCAACATCTGAATAGATGGGTGGAAAGTGGGATGTATAGGTGTTGGATATGTGGATGTTCATGTGCTGCACCTAGCGGTGAACGATGGAACTTTATTGATTTTCTTATTATACCATTTTCTTATTCTGAGCAATAGCAACATCTGAGTGGACGGACGGGAAGGGGGATGCATATGTGTTGGATATGTCGATTCTTATGCGCTGCTCCTAGCGGTCAACGATGGAACTGCATAATTTTTTATTCCGACCGATGGCAACATATATTAATTCTGAGAGATGGCAACATCTGAATAGATGGGTGGAAAGTGGGATGTATAGGTGTTGGATATGTGGATGTTCATGTGCTGCACCTAGCGGTGAACGATGGAACTTTATTGATTTTCTTATTATACCATTTTCTTATTCTGAGCAATAGCAACATCTGAGTGGACGGGCGGGAAGGGGATGCATATGTGTTGGATATGTCGATTCATATGTGCTACTCCTAGCGGTCAACGATGGAACTGCATAATTTTTATTCCGACCGATGGCAACATATATTAATTCTGAGAGATGGCAACATCTGAATAGATGGGTGGAAAGTGGGATGTATAGGTGTTGGATATGTGGATGTTCATGTGCTGCACCTAGCGGTGAACGATGGAACTTTATTGATTTTCTTATTATACCATTTTCTTATTCTGAGCAATAGCAACATCTGAGTGGACGGGTGGGAAGGGGGACGCATATGTGTTGGATATGACGATTCTTATGTGCTACTCCTAGCGGTCAACGATGGAACTGCATAATTTTTTATTCCGACCGATGGCAACATATATTAATTCTGAGAGATGGCAACATCTGAATAGATGGGTGGAAAGTGGGATGTATAGGTGTTGGATATGTGGATGTTCGTGTGCTGCACCTAGCGGTGAACGATGGAACTGTATGAATATCTATTCCGAGCGACGGTAACATATTTTGATTGCGAGCGATGGCAACATCTGAGTGGATGGGTGGGAAAGGGAATGCATAGGTGTTTTATATGTGGATGTTAATGTGCTGCCACTAGCGGTGAACGATGGAACTTCATTGATTTCTTTTCCGACCGACAGCAACATATTTTTATTCCGTGCAATGGCAACATCTGGTGGATGGGTGGGAAGGGGAAGGCATAGGTGTTGGATATGAGGATGCTTTTGTGCTGCCCCTAGCAGAGAACGATGAAACTTTATTGATTTCTATTCCGACCGATGACAACATACTTCTATTCCGAGCAATGGCAACAACTGAGTAGATGGGTCGGAAAGGGGATGTATAGGTATTGGATATGTCGATGCTTATGTGCCCTCCTTAGCGGTTAACGATGGTACTTCATACATTCTTATTCCAACCGATGGAGACATATTTTTATTCCGAGCAATGGCAACATCTGAGTAGAAGGATTGGAAGGGGAATGCATACGTGTTGGATATGTCAATGATTATGTGCAGCCCCTAGCGGTGAACAATAGAACTGCATAAATTTTTATTCCTAGGGAAGGTAACATATTTTTATTCGGAGCGATGGCCGCAGTGTTGCCCATCTGTTGTATGTTACCAGTCTGGACACTCTCCGTTCCGCCCGAGGAGTCACTAGTCGATGACGACCACATGTTGCACGTAGAGACCCAGTTTTTTGGCTGACAGTCTAGTCTTTAAACACTTTAACAACAGCTGCTCTGGAACACTTCACGAATGCGGCGGTTTCGGTGATACTCGCTTAATGGTTCCGAGCTCCTACTATCATTCCACGTTGAAAGTCCGTCAAATCGCATTTTTTACCCATCTCGTCACCAAAAAATCACTTCTACTACTGTCCCAAGCACTAAGGTTTCGCTTTTTATATTAGCCTCTCCTCTGGCGGCAACAGCGTGCATCCATAGCTCATTTGCTTAAAACTGTCCGGTGGTCATAATAAAGTGGCCACTCAGTGTATGTAGATGAACTCGAGGTAATCAGGGGCAAATTCCTAGAATACATGCAAATGTAATTATGGCTGATCCTGTACTTTGGGATAGAATACTAGATTGTTTCCTGGCAGGTGACAGCAAACAATAAATTTATATTACAAATTATAACTATTACTTCTACAAATTAAATGACAAGAAACGGACTTTCTTTATCAATATATGGATAATGGTACTTGCCATGGAAACATGATTTTTGTCACATAAAGAGAAATAGCTGGTTCCTAAGATATTTAAATATTTGAGACACAATGCCCTTGAAAATTGTACAGTTCCATAAGCATCGTTTGTTCCATAAGCATCGTTAGGTTGTTATCATTCCCTTCTATAACACACCCATTTGTGCATCCACTCCAATGTTGCCATCTCTCGGAATAAAAATAATATAGTTCCATCGTTCAACACTAGGGCAGCACATAAGCATCGACATATCAAACACCTATGCAACCCCCTTCCCACACATCCACTCAGATTTTGCCATCGGTCGGAACAAACATTAATGCAGTTCCATCGTTCACCGCCAGAGGCAGCACATAAGCATCGACATGTCCAACATCTATGCATCGCCCTTCCCACTCATCCACTCTGATGTTGCCATCGCTCGGAGTAAAAATGTTGCCTTCGCTTGGAATAAAACTTCATAAAGTCCGACGTTCACCACTAGGGACAGCACATAGGCACCGTTTGTTTGTTGTCATCCCCTTCTACCACCCACACATTTGTGCATCCACTCCGATGTTGCCATTCTCGGAATAAAAATAATCAAGTTCCATCTTTCACCTCTACGGGCAGCACGTAAGAATCGACATGTCCAACACCTATGCATCCCCCTTCCTACCCATGCACTCAGATGTTGCCATCACTCGGAATAACAATTTATAAAGTTCCGTCGTTCACCGCTAGGGGCAGAGCATAAGCCTCGTTTGGTTGTTGTCACCCCCTTCTATCACCCACCTATTTGTGCATCCACTCCGATGTTGCCATCTCTCGGAATAAAAATGATAAAGTTCCATCGTTCATCGCCAGGGCCAGCACATAGGAATCGACATATCCAACATTACATCCCCCTTCCCAATCATTCACTCAGATGTTGCCCTTGCTCTGTATTAAAATATATTTCCATCGGTCGGAATAAAAATTTATGCAGTTACATCGTTCACACATTGGAGCAGCACATAAGCATCGTTTCGTTGTTGTTATCCCCTTCAATCACCCAGCCATTTGTGCATCCACTCCCATGTTGACATCTCTCGTAATAAAAATAATAAAGTTCCATCGTTCACCGCTAGAGGCAACACATAAGCATCGACATATCCAACACCTATGCATCTCCCCTTCCCACTCATCCACTCCGATTTTGCCATCGCTCGGAATAAAAATATGTTGCCATCGGTCAGAATAAAAATGTATGAAGTTCCGTCGTTTACAGCTAGGGGTAACCACATCCATCGATTGGGTGTTGCCATCCCCTTTCCCACCCACTCTGTTGTTGCATCGCTTGGAATAAAGTTCTTCTACTCGCCGAACAATTATATTAATCCATATAATTGTCTCGGTTAGGATTTGTCGGTGCTCTGACTGTCGGTGTTTTGAACTGTCGGTGTTATGATTGTCGGTGTTTTGAACTGTCGGTGTTATGATTTGTCGATGTTTTGAACTGTCGGTATTTTGATTTGTCGGTAATTTGATTGTCGGTGTTTTGTACTAGAACCGACTGGCCCACACGTGTTGGATGGCATGCTCCAAATCCCAAAAAGTGTGGTACAGCGGCTGCCGGGTTTTCAACTGGTACAACATATGCTCGATAGGGAACATGTCCAGGTAGCGGGAAGGCCACGGAAGTGTCTGGAAATAACGTTGGCAGTCTTGTGCAACCCGACCCGTGTGCCGGCGGGCATCATCCTGCTGGTATAACTCACCTGGAATCCTGGCCAGGAATAGGAGTACATGGGGTCGTGCGAACTCATCCACATACCACTGGCCCGTCAATGATCCACTTACCACTATTACAGCTGATCGGCTATCGTAGGCAATGGCTTCCCAGAACGTAATACTTGCAGTGGGGGAGGTGTGTCGCTCAATAGCGAGGTTGAGGTTGTGCCGTTGACCTGGGTACTTCCACATCAGGACACGATGATCATCTGTCCCCAAAACAAAGCGGCGCTCATCGCTATGCACCCCACGTCGCCAGTTTGTGGCATTACACGTCGCTCTGGCCTGGGACCACAGCACACGAAGCAACCGATGTTCCGGTGTTAATGGTAGAACACGTAAGGAGCGCTAGGATCGCGTATTCGCTTCCGTGAGGCGACTGGAAACGGATTGTGGGCCCCCAAAATCCGGTATATCTGCCTGTATAGTGGTCTTTCTGGTCCGTCTGGATTCGATCCGCCGTATGGAAGTGCCGTTACTATTTCCATTCCTCCTTTACAGTTACATACTTATAAAGTTAATATCAAATTATTTCCATTTAACGTCTCTTGGGAGCAGTGGAAAACTGCTTCGAAGACAGTCGGACGGTATGGTTAGAACGATCCACGGGGTGGCTATACGGAGTGCCGACCACCCTGCGGTTTTCAGTCCGATGATCAGACCTCTCTCAAAGTCCGTGAGTTGTGTAAATCGAAATCTCTGGCGTCTACTCTGCATTCTTTTCACTCTGTACTGTTGCTTGCGTCGGCCGGTGCTTTTCGCTTTCATGGGGCATCTGCTACGCGCCTGTTCATAAGGTTGCCGGTTCGTGCTGTCAGCGCAACCAAAAGTTGTGCGGTCATGTGTACTCTCACCAAAACGTAGATCATTGCATAACAGCACGCGCTCTAGCTGTTTACGAAGTTTCGATGTTGTAATATGTTTTCTTCTAGGTGATCAAATTTCATTGTCCGTGAGTGTACGTTCAACTGAAAATCAATGTTGATATACAAATAGATGAAAGGGGATTTTAAATCAACATTTAGGAGGACTTTAAAGAAAATGTTTCCAATCATAATTCTGAGTTCCAGAGTCATATAATTTAATTTCAAACTGATTCCATTCCTCCTTCACAGTTACACAATTATATTATTAATTTCAAATTATTTCCATTTATCCGTAATAACACGAATAGCTTTGTATATCGCCATATTTGAAATGAATGATGTTCCAATTTTCATTACGGTATTTTGAATTTCATAAGATCCTAGAAAGAAACTGTCAAATTCAAATAAGGAAAAGTGATCTTGTTCCAGCAACGAAGATAGTAAGTAAATGATTCTAAACAAGAAAAAAATTGACGAAAAAAGAAATTGGCAGTGATTTAAATAAGTGGTGACAACCCGAAGAAGTGTGGAAAGAAATGGAGCAGATCCAACACTCATGCCTATACGTCATGAAGTAAGTCTCCCCATTCCGGAGAAAATAAGGGCCCTTATAAAATACGTAGCTTTCTTAAAAATAAAATATATATTTCCTCATATAATAATGCAGATATTTGCGAAGAAACTTAAAAGGTAGCTTATGAATTAAGGAGAAAATAAAATCCTTTAAATTTGACCGGTATGGGATAAATAGCGCTTCAAGTGCAAAAAAATAACAGACGTGTGCGTTAATTTACTTGTTATTGACAGCACAGAGGTTTCGGAAAACGTTATGTCCGATCAATATTTATTTATTACCTGTGATGCACAGGAGATACATCACTGCTGAAATCCAAGAAAATGGAGGTCTTTCACATTGGAGAGCTCCGTGTGTATATTTGACTTGCTGCCTCTGGCAGGGTAAACGTAAAATGATCAGGCTGTAGGTAATCACTATCTCTTGCAAATAAGAAATACCCTCTACTTGCAAAATTTTGTTATCGAAATTCGAGTAAAATTCCAATTGGGTGCTACGTCAGCATCGTCGCTGAAGTCATTCAGTCGAACATTAGGCAATGCATGCGTAATTTGACTGGGGTGTGCGCATTTCTGACCTGTACGCTCACGGGATACTACTGCTTTCGAGTTCCTGCTTTGGGGTTACATTAAAGACAGAGTTCATCGGGAAGGCATACGCTCGTTCTCAGACCTGAAACGAGAATAAGACGTGAAGTTGACTGCGTTAACCACAACATGTTGCTAGAAGTCGTGTCACACGTCATCCCTTCTGATGGCAAGCAGATTTTGTTCTGAAATATTTGTGCTGTCGATAAACAATAAATTCTTGCGAGTGTTTGTTCCGTTCTTGCGTCTACAGCACTTCCCATGGAGGCGCAATTTTGAAATATTTTTTTTTCCTTTGAATCGTTTTCCGTACCCTCGATCACCAGCCTATCAAGTTTCATAGCATTATTTTTGTTTTTCGCTTTTTATACACACAATTATAGTAATACGCATTTTATAACCATACTAGACATCAAGAATTTATTTAGCTGGATATTTAAACAGCTTTTAAGGTATTATCATCAGTAATCCATACCTCACCGTTCGAATGCACTGTGTTCCTAAGAGGGGTCGGGAGCGTTTATTGAACACCGTGAGCGTTTATTGAACACCGTGAGCGTTTATTGAACACCGTGAGCAACTCAATGGGCTATAAACAGTCGCCCTGTCTCTAATTTAGAGCCACTGGTACATGGAAAAGATAGAGGAAGTGCCGTAAGATAAACACAACATCTATACCTCACGGGATTCGTAACTTGACTGATCTCGGGTAAGACTACTGAGATTACGGGGCGGCAATTTTTTGTAAGACTGTCTCTTTGCCAACAATCGTTTCGTTACTTAAACTGATATTTTCACAAGAAATCTTTGTTGATCATGAAATAAATACGGGATTACACCATATAACACAAAGTTTTGAAGATGGCATTCTGATTTTTGGTGTATATGTGACAAGGATGGTAAGTCAGATAATATCCAAAATCGGATTGTCATCTTCAAAATTTGTGTTATATGGTGTAATACCGTATTTCTTTCATGATTTATCTGCTCCTCCGGGCAACCACGGGATAGGATTCTTAACCTCCAGATTCGCTAAACATGAATGCCGGTTGCTTCGACTAGCGAATACTGTGATGGTTATATTCAAATTAATCGGAAACTTGGAAATTGGTCGTTCTTGGTGGTTTAGTGGTTAGCATACCCGGGCGCTATCTGGCAGACGAGGGATCGAGTCCCGCTCCAGGACGATGAATTTCACAAGTTTTTGGATGTTATCTGACTTACCATCCTTGTCACATATACACCAAAATCGGATTGTCATTTTCAATCTTTGTTGATGCAAGATGTGACTTCTCTGCACAACGTTTTTGGAAAAGAAGAATCATTATCGTGTAGTGGAAATTGTTATTTATCAATATATGTGTAAATCTAGTAGGGGATGACTTAGTTAAAGATATACATAATTTACAATAAGTGCAAAAATTAAAACGGCAAGCAATTTTGTGTTTGAGAGAATGATACTTGATGTCGGTGAGCGGCGCCACAGAAGAGACATAATCTAAAGGATATCCAAACTGTCTTTTCCAGAAAAAATAGATAGATCAAGATAGATGGACGTTTCAATCAAAGCCACTTTGTTTTATTTTCGGAATCAACCAATGCTGTAAAAGTAACGGATGTATCGCCATCTTTCGACATAAAATGTAAATGTAAACTCTCGTGTTGAATCTGAATCTTACCTATTGCTCAAATAGGTTTCAAGAAAAAAAAAAGAAAGAAAAACACCGAGAATGCTGTATATGAAGCTGAATCATGGAAAACCTCCGCAATATATTTTGATTTTCATTTTTCTTGTGGGAATTTGTGTTGAAATGGATTTGGTGTTTGGACTGGCGACGGGTGTTCAGCGTGCAAACAATTCAGAGTTTGAGCTTCACTGCAATTAACACCAATTCTAGAATTCTTCCCCTCCCCGATACCCATAGGGTGGTCAACACAACTGATTATGTAACAAGGCATTTTCTTTTGGAACCTAATCCTGGAAAATTTTCGAAGTAGATTTTGAGTTTCATTCTTCTTCTGGAACTTAGTGTTGAAATGGATTTTCTGTTCGGACTGGCCAGTAGTTTTCACCGTGCAGACAATCCAGAGTTTAAACTTCGCATCAGTTAATGCCAATCCTAGAGTGTTCCCGGCCAACCGGCACAGTATGGCGGTCAACACAATTGATTATGAAATACGGTTGATTGTGATACCTTTTAATCGCAAAATGGCAAACCTAAACAAACTCGGCCACCAGTAGCACTTTCATAAGTACAGACAAATTTTCAAATGGTTCCTCAGGAAAGGGTGCTTTCAAAATTTTAAAATTCTAATCAGAGCTAATTTAGAGAACTCCTGTATGCTGAGATTATTTCAAAAGCAAAATTGCCATTTCTGTAGCTGTCTTGCTCTGATCATATTTTCATTTTTTTCAATTCATTAGAATTCTGTGCTTCTACCATCAAAGTTCCTGTAATTCTTAATATACTTTTGATTATTACAGCGACTCGTCTTTCTGTTTCTTCATCTTTATAAAGGCATGCTGTTCCCGTTGCCAGAGCAACTACGCATGCGCGCTATCGATTTACATTCCGCAGTATGGAACATCGGTAAAAGAAAGAGTTTGACCACAACTGAAGAGGAAATAAGGTGTGGCGAAACTGGTTTTCAATTCGTGCACAATATCCAAAGTTCTGTAAATTGTGGGGCATGCACTAGTTTAAGAATTTCCTGCTTTTCGTTATATCTTCTGTCTCAGTTTTTTTTCCAATGCATCCCATGATATTTCATAAATGATTATAACCGCCATTTGTTATTTGCTGGTGCATTAAAAAAACGATTAGTGTTGAACCTGAAGGAAACCACTCCACACATTATTAATTTCGGTAGAGTTTGTTAAAAAATGATGTACATCAATTCAGATGTATCTAAACTGAGATTAGAAATTCCAATGTGAGTTACAATATTTATGATGTCCCTTCAGTTTCTCACCGTACAAATGGGATGCAGTGTGACGGGAAATTCCTACAAACACTGAGGGTGTGCTTCCTAAATAAGAAGCCAAAAAAAGGATACTTCACGCTGATAGTTTTATCATCGATTTCTCCGTGAGGAAGAGTGGAACAAAGCATTGTGCCCTAAACCATTTGGCTGCCCTGCTATTCTCTCACCCTTAGTGAATGTTCTCTCTCGCTCGCAAGGCAGGCTAGCTAACAAAGATGAAAAAGACGTCATCAAAACACGAATATTTGAAATTTCATGAATGCCGCGGAAACAGAGACCTTTATAATTTTTTTAATGAACGAGTAAAAAATTAAAAGAATTGTGCCCTTTTTAGGTCCCAAGTTTCAGCTCGAAAAAAGTGGTTAGACTGGAAATATGATATACAGTGGAATTACAAACTCAGTATCATGCACTCCACAGTGAGGTCAGCTTCGCCGGCCGTGAATGAAAAACCTCATGTAAAATGTGAGCTGCTGGAAAGTTTTCCTCTGCACCATCATGCGCTTCGGTAAATGATTCCAAATAAAACTAGTGTTCGCAGTCTCATGGATTTCCAATTGTACCATGTTGGCAAGTTAACCCTCAGATTTAGACAATTTCTTTTCATTTTGCGTCATAATGGATGTCTTTCCTTACGTTCTGTTGAAACAGTGAAAAGTTTTTGAAGTTCTCACTGCAGAAAAGCCTTATCCTGTTGACATTTGTCGAAGATTAAAAGCATTTGGTCGGCATCCTGGTGTTGATGTCAGTACTGTGAGAAGATGGCTGAGGTAATAAAAGATTATGATGTGTGGAAAACAAATTTTACTTACAAACTTAAGTCAAAAAGAGCTGTGATTGCAATCAGTTTCATCATCAGTGTGATCAAGGAATGATCATATGAACCAATCTCTTAAACAAAAAAAGTTTTTTTTCTGTAAATTATGCATCCTAAATAAAGGCTTTACACATTATCGGTGCTCTGGAATTCTAAAATAGTTTGACACGTGTTTACAAGGCTCGTTGTATAAACACTTAATGAATGCGAATTTCACGAATCTCATGAAACATTTCTGAAAACAAAGGTGAGAATTCTTAGAACAGATTAGAAAAGAGATGGATCATGAATAGATATTGACAGAAAATAAAATTCCTTGAAATGAAATATTACCTATGATTTCGCACTGTGAAAGTTTGTATTTCTGATACATAACTTTAAATCCATTTCTTTTAAACACTTAATGGCTGCCGAAGACATTTTGGCGATACCTGCAGGATAAGGAAATAGATTAAAAATATACTGATATTTCATGCTGCACCACTTGAGGCTTCATTTCTTATTTATTTGTTTGAAGTGGTCAAAAGTAACGTTTTTTTTATTCCTTTTAAATGCAGTAATATGTCATAATAATGATTTGAAAATATTAATTGATTTAACCCTGCGTTGTTCACGAACAGCAAAGGTGTCACCCATTGTAAGATCTGTCGCTTTCAACGGAAGTTTATAGTTTTAAAGTCTATCAAGAAAGTTTTTGCTATGTTGTTTTCCTAATGGCCCTGCAAATCCTACGTGGAATTATCTGCTCAATGCACGTTATAAATCCAAGCTAATTAAATATTGGAAATACGTATATGAAAAACAAAATAATTTTAAAGGATGAACCCAGGAGTAATTCAATAAATGAAAGTGAGCTCACTGTTTATCAAATCAAAGGTTAGAAACGGAACAAAAAGTTTAAGAAAATCGCAGGGTAAAATTTGGTAATGAAGGAATCATCATGACACTTCATTACATCAACTTTTCCTTACTGCCCCTGGGCTGAGTAATTGAATAAAATCACCCAAGAATGTTTTTCGTGATATACCCTGAAAACTTCAAAAGGTCGGGAATCAGTCAAATTACTAGAAGAGCTTCAAAATGTACAATATAAAGCATGACATTTAATTAATTCTATCTGGGCTCATACATATTTTATGGAAAGTTACTCTGACTACGGTAATGTCATTGTCGTATATGTTTACGTGTTTAACTGTTTATAACGAAACTTTTCACGTTATAGTACACCGAAAATTCTGCACCTCTGTATCATAAGTTATTAATGATTGCACGAAGTATGAAGTGCACACATACGCATCCGATTCCCAGAAGAACACGCACGAAAACTATTAGGTGTGCAACTTAATTCTCGGCCACATGCACGACACGTTGACAGCAAATTATAGCAAATCTAATACGTACCTAATGGGGGAAATAATCCCCGTCGTGTTGGAGACATTTCAGCCATCGGTCAAGGAGCTGTCGAATTCCACTGCGGAAAAAAGAGTGCTGTTTCGAGTTGATTAAGTCATCAATACTTGTGTGGACCACCTCGACAGAAGCGAAGTGCCTATCACTCAGGTGATGTTGCAGGGAGCGAAATAGGTGATAATCCGACGGAGCGAAGTCTGGATAATACGCCGGGTGGGCCAAAATCTCCCATCCTAGGTCGGTGATCGTGTTTAAAGTCGTTTTCGCGGTGTGATAACGCGCGTTATCCTGAAGCAATAGGACCGACCTTCTGCCCTTGCCGGTGTATGGCCTTTTTGCCTCCATTGCGTCACTCACACGAATGAGTTGTTGGCAATAATGTTCAGCATTGACCGTTTCACTAGGTTTGAGCAACTCATAGTGTGCGACACCCGCGCTGATCCCACCATATACATAGCAGCAACTTTCTGGCATGGATATTCGGTTTGGCGGTTCTGGTGGTGGGCTGACCTGTATAAATCCACGATTTGCCCCGCTTAGGATTATCATAGAGGATCCACTTCTGATCGCAGGTCCACAAAATCTGTGGAGGAAATCCTTCTTCTTGAATCTGGAGAGCAAGGACACAGCAACATCAGAGCGACTAGTCTTGTTCACAGCGGTGAGTTGGTGCGGCACCCAAAATCCTTGTGAATCCGTCCAAACTGGTGCAGGCGCTTTGCAACGGCTTGCCGTGTTACTCTGAGATCCTGGGAGAGCTCTGACTGTGTACGACAGTGATCCGCGTCCAACAATTGTTCCTTTTCCTCATCATCAACTTTCTGTGGCTGTCCCTGATGTTCTGCATCACGGAGATCGATATTTCCCAGCTTAAACCGTTGGAACCACTTCTTACATGTACTGTAATACACAACAGCCTCACCCAATGCGGAACAGATCATTTGCTCGGCTTCCGCGGCACTTGTTTTCAGCTGAAACGCAAACAGGAGGCAGTGTCTCAAATGTTATTCTCGCACGACATTACATTCACCGTCAACTTTCGTCCCTTCTGTCACTACAACTGTGAGCGGTTACGGTTACCTGGGAAGCTGTTGCATGGCGCTGCAATCAACCATTATCGCAACACAGCTATTCGCATTTGCTGACGTTCTATGATCGCCTACGTTTAGGGGCCGATAATTAAGTTGCACATCTAATAATAACCTAGTTTGACCTAACGACTCATCATGTAACTTCAAAACATTTGCAAATAAATTTTGTTAAATAATAATTACATGACTCATCATGTAACTTCAAAACGATTGCAATTAATTTTGTTAATGATCGAATATATCGATAAGAGTATCATTTCTAAAAACCACAGTTGCAAGTTACATAGTTTACTGCACACAAGTATTTAAAAGTAGTCTGTCAGGCCATGCGAAAGAACTGAAATTGGAAGGCACGCAACCACTTCTGCCTGATGATACGTGATTAGCCCGCTCACCTGTTGAGACCACGACGGATCAGTGGCAGCCATTACCAGTGCGTGGTCTGTTACTATATATGGTCAAAGTCTTGCACTCATGACTTTCATCAACAAAACAAATTTACAGCACCTGGCTGAAAGATCAATGGATTGGATTCCAAAAAATTCAGCCACCTCGAGCCAACAGCTGCTGAAAGATAATTTAATTGCAATGAAATTTAAAGATGCGCACCCAACCCGAGCGAGTTACCATTGTTTCACATTAACATGAATTTCACACTAATTTTTGGATACCTAGTATTTTACGCAAAAGAAGCTTTCTTCTATTAATTAGGAAGTTTTTCTTCAGCAAGATTATTAAGCTTGCACTTATGACTTAGGCAAATTTACAGCACCTGGTTGAAAAGTGAGTAGGTCAGATTCAAAAAAAAAAATTCAGCTTTATCGTGCCAACAACTTCTTAAAGACATATTAAATTGCATTAAAACTAAAATATGAGTACACATCCTCAGGCCGCCATAATGGATGGCGCAGTGTTCTAAGCGCTGTCTTGAATTCCGTTTCATGCATGTATGTGTGTGTTTGTCTATCGGCACTGGCTGTCTCTGTGTTACTTGATCATCTGGTCGAATGCAACCAATGTTAACTCTGTACATTACTGATGTAAAATTACAATACTGTGTATGTCTGACTGTATATCCTATACTACTATATCTGTCTGTATATACCGTCAATGTATCTATTTCCCAGGACAACTAAATAATCTAACATAAATTAAAACCTCAATAAAATAAAAAAACACATCTTCACCAAGTTATCACTGTTGCACAATAGAATATTAGAACTGAAGAAGACACACTGATTTTTTTTAAATCAGAGACTACATTGTTGTGATGATTATATGTAAATTAAGAAAATATAACGTTTGTCACAAATATTTCTTTTTTTGAAGTCGACTAAAGATTCGCTGCGCTCTGGCCTAGCTTCATCAGGGCGATTAATGACACGTACATATTCAAACTGTACATGATATAATAAATGGTTATTACAGTCACGGATTTCGGTTAGTCGTTGCCACGTGCTTGGTAGAAATGGTGTGGATGTAATGTTATTAACAAGTTGCAAAGAATTCTGCTATATATATGAAACGTTTCTGAAATATCAGGTTTGGTGGATGAACCCGGCTTGTCGATTAGTTTTGCTTCCTCAAAGAGAAATTTATTGTCCTTTTCGTAACAGTGTTTAACCATCGATGGCGTCTTTAGGTCATAGTTCCGAATATAGGTCTTTTGCTCCTTCAATCAAAACGCAAGGCTCTACGGGTCTGTCCAATACCAATAGCCTCGTTAATTCCTGAAACAGAAGCCTATCTCCACATTAACTGCTGTGATTACGCCCATTATGGGAGAATTATACTATTATTCCATTTTCCCGTGAGGTTGCCTTCAAAATTTCAAAAATTCGCAAAACCTTTAATTATAAAGTGATTCTTAAACCCATAAAAATGGACCTTTTAGGATCAAATGACTATGTTGAAGATAAAAAAACCACGGGGAATTTATTAAATTCTAAGTGAATGTGGCCCATCGTATAAAGACAGACCCGTAGAACCTTGCGTTTCCGATTGAAGGAGCACAAGAACTATGATCGGAACTGTGACTTAAAGAAGTCATTGATGGCTAAATATCGTAAGGAAAAGACCATAAATTTCTCTTTGAAGAAGCAAAACTAATCGACAAGCCAGATTAACCAAACAGAAAACGTGGAAAGAGTGATGACTTCTGTTTTGTGTTTCTGATCCACGTCGAGTGTATGAATTAAAGCCAGATTCAACCACCAAACTTAAAGCTTTGGAAGCTTTCCGTATATAGCAGAATTCTTTGCAACTTGTTAATGGCCGCCCCGGTGGCGCAGTGGTCTAAGGCACTGGCCTCTGATAATTCGCCCGTAAGGGCCCGGGTTCGAATCCCGGTGAGGCATGGATGTTGTGTTTGTCTTACGGCACTGACTCTCTCTTTCCCTAGAACCAGTGACCCTAAAAATTAGGGACGGGCGACTGCTTATAGCCCATTGAGTTGCTCACGGTGGTCGTTAAATCTGCAAAAAAACAAAAAAATTTTGTTAATGACATGGGTTTTCACACAATTTCTATCAAGCGCGTGGAAACAACTAACCAAAACCCGTGACCGTAAACACCATTTGTAACGTTATGCACAATTTGAATATTTACGAGCCATTCATCCTGATGAATCTAAGTCAGAACTCAAGGAAACCTTGGTCGACTTGAAAAAAAGTATTCGTGACAAGCGTTTTATTTTCTGAATACATTAATTATTTCCTGAATAGATTGCACTGATAACGAGCATGCTGTGCTCGAATCATTATAATATTTCAGAACTAAAATATTAATCCGCAATATATCATACCAGTGATTAAAAAATAATTGTATGTTGCCATTACATCATACTTTTATTGAGACAGCAAAAATCTGGCCTTTTTTCCTCACGAGTTTTTGTCTTCAGACACCTTAACACCGAATAGCGCAAACATTGTAACCACTTGATGAAAATTACCTTTAGTCTCCACGTGCCACCAAAACAGCTCTTCCCCGGGAGAAAAATGGGCGATACAGCATTTCTAAAGGTTATTTGTTTAACTGTCTGCCGCATTTCTAAAGTATTTCTTGTTTTATCTGTTTCCAGTATATTACTAGCAGAGCCTTTAAATCTTGTATGGTAGAGGCGCTGCAGATCGGATTTGCTGTTCCAACGCATACCACACGATATCCGATTGGACCTATGTCTGGAAGTCCTTCTCATGTTCGCAGAACCATTTAGAAAATTTATGGGCAGTGTAACACGGCATACTTTCATTCTAAACGAAGGAACTACTAGAGGATAATACCGTTCCTTGAAAAGACGTTTCTGGTCTTCAATGATGCTTAGGTCGGGGGTAGATATCTTAGTTTCTTGCATATGAATGATTGAAACAAGGGTTTCTCAGTAGAACTCTGCTCAAAGCGTTCCACGTCCGCCTCCGGCATATTTCCGTTCCATGGTGCATCCTGGTCCCAGCTGTTCCTCATGAAAACGAAGCACACATACCCGGCCATCAACATGGTGCAACACGTATATCGATAATCATTAGACCAGATAGCTCTCTTTCAATCATTAAAGGTCCAGGTTTTATGCTTGCATGGTCATTGTAGGCACTTCCGACGATGAAGCGAGGTTAGCAAGGGCATTCGGAGCAACCTGCATCTACGCAGCCTCATTTCCAGCAAGATGCCATGTTGCGACACTTTACTCTCTTCGCCAGAATTCAAATCACCGGCACCTTACCCTACAGTAACTCTTCTTCTGGCTCCTACCGTACTGGGTAGCCTTCACTTATTTCTAACATTTATGACCACCCCCACTTAACAAACAGAGCTCAGTATCAGGTGTTATGTACATACCGTTTCATGACTTCACAGGACACATCATTTTTTTGTAGTTTCGTCAACGTGCATGAAGAAGCACTGATTATAATATTTTTAGTCTTTGGTGTATTTTAGTAGTTATATTATACAGCAACCAAAAGTTTAAAAAAGCAGTTCTCATTTTCAGAAAATAAAACGCCGTGCAATGTCAGAGAGCAGCAGTACTGACAGTTAATATCATGAAACGGAAAGGAATGACTCCAAGGGAAAATGGAATTACCCTCGACAATTTACAGGCAGCCAGTGAAGACATAGGAACAGTGTTTGCAGCAAGTGTATTTTTAATTGAAAGTTTAACGACCACCGTGAGTAACTCAATAGGCTATAAGCAGTAGCTCCGCAAGTGTTCACGAAATGCTTTACCGAAGGAAAAATTACTGTTGACCGAAACAATGCTCCAACCATTCTGCTACATGAATAAAGGTGACCTTAAACACCTCAGAAACTACAAACACACCAGCCTACTATCAGATTTTTACAAAATTTTCAGTAAGCTAATGACACATTGCTTGTAGAAAACAATGGACTTAGCTCATTCAATAGAGCAAGCTGGTTTGAACAGCGGATACAGCATTCTAGATAATATCTAATCGAGAGAACGAATTGATAGAACATATGAACTATAACTCCCGCAATTTGTGGTTTTCGTTGATTATGAAAAGTCTTTTTTGCTGACGTGAAACCTTCAGCAGCTTAATGCCTTTGAAATTCTGCGGCCCTGAAGATAAATGCATCTATATTATTAATAAGGTCTATGAATATGTGGTTACAAAGGATAAACTGTTCGAGGACACGGAACTTATACAAATTGGAAACAGAGTTAGGAAAGGCGACACCATATCTTCCAAACCATCCGATGCCACACTGCAGAATATATTTCAATAACTAAACCGGGGAAGAGACAAGGGAATAAAAATAAACTGTTCGAGGACACGGAACTTATACAAATTGGAAACAGAGTTAGGAAAGGCGACACCATATCTTCCAAAACCCTCCAATGCCCCACTGCAGAATATCCTTCAATAACTGAACAGGGGAAGAGGCAAGGGAATAAAAATATTTTCCAAACTATCCAATGCAACATTGCAGAATGACCACCAATCAGTGAACCGGTGGAGAGAGACAAAGGGATAAAGATATCTCCTAAACCCTCCAATGCAACATTGCAACAGAATGCCCTTCAATCACTGAACCGGAGGATAGAGAGAAAGGGATAAAGATATATTCCAAACTCTCCAATACCACATAGCAGAATATCCTTCAATCAATGAGCAGGGAAAGATTCAAAGTAATAAAGATATATTAAAACCTCTCCTAAGGGGAAGAGACAAGTGTGTAAATATATATTACAAACTCTCTGGAACATTGCAAAATGAACTCCAATCAACGAAGCGGGGAGAGGGACAAGGGGATAAAAATATCTTTCATACTCTCCAATGTTCCATTACAGAATGTCCTTCAATCATTGAATCAGGGAAGAGAGACAAAGAGATAAAGTTTTCTTCCAAATTTCCCAATGCCACACTGCAGAATATCCTTCAATAACTGAACAGGGGAAGAGGCAAGGGAATAAAAATATTTTCCAAACTATCCAATGCAACATTGCAGAATGACCACCAATCAGTGAACCAAGGGAGAGAGACAATGGGATAAAGATATCTCCTAAACCCTCCTATGCAACATTTCAACAGAATGCCCTTCAATCACTGAACCGGGTAATAGAGAGAAAGGGATAAAGATGTATTCCAAACTTTCCAATACTACATAGCAGAATGTCCTTCAATCAATGAGCAGGGAAAGATACAAAGGTATAAAGATATATTAAAGCTTCTCCTAAGGGGAAGAGACAAGGGTGTAAAGATATATTACAAACTCTCTGGAACATTGCAAAATGAACTCCAATAAACGAAGCGGAGGAGATGGACAAGGGGATAAAGATATCCTTCATACTCCCCAATGTTCCATTACAGAATGTCCTTCAATCATTGAATCAGGGAAGAGAGACAAAGAGATAAAGTTTTCTTCCAAATTTCCCAATGCCACACTGCAGAATATCCTTCAATCATTCAACCGGGGTAGAGACAAGAGGATAACATTTATTACGGATTGTTTAACAATAATTTTTTTGCTCACGCCATATTCACTTTTCGATGTTCTTCTTCAAAGATGCAGAGTACAATCCAGGAACTTGCTGTCATGATTGAAGAAGTGTGTATAAAAATGAATTTACAGAAAGAAAAGTTGATGGACAATGATATTAGAAGAACTAAAGTTTAAACATGAAATCTGATTGAAGTACAAACTGAGAAAATCCGATCATTTTGGTTTGAGCTGCTTCCATAGTCTTTAGAATTTACAGCGGAAAAACAAGAAGTATAATAAAAGTACCGACATCAAAAAAAAAAAAAACCCAGCCACCCCCTTAACTTTCGAACTTTTTGTTGCATGCAAACAAGTTAGCTTACCATTAGCATGTGAAGAAACATTATGTGATTGAAGCTAATTACCATGCTAATTAGCTATCTCTCTCAGACGTTTTCCATAAAAGAGGTATTTTATTTTATGCGCATTCTATTCAGCAAATAATAAAACCCCGAAATTCCAAATTTCATACGAAACGACCAATAAATACGTGTACAGTGAGCTACGGAAAAAATATGCCGATAGTGTTAAACTACAAAAAGGATTTTTGACTTGTGTAATTTAATCGAGAACAGATACTGTGATTCGGTGCTGCAACAGTAAAACACAAAGATACCCAGATAATATGAGTCCCTATACAAGATCAGAACGGGTATATTTAGGGAATTGTAAATTATGAAATATAATCGTGAAAAAAAATGAATTTTGACCATATCTGGTTAGTAGTCCATTAAATGCGAAATATCATTAAATGCTTAAATTCAAATTTTCAGCTTGTTAGCATAAAACCTTGCTGAGATATAAGCGAAAACTCAAACATACATCGATTAAGGGGCCGTGCATAAAAAACATATTTTCCTCTACTTACTGTAGAACGGTTTACCCCGCAGTACTGAGAAACACTTAGGAGAAAGTGTTTCTACGTGAAGTTGGTTGAATGAAGCAGTAATGATGTTATACCCTTAAATTCAGAATAGCAAATTTTAATGATGAACATCATAAATTAATAGTTTTGCACATAAATAACTTAACTTACGACATAGTTCGCGCAATTACATATATAAATTTTTTCTAATGCTCACAGAGCTGACTCTTGCGTATTGTTTAATCCAAAAACGCAAAAAAACAGTACGTTTCACAAAACGAAAGCTTCGTATGTGTCTTCTGTGTATTTTTTACATAAATACCTTTACAGCTTCGTTATATTATGAAATTGTGGTCATGAAAAGGAAAATTCCAAATTGTTCCCTGCGCAAGTGAATCCGTGTGCCAGTTTATTTTCGTATTGCAGATTTTATGTTGTCTCCATTCAGTCTCGAATTACGGTATAATACGAATGTAATTGCATATCGTTTCGATTCATTGATATATTCCACTGTAGTTATACTGCTTAAACTGTCTGTAATATATTTAGTTGCAATACAGAAGCCGAATGAATCTACGTGTCTAACCTGTATCTGCACACAAATTTCCTTTTCGGCATTCGTCGTTTTCAACTACCGTTTAAGAAAATAACCGTAACCAGTAGGATTTGGAGCATTAAGCTTACTTAGCGTAGTTTAATATCGTTCTAATTGCATTTTCTTTTCTTTTTGTTTTTTTTTTCATTTCTTCTACAAATATAAACAAAATAATAACTGGTTATACTCCACGATAACAAAAATTGTTATATTCTGAGAATTTCGTAGTATAAGAAAAAGGTCAAGATGGAAAAACATAAATGGATTTAATTTTTTTTTATTTTATTAGTGGCAAATGTTTTATTTTTATTTTATGATGTTCCGTAATGATTAAATAATTCACTGGGTACTTTATAATATTTTGCAGTAAAATGCTGAAATCTTTTTCATATAGGCAAATTCGAATTTATAATAATTATTTTATTTTTCCAATATATTACCAACAAGAAGTCGAACATGATATTGAAATATGTTTTAGTTTGACAATTTATAATTTTCAGTTTTATTTAACTTTCACATTCCCAAATACGTTTTTCTTACAACCACTAATATTTCCCCTTGCTTCAAAGTTGCGACACGCACTATCTAGGACATTTAAGTAAAACAAAATTTTTTTCTGAACATGTTAGATGCAAAAAGTGGTTATCTTTAGGTAAGAAATCATTTTGCACCGTCAGTTCAATACTTCGAAGTGTTCTCATTTTTGTCCCAACAGTGTGCCATAAATACCAGCATCACCTTAGGGAATTGAAAATTAAAAGTGATAAAACTTAGTTTTAACACATTGATGGTGGAAAAAAATATATTAATCCAATTGCTATAAATAAACAAAGACATCGGTCTTTTCACGTTTTAGCAACAGCCAGCAACCGAAAAATTGTTTTTTGGCCACTGCTCGGGAAACGAATCCCAGATCTCTCGATATCCAGCCGAGAGATTTGGGATTCCTTTCCGAAGCAGTGGCCAAATAACAATTTTTCTGTTGCTGTGTTTTGAAAAAAGGTAGAAAGAGTGATGTCTTTGCTTATTTGGAGGATTTTTACCAATTGCTATAGATTTTTCATGCATGGCCTTCCAAAAATGTAACATTTACAGTTAGAAAACTATTGCGTGGCAAAAAGTTTCTTTTTACTGTTAAAAAGGATTTTTGATTTGATCAAGCGAACTTTAAGGTCAGTTCCATATACTTGAAACAATTCAGGGTTTTAAAATATTTTAATCCGTTTTGAAGGAATAAAAAAATTGTGCTCCAAAATAATGTATAAAAACCAGACTTTTCAGAATATCTAAAGGAATGAATCAGTTTGAAATTCTGAAATTCTAGTGTATAGAAACATGTACAGTCGTAGAATTAGCAAAACCACAATTAACTTTATTAACAGTACATTACAACCTAGTTTAGAGATTGGTAATCATTATATACTACGCGATTTAATGCCAGTTCAAACATCTTCAGACAAAACACTTTATTGCGGCATAGTACTAAGGTCGTTCTCTCAACTTGACTGTATTTCACAATAAATACAAAACTGTAAAGGAACTGTTTTATAAAGAACTAATAAAACATACATACCCTCGAAGCTCTTGTAGGCTGGAAATCTCGAGGAATTTCACGATTCCGTTTGGAGCGTAGTTCTTCATTCCCGGGAAATTTAAACACTGGCGCTTTAGGACCTGTGTCGTAATTGCTACGGCAATTTAGTACACAGCAATGTGAAGGCATATTAGAGCTAAAAAAGATTATTTCAACACCGTGAATTAAAGAACAAAGAGTTGAATGATATGAATCAGTCAGCTGCAAAGAACAATGAACAACCTCAGGGAGGAACGGTACAATGATCTCACAAGATTACAGACGCTAACTTTGGTTACCGCCGTTCGTCAAATTTAACAGGTCTTCCTGTAGTGACGTCAGACGTAGGAGAGCAGGGGTGTTTGAGCCCTGTTTAAGGGGGCGTTGGCCGTGAGCGACAAAATGGAAAAAAAGTTCATACTTTCGAACAAAGAAAATTATATTGTTTTAAATTGACACGTGGAATTACTATATGACAGGTGCAATTTTAAATTAAAAGACATAGCTGTTCCCATTATTTCGTATGTTAAGCACCATAACTATGAAAGGAAAGTGCGTTTTTGAGTTGGAAATTAACAAATAATTTTGAACAGATCGCACGCTTTCGTAACACTTTGCTAAAGCTACTTCCAAAAACAATAACGGCTGCGGAATAAATCTCGATCCTGTGTCTTGACCTTTGACCACATTTCGATGATATTAAACAGAACTGGTTTAGTATACTTCCGTAACAACATACCAAAGTTTTATTTTAATAGAAGCATTATTAGTCAAGTTATGAGGAAAATGGATGTGGAATATATCTCGTTCCTGTGGCCTGACCTTTAACACAATTTCGATTATATTAAAGAGAATTAGTTCAGTATACCTCCGAGACAACATACTAATGTTTTGTTGCAATAGAAGCATTTTTAACCAAGTTATGAGGATAATGGCTGTGGAATAAATCTGGCTCCTGTGTCCTGCCCTTTAACCCCATTTTGATAATATGCAACAGAATAGGTTCAGTATATCTACGAAACAATATGATGAAGTTTTGTCGGAATCAAAGCATTTTTACGTAAGTTATGACGCATGAGGGCGATGGAATATATCCCGCTCCTATTTTCTGACCTTTGCCCCATTACACAGCTGAGGATATCTGATTTTAAAAGAAACAAACCCGTAGGCAACTGCAGTGGGAGAATTAGTGTGGGTTTTCATAAGGAGTAATGTTGCCGGCAAAGGCACAAACTCGAACATAGAAAATGACGTCGGCGATGGCCGTAGAGGGATACCTGCTGCACTTCAGAAGTACTTCCGAATATTTTAATAATAAGGATGAACCGTTGCCCACGGCATACATTTCTGAACATCAGTTCGGAATTACACCAAGGATTCGGAGTTAAGTTGCCCTGTGTAAAGGACCCATTCGGGTCCTTTACACAGGGCAACAGGTGGTCGGTGGAAATAATATCAGTCATTTTCTTAGTAATTTAAAATGAGCTACAAAAAAGTATTGATAATGAAAGTAATAAGGTTCCCCTCTCGCCAGAGCCCTCTGCCGAGCAATTCTGGTAAATCATGAAAGTGTTTAAGATCGATAATCAGTTTTTCTTACATTGGCTGGTCTATGTCCTATTTGTGTGAAGCGGGTTTTATCGCCATCGAACTTAGAGCAGAGAACGCCACTCACAGAATAGAGCAAACCTCTACGTTTTGAGTAAATCTAACACTGCGCACGGATTGTTGCCTTAGAAAATTTGAAACATACTAGAAAATCTTCAGAGGTCAAGAGCTTTCCCTACGTTTAACCCCCCCCCACTTCGTTCTTTAAAGTTCTTTATGGAAATTTGAAACATACCAGCAAATCTTCAGAGGTCAAGATATTTCCCTACGTTTACCCCCCCCCTCCCCACACACACACTTCGTCCTTTAAAGTTCTCTCTGAAAATTTTAAACATACCAGAAAATCTTCAGAGGTCCAGAGCTTTCCCTACGTTTACCCCAGCATTTCGTTCTTTCAGAAACTTTTGTCATACAAGTTTTCCACTGAGAATCAAAATGACTCACTCACTTGAAAATTTTCGTTGCCCAAGGCTTCACAGTAGAACATTTCCCATGGGACACAAGTAAATACAAATGAAAATACTTTTGTTCAATATGTGCCATTAAAAACTTTCAAAAAATGCGGTGGTTCATCCATTGAAGTGTTTATATCGAGAAAATTTGCTGCTTCAAAATGTGCAATCTAATGGTATCATAAAGCATGGGCGATCGACGATTTGAGAATATGTACGAGGACTTGTAGAGCGCCATTGTGCTGTCACATGAACTGCATGACCGATTTTCGAACATAGTTGCAGCGAATCCTTAGGCGGTCATATGATGATTAATGCACATCATCGGCCGCAAGTTTCGCCTGTGCCTTCACGGAAATGCTTCTTATGAGGTTAATTCAGATAGTGGACCACTTTCTACCACTCAAATCAAACACGACAACCCGTATCTACCTACACCACAACTTCACCCACGAAAACACTACATCAACCACAGTACATGCACCAAACCTTTAAAAAAGCAACAGACAAAAATGTCAGCATGACATCTCACATCTATAACACAGGTTCACCAGCGGAAAACACAAAATCAACAACAGTATACACTTGAAACATTTAAAACCGCAACAGACAGAACCGAGGCGCTACAAATGAAGTGTGTGTGTGGGAGGGACCTCTAAGCTACGGTCTGCTAAACAGAAACAGTAAACGCTAAAAAAAACCCGAAGAAAATACCCGATACAGAATTAGTGAATCTGCTAGAAAAGAACAGTAAACCTTCACGGCTGAACTTAAAAACGCCGTGAAGCTTGGAATTCCTCTATTTCGTTATTTCATTGCTCAGTGATTGAGTGGCGCGGACGAATTAGATAACCGCTTAGCTTGTGCTTGAAATAAAAAAAAATTACTTGATTTATTCTGTCAAATGAAAGGTTTTGAATCATTAGGACTCCAAAACTTTTTTTCGGAATACATGTCATGTTTCGGAGTAAGGACTCAGTTAACATCACGGAAGGCACTTTTAAGTTCTACTCAAATTAATAAAAACTTTGAAATCCATACAGAAGTCACTTGCTGTCATCTCAAACTTCGGCAGATAAATGGCAGCACGTCAGCACACATCGCTGCATCGCGCGGAATTGTGGAGAATTTGTGAATTTTTTTTTATCTGAAACAAAACTTAAGATCATGTATTTTGCTTTCAAAGTTGAACATCCGGAGAGTTGTTCAACTTTTAACGTGGTTAGATTACGATTATGATTTTGATTTCGAATATAATAATTCCCTTTACGTGCTTTGTTGAACGTACAATATCTGCACGAAACTACTCCGAGACCAAATGTATTGAAAGACTGCTAGAAAGGCTTGCACATATACATAGAAATACTTTGTATTTTAAGCACTGCATATGTACTATTTCGTGTATGTTATCCCGTGTCTTGCATAAAATCTACAGTATGGGTAAAGCTTTTAGAGACAAGGCAAGTATGTAAGTAACATAAGAAAATGTTTGCCAGACATTTTTTAGGTGTTGGTAAACGCACATGAGGTGCCATCTTGTGGGTGAATGACCAGATCAACTGTGGCACATAAAACCTTATGTTTATTTCAAATCCAATAGATGTCGCTGTGCTAGGATGAATCTTTTTTCCTGGTCGTTAATGTCGTAAACATAGAAATGATTTTCCTGTGTTTTAAACATTTATCCGGTTATATGTAACTATTTGACCGCCAATAGCGGTATAACTATACCATCGGGATTAGAGGAAATGCTACCCCATACTCACCAACCCGCTTGGCCAGCGTGGTGAGTTATGCCCAAACCCCTTCAATATGACTCCACAATTTAAATCTTGGCCCTCAGTTTCCGGCAGCTGGAATGTACCTGGCCAAGGCAGCGGAAAGTGCGACATGAAGGCAAATGGTGCTAAGAATCACCGGAGGACCGGACTAGGCTGCCATTTGATGCTGACCTTGGCTACTTACAATGGACGCTCCCTATCTTCTGATTCAAGGCTTCTTGAATTGGAAGAGGAACTACATAGGATCTAGTGGGGTATCGTCGGGCAAAGTGGACATCTCTTCTACTATCAGGTGACAGATACTGGCAGAACTGGTGGTGTTGGATTTATAATAAACAAGAAACTGAAAGATAAAGTTGTAGAAGTTGAAAGTCCCTCTGACAGAGCTGCACGACTCGTTATCCAACTCTCGAGAAGATACCAGGCTCAGATTATTCAAACTTATGCACCCACCACAACTCATCCTGAAGAAGAAATTCAATAATTTTATGAGGAAATTCATCTAAATAAAAAAGGCAAGCAGCACTTGAAGATAATTATGGGAGATTTCAATGCAAAAGTAAGGCAACAGAAACAGAATGAAACTTCAGTAGGGAAATTCGGTCACGGCAACAGAAACCAGCGTGAAAATACTCTCGTTGAGTTTGCAGAGGCAGAAGGATTTTTCACCATAAACTCCATTTTTAAGAAAAAGCCACAAAGGAAATGGACATGGAAACATACAAATGGGAGGACAAGTGAAATTGATTTTATTACATGTAACAAAAAATTCGTCATCGAAGACTGCAGTGTGCTAAACAAGTTCAACACAGGTAGTGACTTGAGATTGGTGAGATGTAAGATGCACCTCAACACTAAACTCGAACCTGGCAAACTCATAAGACAAACAAAATGTATTGACATTACCAACCTTAAAAAACACCATAATACCTTCAAGTTGGCACTGAAGAACTGATTCTCTGCTTTAGAATACCAACGATCACAAGAAGTGTATATTTCTGAAGTTAACAGAAACGTAATGAATGCTCTTATGGAAACAGCAACAAAATTAGTTGGGTCTAAGAACAAGTTGTATGTGAACAAATTGTCAGGAAAAACCAAAATGTTGATGCAAAAACGAAAAGAGATGAGGACAACTAAAGAAGATGTGACTTCCAAAGTGGAATATATAAAGCTATGCAACACAGTACGAAAAAGTATCACTGAAGACGTAAGGAAATTCAACTGTTAACTAGTGAGGAAAGCAATTGAAAACAACCAATGCCTAAAGATAGCAAAGGGACATCTCAGGAAGAGAAGAAAACAGATTGTGGCACTGAGAAAAGAAGATGGTTCTGTAACAAGAAACCGAGGCGAACGTTTGACAAGAGTGAAGGATTTCTACTCCAAATTACATGAAAGGGATGATAAATGTACTCCAGACATCATAAAAGGTACCAGTACCAAGGTTCTTAAAGTCCTCCCAGCAGAAGGTGCACATGTTATCAAGAACATGAAGCCGGGGAAAAGCTCCAGGAGAAGATGGAATTACTGTAGACATCATACAAGAAGCAAATGGAGAAATTGAAACAGCACTCGCCCAAGTTTTCGTTTGATGCCTTAATGAAGGAAAGATTCCAGAGGATTCGAACAACGCTACAATGATCCTGCTACATAAAAAAGGTGGCATTGAGGATCTCAGTAACTACTGACCTATCAGCCTCCTGTCAGTGGTTTATAAAATCTTCACTCAAGTTCTTTCACACCGCTTGAAGGTATCACTAGACATGGCTCAACCGAGAGAACAAGCTGGATTCAGGAATGGCTACAGCACTATAAATCATATCCACGTACTGGCAGAACTAATTGAAAGAGCGCGGGAATATGAACTTCCATTGTGCATGGCTTTTATCGATTATGAAAAGGCCTTTGATTCGGTGAAACCATTAGCAGTTACAATGGCTTTGAAATCCTGAGGTATTGAAGATGCATACATTAATATTAGTAATAACATCTATGAAAATGCAAATGCAAAGATTCGGCTGTTTGAAAATACAACACACATTAAAATTGGAAAGGGAGTGAGGCAAGGTGACACCATATCTCCGAAGCTCTTTAATGCCACATTGGAAAATGTCTTTCAATCACTGAACTGGAAAACCAAAAGGAAAAAGATTAATGGAGATTATCTAACTCACCTTCGTTTTGCTGATGACGTTGTCATTTTTGGAACTACTGCATCAGAACTGCTGAGTATGATCCAGGAACTTGCTGACAAGAGTTAAGAAGTGGGATTAAAAATGACCTTTCAGAAGACAAAAGGGATGTTCAATGCTTTTACAAGAAATGAAGATTTTTCGATTGAAGGAGAAAAGCTGGATATAACAGATACGTACGTTCATCTTGGACATGAGATATCAAGTGAGGGTTACATTGACGAAGAAATTAATCGGCGTATAAAACTTGCCTGGAAAGTGTCTGGAAGAAACAGCATAATTTTTAAGAGCAATATGCCATTATGTCTTAAAAGAAAAGTGTTTGATCAATGCATCCTTCCAGTGCTTACGTATTATGCAGAGACGTGTATCTTAACTAAAAGGGACATACAAAGGCTGCAGACAACTCAAAGTAGAATTGAGAGGTGCATGCTTGGTGTAACCAGGAGAGATAAGAAGAGGACCTCTTGGGTCCGAAAAATGACAAGAGTGGAAGACATCATGATCAGAATTAAATCCCTGAAATGGCAATGGGTTGGACATACTGCCAGAAGGACAGACCATCGATGGACAGCCGAAATTTTAGACTGGATTCCAAGGGACAGGAAAAGACCCAGAAGAAGACTACATGGGAGATGGGTGGATAAAATTCGAAAGTATGCGGGAGTAACATGGAGGAAACTGGCACAAGACAGACCTTTGTGGAAGAGACTTGGAGAGACCTTCGTCCAGCAGTGGATTGATAATGGTTGACAATGATGATTATGATGATGACGTAACTTTTTGCTGAATATTTCTCACACAGTTTGGATAGACATAAATAATTCGAAGTTTCTCTCAGCAGTGACTCACATATTTTATTTTTCACACGTATCAATCTTTTCACCCCCATGTCATTCTGGAATGTTAACCAAATACACTCAATTTAAAACTACGTTAAAAACTTCACATGTGCCTGCGTAATAGAACTCAATAACAAGATATTTCGACTTCAGTTCGCAAAAGGCCATTCCTTGTACCGATTTCGCCATAGCATTCCTCACCTTCATTCTAACGGTTCCTATTTAGAAGAAGGATTTAAAATTCCTAACAATGCAGCATTATACAATATTTTGGCAGAGAAGGCGTTATAGAGCTTCGTAAATAGTATTTATAAAATGAAAGCGACAATCATTTTCCCAGAGGGCCGCAGATGGCCTAGTGGTCTACTTCGTGACGGCAACGGAGAAGACTACGGGTTCGATCCTAGGCAAGCACGAATGCTCAAATCACTAAATATCTGCCGTTCGTCGGATGGGCACGATAAGCCGTCGGACCCCGGGTACTGGGCCCCCGATAATAAATAAGGGCATCTTCTTCCCCCTTTCGGCCTCGCTTCCGTGTCACTTTCCTATTGTGCACTCTAGCCCAAATCTCCTTGCTTCCTATTCCTAAGGGTTGTTTAAGACCTAGGGTCAGACACTCCCTTCATAAAATCCTCTACATATGTTCTGATCTGATCTATTTTCGCAGAAGAAGGCTCGCAGCACTTATTTCCGTACACCACTCGTTATTTTCCTTCCGAATGTCCGTAATTGGAGGATCTAAATGTCCTGATAATTTAGCATTGCACAGTATTTCGAGATTGCAGTTGTTATGGTGCTCTATAAATATTATTTACAAAGTAATACATGTCTCCTTTTTCCCAAAAGAAAGTTCATAGCTCTTACTTTGATACAAAATCCTTTACTTTCCGTTAGACGACTCCTAATTAGAAGAAGGATTTAGCAATCCTAATAACAGAGCATTTCACAGTATTCAACGAATACACGTGTTTCAGAACTCCGAAAAAGCAGCTGGGAAAATAACAGGTGGCATTAATATCTGAAAAGAACGTTCGTAGAACCTACTTGAATATACCATTCGTTATTTCCCATCCTTCCGCAGTGTTTTGACAGTACACGTGCTAAAGTGTGCGTCACGCACACTTTAGCACGCAACATTCGCGGGAGAGAAGGGCCAGTTACGAAAATAAGTAGCGGGGAATGTGCACTGCTAATATTTGCACGTACCTACAGTGCATATGAAGCGATATTTTTTATGGTTAAGGGGTTCGCAGGGAAAGGGGTTGGGGGTGAACGGGGGCGGCTACACATAACACAGTCATTAACTTATTGTGCTTCAATACACACTTTTTTGTATCAGATGTGTATATCTGATAAGCTATCTAGAAGAGATAGTCATGTTTTCCGTTGTTCAACAGAAAATAATTGTTGTTGAAACACAGCTAGATTCGTACATATTTGAATTACTTCTCACATCTGTTAAGTTAATTCGCGCACTACCCAATCAGCTACATGCGATTCAAACTAATTTGTCCGCATCTCCGAAGTTCTTGTTTCGCTGGTGAATTTACCAGCGTACCTAACTGAACTTTTTCCTGAACCAAAAAGAAACGTTTGAAATCTTTCAAAAATATATATATATATATTATTTTTTTAGAGTTATTAACTGAATAAAATGTTTCCATAATTTGTTTTTACAAATATCCTCTTATATGTTCAAAATTAAATGTCTCAGAACAAATAAAGAAACAGTAAATGTCACATTGAATCATTTTTTTATGAAAACTCTACTGTAATTAATTTTCCCAATCTCCCGTGAATAGTATTCATACTTGCAATATAAACGAGCTGATTAACAAATTTCACTTTACGGGTACAGCGGTGATTATTATTTATTTATGTAAGAAATGCAATCACTCCACCTACAGAACCACTCGTTATGTATTTCTTACGATTTTCTATACTTTCAGTTCTATTTCGATAAAGAAGAATCCTGCAGAAGTGGAACTTTATCTTCTGCAATTATTTTTATCTGAATTTTAAAAAAATGTTAGATATTTCGACGTGGAAATGTTTATTTATGATAAAAAAAGGTTGCATCCTTTTGAAATTGAGCGTATTAAAAAGATAACATGGCCGTGGGTAAAAGAAAGTCAAGAACACTTAGGTAACGAAATATTATTTTCTATAAATATTTATGTTGTATCTAAATTTTTTATGTATGAAGATAGTTAGGATTATGTTCTTCACCGTAAATTCAGATGTACGACCGTATTTGAGAGGACCATGTCAATTGGTTGGAATCTGTAGCTCCACCCGTACTTGAGAAGCTCACGACAGTTTTTGGAAAGTTATGAGTCCTAAGCCTACCGCTAGACACTATCAACTAGTGTCTAGCGGTATACGAAAGTTCCATGGGGAGGCATCTGCGCATGCGTGTGTCCTTTGCGAGACTGAGTCAAGAATCTTGGAATTGTTTACTGGCAACAGGCTAAAATGAAGCAATTATTTCAATCGCTATGATTTGACAACTAATCTAACACATTGAAAAACAGAAAATAATCGTGTTATTTAAGATTTTGCCAATTTCAACTTGGACGTTTTGGCAAAAAGTTAAAAAAAAAAGGAACGAACTGTTTAGAAAGTATCCCAGCTTCTCTATTCTTTCATTTCGCTCGAGCTAACCTGGTTCACACGGAAAAGTCAGGTGGCAACACGTCAGCGATCTTTCCTCATCGCTCATCTCGTGGTCTCACTTCCGCTTAGTTTTGCAGGGCGATTCCTTAGTGTGTGTTTTGCAGCCGGAACCTGAAATTTATTTCCACGTGTTTTTTCCAACATAAAGATGTGGAATTGGAAGCATCTTTTTGCGGAGCTGGAAGGCTGAGTATGCAGTCGGAAGAATATACTACAGACTGCATTCTGGAACATTCATCCTACGGAACTGTCACAGTATGTAATGATAAACAATGTATTGAAGACCAGATGATGGAATATTTATTTCTCTAGAAATGTCGGATTTTCACAAAACACTGGTTTGCATCTTTCTTAGCCGATAATTCATGTACTTCATTTTATTGACAGATTCACATTTATGAAGAAACAAGGATTTGCCATTAGAAGAGATATTTCGTGTGGAGAGAAATTTATATTTTTCTGACCCTTTAAAGAGCCAGCAAAGTTGATCTATTTCCTTTTAAGAATTTCCGTCTACAAGGAATTCCCTCGAGTGCTCAGATGCTGCCACCGATATCGGATCGAACAGCGAGCGGGCTAAATTTGGAAGAATAACAGAAAATTCGCCAGTGTTCTGTTTAACATTTCCGACAAATGCATTTCAAAACAATAAAACCATTTTTCGATGCATATGAGACGAAAGATATCAATCCTGCAAGCAGTTCAAACTTAGTTTCAAACAGGATAGAATGTGACATCCTGCGAAACGAAATTTTTCGTTTTTCTTTTCAGAGGAAGTGTTTGGTTTTCACGAGAAATAAGAGATCGATATTCTAGGACTCTTCAGGCTTTCAAGAAAATGAAGCGTGATCAGCAGGAAGCGGGTTTTCTTAAATTCGAAAATAGTGCTTCAAGCTATTAGGGAAATGTGACAATAATGAATATCGTACAGATAATGAATAATGGCGGAATTCAAAATTTCTTGGACTGCTTATCAAAATAACAGTAAGTTGTCTCTAGAACATTACAGAAATTTGACTGTTTCTCGAAGAAAACGGATTCTGCGGTAAAGAAGATATTAGTCACATCCATGAGGTGACAATAATCAGGAACATTCACGACTCAAAAACTTTTTGATGCGTAACTTACAGAGTATACCGCAGTGTTATAGCTATAGGGAACTTTCACTGAGGTGCCATGTATCTTAGAATAGTAGGAACAGTCGCAATATTAAATTTATTTTGGGGTTACGTATTAAGATTTATTTGAGTGATCTACCCATGTAGTAACTAGGTTAGTGAAAGGCTGAACTAATGTTAAAATTTTCTTTATCCTTGAAGTGGGATACAAAGACCTAGGCGTCCGATTGCAGTTTATTGAAATTGCACAAATCTGAGGTTGGTTTGAGTAAGATAATGATTTGTGCTTTTTTCCTTTCTGTTGGAATGTACTGGATCTCAGCAGCTTGATTAAATATGATTTTTTTCTTTTTTTGATTGGAGGTTTAGCAACTACCGTGAGCAACTCGTTGGGCTATAAGTAGTCGTCGGTCCCTAATTTAGTACGACTATTTCCAGAGAAAAAGAGACAGTCCAGTGCCGTATGACAAACACAACATCCATGCTTTACGGAATTTGAACCCGGACCTTTCACGGACAAATTGTCACTAGGCAGCGCTTAAACCACTGCGCCACCGGGTGGCTTAAGTATGTATGAAAACACTATTATGAATGTTTGTGGGAGTGACCTTGTCATATCATTATTATTAATGCAATCAAATCCTGAGCTTTTTCCTTAGCATTTTAATAATACTTATGACGTGCTTTTTGGAAAATGTTCGAAATATCTTCAGGATTACTTTCTGAGGAGTACGTGATACTTTTTACAAAGGAGTTCATTATATTTTGAATTTCTGAATAGTTTCGAATTACGTTTTACGCATTTACTTGGATTTGCTGTGTGAGTAGCTTAAACAATAGTTCTATTTGTCATTCATTAGTGTACAAATGTCACCTTATGAAATGCTTAGTACTTCTATATGTATTTCAGTTCTTTAGTGTTTTTGCCATATTCCGAAGTGCAGGTATTGTCTTTATATCCAAGATTTTGGTTATACTGTCTGAAGCAAAGCATGTGTTTCCGAACACACGTTTCTGCTTAATTCTGTTAAGTTCATAGTATTTATTTTTGTTTTCTTCAGTTCAATGCTTTTCCCATTTCCTTTTCCCTATCTTTCTGTCCATTAATTTAGACCTATTGAGGGAGATATAATAGTGAGGATTATTCTTTAGTTTGATTATTTTTATTCAGGGATTCCTTGCTGTTGTTTGACAGCTAAATCTCTGTTAAGGGACAACTTCGAAGAACGGTAAGTAGTGTTGACATTGACGATAATGTCCGTAAAGGGGAACCTCTGAACAGCGGGCATCTGACCCCATGGTCAGTCTGGAACATAATGCATGATAGTCAGGTGATACAACTCACCGTACAATTTAAAAAACGGACTGCTGATATAACTGCTCGCCAGGAGGCGTGCAGTAGTTTTCAGCCGATCGTTCGACTTAATTACCTTAGGGATATATGGTATTTATCATTTCGTTAGCGTTGAATAGCTATTTAGTGCAGTTAATTTTTATTAACTATTTTGTGAAATTATAGGGTATTGAAGTACCCCAAACGTTAAAGATTTTGTACGTCAACACCTTTATTAAAGCACGTCAGTTCCTTTTAATTAAGCGGTAATCTTAGATTTATCGTGCATCTCTAAGTCAGACTAGGATCAATTCAATTCTCACGTCTTTGATATGATGCGAAAGTGCTTTGTACCGAACTGTTGGAAAGGTTATGCGATATGTCAAGAATATGTGTCAAACGTAAAGCCACAGGTTATTATAAACGAACTCTAATGTATCTTTCGATATGAAGTATCTGTTCACCGTATTACATGCACTCAGAACTGAGAAGTTTAAGTACTGGAACATCACCCATTTTGCCGGGATGCACTCGCTCTGCTTCAGTCGCCAGCACAGATCAAGAAACTATCCTTTAGTGTGATTAGGTTCAACAAATATTACAAATATGTAAGGAATATCGATTATTAAATATGTAAGGCATATCGATTATTAAATATGTAAGGCATATCGATTATTAAATATGTAAGGTATATCATAAATGGCGACATCATATCTCCAGACTTTCATATGGGCTACTTTGATTTTTTTCACATATGGAACAGCGAGTTTAAAACGGCAGTGAAAATACTTTTCCACCATAAAATAGTTTTTATTAGAGGAAAAAGAAAATGAAATGTTTGCCTACGCGCCGCCATTTGCAATATCACAAAGTAAACAACATACTCTTGCGCCAAACCTGCTTATTAATGCCAGATGGGTAAAGATATTCCACATGATAAGCACAAAAGTGCATATTCATGGAATAATTGAGGGTTTTTTTCAAGTCCAAGTAGAATGGTGTTTTTAATAAAATACAATGCTTCTGCACCGTCATTCTATAAGAAAGCACAACGTGTGGGGTGCAGTCAGCTGTAGCTTACGAAAAGAGAAGGCTGTAATACCTAATTAATATTATTGTATCAGATATTCCTATATTTCTCTTTCTGAGAGAGACTACTTTGTTTAACATACATTATCGCAGTTTAGAATGTGCACCGCATTTGTTTCGTAATTTATCGGTCACCAATGCCTTCAAGCTCTGCACGAGAATGCTTTGAGAATGCCAGTTTACAAAACAGAGAAAATGCCTTTTCTTGTAGGATTTGCACTCACAGTATAGGTTCACAAGAAATACATATGTCGAATTTGGCTTTTGTGCTGGGTTTTGAAAACAGGAGTTTCACTGGCTTGAACCCAGAGGCTCAGATACTACATAACAGAGACGTAGGAGTTCTTCTAGGGGGAAAGAACAGGGACAGAGTCTAATATCCCAAGACCGGCAGCTGAAGGTGCTCTTCGGACATACGTCGCTCATTCAGTAGGAGTTCTTTCTGAGGGAAAGAACAGGGACACCGTCTAATATCCCAAGACCGGAGGCTGAATGTGCTCTTCGAACTTACGTCGCGCATTTATTCCAACTCAGCCAACCACGGTACAATCCTCGGAACCATCTGCTTTCAAGGCAGGTATTTTAAGCACTAAGTAAATCTCGACTTAATGCATTCCATTTCTGAAGTTAAGGATTAATATTTCTATTTTAAAAATACTTTTCTGACCTTTTGTCATTTAGAATCACAGTTATATCGTGCTGCATTGGGACACACTTATATGGATAATAACTGGAATGCAATTTTTCGTACGATTGAAGTTCTTCTACTGTACTCGAGATTAATATGTTGTGAGACCTCAGTCGTACTCCTAAGACATTTCAGAAAAACCACATTTTCCATCAGAAAAACTGTACGTGCACCGTAGAAAATAGAAAAAGATATTCTAACTTCCGCCAGCCGATTTCCTACGGCATTGTATGGCTAACATTCTACTATCGGAACCTTCAGCAATTAAGAAGTAGGAAACTTTTCAAATCTTTTATATTTCCTTTTCCTGATGGAATAAACTTAAACTTTTTGTGCACTTTTTCTTTCGGAAAAATATATATTTGTGTTATATCTGCGTAATGAGTGTGTCTTGCAGAACTTATCCGGAAACCTCTGGAATTCGTGTTCCTAGGAAAACAAAGTAGTTCGACTCAGGACTTTGTGAGGATTTATTAATGTTGGGTGAAGTTAGAAAGACGATGTAACTAGTGTCCCCTATCATTTTACTTTGATCATCCTTTTAGAAACTAAACAGGAATTGAACAGTTGTGATAATTACTCTTTTTATAATCATTTTATAATCATTTTCTAATTATAATCATTTTCAGTACTTTAAAGAAAATGTGATTTATTTTTTAACTTTAACGTTTATTTATTTTAAAGTGTCTAAGTGTGATCCCAAGAGTGAGACTTTTCCCATCTTTTGGGGAAGGGACATATCTCTAATTCGTGATCAGTTTTCCTTAGAATGGTCCACAGTTTTACTCTTGTCGGTGCTTCTTCGCAGTGAATAAGGTATACTTAACTTAAAACACCCTCTCTTCCTGATACCTCTCACATCAAACAAAATGTCTGAGACAAAACAGCCTTTATATTGAGAGATCACCAGACTCCAGATATGGTTCTAATTGTTGAAGTACTAGTTTTTTCAGTACTGTTTAAATTAATTTTCAAGACCTCGGTAAAACATCCTGTAGTACCATCGGTTAATTATGTTTCATCGTCACACGTTTTCGACATGCATTTCAAACGAACACGACAATTCGTTATCTAATACGTCTCCCTCTACTTCAGCGTAGCACAATGCCGTAATGAATAGAGGAAACCCAGGATTTATTCCAGACTCACGTAGCTATTTATAAAATACTAGCTGCAAAGCCCGTTGAGATTAGAATACAACGGGTTTTAGGAATCATTTATTGCTATTCAAACGTTTATTAACGATGTTGGAAAATATCTCTGTAAACGATATTTCTTGTAAATAGCTTTTAGGGATCTGGTAGTAGTTTTCCTTGTTCTGGCCAATGGACTACTTTGACTGTGACATCATTAAACCGTCTAACTCTTGACAATGCAACATAAAGTTGTACGTGGATAAGCACTCGTTCAGGAAGGTAGATAGCTATTTTCTCTAGTGTTTCACCTTGAGACTTATTAATGATCATAGCAAAGGCGAGTTTTACAGGAAATTGTCGTCGTCTTAATGTGAATGGGAGGTCTGTATCAGTAGATGGGATGTCGATTCGCGGCATAAAAACAGTTTTACGAAATGCTGTACCTGTGAGTACTTCTGCAATGATAAAATTGGGTTTTAGTTATTTAATGATCAGTTTTGTTCCATTGCATAAACCTCGTTGTGTGTTCAGGTTTCTTAAGAGCATGATTAGAGCTCTTATCTTCAAGTGAAGTCTGTGAAGAGGTAATCCTGATAGAGTTTGCTCATTTAAAAACATTATAGGATAATACTCTTCAGTAGTTTCTTAGCCATCAGCATCAATGGAATCAGAGCTTAAGTATGGTCTATAATATAATGGCAACCTCATTAGATCTTGAAGCATTATAACGCCTTTGATCATTTCTACGATCTTGAATAATAGCCATTGAAACATTAGAAGGAACAGTATTATTCATTTCAGCGTCTTAAATAATCTCTTGCTCGAATTTATTAGGCATTTTACATGCTTTAACAAATTGATTATTTTCTGTCATGAATGCATTCAGTGTTTTTAACAGATATTTATTGCCCCTACTATTTTCTCGCATTTGCAATCTTCGGGCAGCAGTCTCATCAGGAAACAATATGTTCAATTGCGCGTATTTCCGATGTTCACCATTATCAGGATGCAATGCTCCTGCACGATGATAGATTGATCCATTTGTTCTAAAGCTACAAGTCCCATAACCTGGTGGAGGAGCCATTTGTGCTCCTATCGATACACATGCAAGCTAACTATTAATCGACCGTATGTTAACCATACAGTTTTTTTAAATACTCATGCTGATTTCATAAGTTGTTTAATGTGGAAGTGCGAATAGGATCTAATTTTACTGCTCCTTTAGAGCTACATTTAGAAAATTTAACATCTGAAAGTCTTTCTCCGACAAATATTTGGTTTAACAAATTGTCACCCTACAGTCTTTTCATGGCTTATAGTGTTTGAAGTCACATTACGTGTAGCATTTGTTTGTTGTTGTCGATTTGTTAATTTCTTCTGAGCATCTTGAGCGCAGCGTTCATTCCTTTTCTCGGGGTCATATTTTGTGCCTCTGCAATATGAACATTTCTCATGCGCTGAGATTCAGCTTCAATATGTCCGGGGTCGTATTATTAGTACGACGATCACCATAACGTTGAGTTTCAAAATTTCTGTCAACTTCACAGGATTTTTGTCATTATTTTCTATCATGTTCGCCATTCCAGAAATTAACATCTTGTCTTTAGACTGTAGTGCGTTGTTCTCGCCTTGTTCGATCGTAATCGGCTTTGCGGCGTTTTTCTCTTTAACCTCTTCATCTAATGAGAGAGGTAAATTCCTTTTTGAGGCGGCATACGAGAGGTTTAAAACAACAGTCCAGTTTGCGAAGGACACTAACGTTTTTCCTTGCCTTATTGAAATAAAAGAGATCCACGTCGTTGCAAGTACGTATTAACATTATTAAATTTAATAAATATCAACTGCCATTAAATATTTTTAGGAGGAAAAGGCATGAAAAAATAATAATCTTGTTTGTTTAAATATATAAATAATGAACATCTTACAGCCTAGAACTGTATGCTTCCCCTTCCACTGCATTCGAAAAAAACAAAAAAGCTCTAACTTCGAAAGAAAGGAAAAAAGATGTAAACAAAACGTTAAACAGTAACGGTTACGGATAACATGGTGTAAACACAGGAGTATAAATGTTCGTATTTTTCTGTTAAACAGCGTAATAAAACATATCAAGGGTATGTAAAGCAGAGCAAAAATTCCGAACGTAAAGTTTTCGTATTTATAAAGAATTGACGGGTGACGTAACGCATCTCTGACGTATGTGAGAATGATTTAGATGAGATGGCGTCACACCAGAAGCTGTGTTCTTTGTTGCCATGACAACAAAACGAAGTGATATGCAAGTGCACTGTGAGCGTGTAGGTGATGACGTCACCTGCATGAAAACACGAATAGCGACGTCACAAACATTTGTTTCTCGGTTGTTGCTATGACGACTTACAAAATAATCCACGTCGTCGCAACTTAGCCTTCTATACATTAGGACATTACTGTAAAGTTTTAAGCACATATTGCCGTATTGATCGTCAATAACACACACTTTTTCCCCAAAAAATTTAGGGCTGAAATTCTACTTGCGTGTTATACGCTCATACTACTTTTTTTAAACGTAGGTAAAATGCATATTGCTGCGGATTGCGAAGCTTCCCGATGTTGCCAAATATTAACTGTATGGTGTCACTTTACTCTAACTACAGACGCTTCTCTCATATATATCCCTTCTGTTTTCTGACATATCGTATTACAAGTAGTATCAATACAATCTGTAGTTCGTCGGAAAGAAGATTCTTACAAAAAAATCTGAGATAGACTCCTGATTTATTTTTTTAAGCACTTGAAGTTAACCTAACTCGCTCCAGTCGCAAATGCGAGCTTCCACGTTAAACCTAAGCATCTACTCTCGTTAAGGTGCTTACACAACACAACCTGCTTAAGCAGCAGCTGCTCGGGGAAGATATGACGAAACTTCAGGTGGCGTCCGAACTCCGTGACTGACGGTTGGTGATAAAATACGTTAGTGTATGCGTGGTCTTGTCGCGCTGGTTCGAGGGTATCACATGTCGCAACGATGACCATCTTGCATTATCGGTAAACGGCGTCGTTTTAAGGAATCCGGACTTATCGGGGTTTTTAATTTTTCAGTCTGTCTCATCATTTTCCAAAATAGCAGTGATTCCAATTAAAATTTTTCTGATAGGTCGGATATGTAAGTTTCTTTCGTCTTATTTGCCTTACAAGTGATATAAATATTAATAAACATGTGTGTTTAGTTATCTAAAAAGTTCAGAGTTGCCAAGTCATTTATTTTAAATCTAAGTTATTTTTTACTCAAACCCCGTATCCTTCTTAACATTATGTTGCGTGTTATACGCCGATAAATACGGTATATTCAGCACAGTATGTAGGCATCAGATACCGGAAACCTTTGCTTAGAAGTAGAAATTGTATGGCTTTTTGATATTTTTTTGTGCACAAATGATGGAAAAATATGTTAATTCTATCCTTCACTTGCTTCTCTCCGTTGTCATTCCAATTTATACATGATGAGTAATATATAAAGTAATTTCTGCAAGGGAGGGTCTGACCCCAAGTCTAAAACTGCTCTTTCAGAAAATGAAAGGTAGTACAATTGAATAAGTGAATTTAATAGCAAAGACGAACAGAAACATTTAGATGCATGGGAGAGGTGAAACTTTATATTAGACCATTGCCTTCAGCACGTATAAAACAAGCCAACAGATACACGAGACCGGTAAGTGGGTTAACGTCGAGGAACCACTGCACCATCTTTCACCCACCACACACCGGGCGAAGCAGAACTCCTAGAAACCTCGAGAGCTGGAGCGGCATCAAGAATTTCCCCTCACACACCTAGCTGAAAAAGAACAGATCAGCCTTCTTGTCTTGACACTGTGTCAGTGGAGGTTGGATAGAAACAACATCCGACGGCAGTTAACGTATGGTTAATTTCAAGCTTCAGCATAAACGTTCCCGGTTTTTTCTTCCACTCTTTAGCAAAGTATTTCAAGCGGATGATTCTGTTGAATATCTTAGCCAGCACATAGATACACCATTCGTGTAGCAGTTCACCTGCTCTTGCTATAGTCCCATCTCCTATGGGAACTTTGTTTACTTTTAGCTTTTTGATGTACATAGCTATCTCATCGTCAATAACGGACGCGGTTTCCTCGAGGGGGATATCAGGGTTATACGCACCTAAGGCTTCCGCAGAGCTGGCTGGTGATCAGAGTTTTCAATGTCATGATCTCTGAAATGCTCATCCAGCTTGAACGCCATCCTTTTCGTCATCACCGAACACTATAACCACGTAATGCAGTCTTGGAATTCAACGTACGTCCAACACTGAG
Source organism: Macrothele yani (assembly GCA_039090855.1). Lineage (NCBI taxonomy): Eukaryota > Metazoa > Arthropoda > Arachnida > Araneae > Macrothelidae > Macrothele > Macrothele yani. The sequence goes on from CM077031.1 coordinate 44,223,507, forward strand.
CCACCGTGTTCGGTTCCTAAACGACTGTGCCTCAGTGTTGGACCTACGTTAAATAACAAGGCTGTGCTACCTGAGTAACCAGTGGAGGAAGTATGGACACTATGATCGTCTTACTTCCTCTAAACTTGAAAAATACGACCCATAGGTCATCCTGATGAGGATGACCAGCATTGAGAAATTACGTTTTTAATTGGAGTTTTTTAAACACGCTGATTTTTGCCCCGAGGTGGTCACCGCACAAGATATAACGAATTCTATTATCTGGTAAACATAACCACTTCAGATCTTCCGGTACTTATTTTACTCAAGGATTACCCTGATAATACGAAGCGGAAGTGCCATCGACTTCCAGGGAAAGCACAGAGCTTCTGCAACGGTCCAAGACCAACAGCATACATAGAATGTGTGCCAGTCTCCACGTCCGGTGGATTTGTCTAAGCAATGATTTCCTAAAACCACTTCTAATCCGTAGTGAATTTTGTCCGTTTGTCGATTGAGGGGCATTCATTCTCAGTCGGACAAGTTCATGACTCGAGTCGAGTATCCCGAATCCCTGCAAGGGGGAGTTCAGGTCGGCGGTGGATCTTTTATGTTGTAGAATGTCTCCGCCGTTACTCATTAGGACACCCTTACGTCTGCACACCACTCTGACCGGTGGTGCGTAAATAAACATATTTGGAGATCATTTGCACCACTTTATTTCGTGCAGTCTCTCGGACGGGTGCGACCTCTTTCAACACGACAACACGCCATCACACATAACCACGGTCGCTCGTTTATGGATGGAGGAATATTTCACGATGTTTTTCATCATGACTTGGCTCCCTCGTTCGTCCCACATAAACACCATCGAACACATTTGGTATGCTGTTTAACGTATCGTGAGTGGCAGGAATACTCCACCGGCAAATATTATGGAATTGTGGGACGCCCTTTATGAAGCTTGCTGTGCACTATTAATTGAGTACTACAGAGAGCTTGTAGAGTCCATGCGCCGTCGCGTTGCTGCCGTTATCGGATCGCGAGGAGGACTAACGCGGTATTTTATAGGTATTCTAGTTTTTTTGTTTTGGCACTTCAGTGTATATACCTTGTAAAAGCTGAAGTTTCACTTCAGCAACATTTATCTTTTTCGAAATGATAGATCATCGTAAGAAAAATATAATGAGTTGTTTTGTACTTGGAGAGGTTCTGTTTGTTATGTAAAGAAGTATCCACAAACACCGCTTTACCCTTAAAGTGAATTTCTTAATCTTCACATTTATTTTGACAACTAGAATACTCTCAACAATACCTTAATAAAATAACATAAGCATATTTTCCATAACAAAATTAATTTATGAACATTTCCTATTAATAAACTTATTACGTATCACATTAACGGTTTCTTTCTTTTTTTCAGTGCCGTTTGATTTTGAACATACGAGACAAAACTTTTCAAACAATTCTGGCGACAATTGTTTGCGGTATATTACTGTGAAATTATTATGTATATATTTTAATAAAGGTTAGTACGGTGTACTTGTAGATTCCTAATATAGACGTTTCAAATACGCTGAACAACTTTTTCGTCACTATTTCGATGTGATGAAGCAATATCAGGTAATAGGAATCGTTTCAGATGTTTTGCCCGTTGTACTTTAATCTGTTTGCAGTGTCTCTTGTTTTGAAATGCACATCTGACATAGGTTTCCGGTTCTAGACTTTACGTTTAGCCGAATTCCAATGGGATACTACGATACTCACTTCATTTGTAGCCTCGCGTTTCTCTGTTGCTGTTTTGTTTATGATTGAAGGTTCGCCCGTCTTTAATTTATAAATTATTGGCTCCAGCGTAGGAAGAGAGTCAGCGCCGTAAAGGAAACGCATCATCATATCTCACCGGGATTAGAACCCGGACTCTTCTAGGACGAATGGTCACAAGCCAGAACTTAGACCACTGTGCCACCGGAGGGCTTTATTGCTGTTTCACAGATTTGTTGTGTATACTGTGGTTGATGTGTTGTTTTCCGTGGGTGAACTTGTGGTGTAGATGTGGGCTGTAGTGCTGACGTTTTTGTCTGTTGCTCTTTTAAATGTTTTTGAAGGTTTTTGTGTACTGTGGTTTAAGCTGTGTTTTCCACGGGTGTACTTGCAGTGTACATGTGAACTATAGTGTTTGCGTTGAGTGGAAGAAATCGGTCCACTCTCAGAATCAACCTCATGGGATGCATTTTTGGGAAAAGAAAGGTTACACTTGCGTCCGTTGATGTGCATTAATCATCTTATGAGCGCTTAAGCATTCTCTGTAACGCTTTTCCAATACTGGTCATGCAGGCCGTGTTAGAACAAAATCGCATTCTTCAAATACTTGTCTAGTGTAGACATCTCCGAAGACAAGTCTGCACTAGCTTTGCACCGATCACATTGCATTATTTCCAGCAGCAATTATTTCCGATATAGAACCTTTAACGTGTGAACCTCCAGATTTTCCTGGTTTTTTTTTTTTTTTTTTTTTTTTTTTAAGATTTTTATGGACACCGAATGAAATAAAGAATTTTCATTCCGACTTTCGTGTGATCCACGCGAAGATTGTCTTACTAATGTAAAGACTCGGGCAAAGAAAATTTCCGAGTTAATAATTTTGATGCTAAGTGGAGAGCTTGTATGACAAAAGTTTTCAGAAAGGACTTTCAAATAGGAAATGTGGGTATGAATATAGGGTAAGCTTTTGGCATTTGATGGCTTTCCAAGCGTTTCGATTTTTCTGGGGCGGCAATCGATTGCTCCATGTTAGACGATCACGAAGTAGATGTGTGTTCTATTCTGTCAGTGGTATTATCCGCTTCTAAGTTCGACGGCCAAAACGCTCCTTCCCGCAAGAAGCATATAAAGAAACCCGGGTTAAAGAACTGGTCCTCGATTAAGTAACTTTACGATTTAGAAGAATTGCTCCATATAAAGTTCTGGGAAAAGGGGAAACTAAGAAAAAATATATTACAAATTGTATTTCCGCCGATTCCCCGTTGCTCCGTGCAAAAGCTCCGAGTGAATAACCTTGGTATCATTCCGAATTGCTGATGATAAATGCGTGCCGTGAGCAACGTTTTCCCCTTTCTCTGAAATTATACAGGTATCCCTCCGTAGCGTCATCCGACGCGTTGGTTTACTTTTGAGATCATGTTTGCGGACGCCATTACGCGAAATAAACACTACCACACTAATTCTCCCACGGCAGTTACGGAGAGGCTGTTCCCTTTTGAAATGAGGTATCGTCAGATATGCCCCTCAGCCAGTAGGAGCTACAAAGCGCTGCTCATATAACACGAGAAAGTTTTGCAAAACCTTTGTAAAATACGTACTTTAAAAACAAGGAAAACATATCTCAATCCAAATTAAATAGAAATACAGTTGAACTAATATTACAGATATCTCAAATGACAATTACGTATTTACCTCTTCCACTAAGTTGTTTTGATGGTATTTTTCAGTTCATAAAACTGTGCATTAGACACTATTCAAACCAATTAAGAACGCAACTGGCTAACGCTGTTCATTTTACTAAAGCGTGACATCGCTATTACCTGATAGCAAGCAAGTTTAGAAAGTCAATTCAACTTTGTACTAAATAGCATCCAGACAAACGAAGAATCAAGGTTGTTAGATATCTCTTTAGGTTGGGTCAATTACTGATCTATGCTCTCATTGACTCTTCAATTGAAGTCACTGCGCAGAAACAGAGCGGAAATAAAACACGTAGAGCATACGTAACTTAAGGCCCAAATGAGAACTTGAATCTTTACATAAGCAAAAGCTACAGTTTTCTCCACTTAACATTTTTCGCTAGAGTATGCAAGTACTAAATAAAAGAAAGATGTCCAGTCACTTAAGAATAAATTATTGATTAATATAAAATAGTTACATTCACCGTTTGCCACATGCGTTTATAAAACAACTCGGTGTGGAACCTGAGATTTTTTTCAAAACAAATAAGGATCTATATTGACAAAATATTTCCTGACCTTTCTTATTTCCCCAGTTTTAATATACTGATTAATATCACTTTGATATGTAGGCCTAAAAGCGTGACCATCGATATATTTGGCTTTCGCATTTTGTGCATTCAGAATTGTCATCGTTTTGCTCCATTCAAAACTTTATTCTGAGATTTTAATTTATCACAAGCAGCTTTAATTCTTTGTTTTTTAACTTGTAGGTGTTTCGTGTTCATTAACATCTGCTGCACATCTACCAACTGATTTGGATATTTATGGCATGCTTCTCATCGGTAGTCTTTTCGTTTGTATTTCAGAACGACGTTTTTGCAACATTTGGTGTTTTGCGAATGTGTAACAAATAATCTCAGTAACTTTCATTTCCTTAATCACCGATGGAGCGGCACAGATAGACAGCGTGTTTACGAAATAACAGCACATTGTGGAGTTTGTGGGGGAACGCACACAACAATAAAACGATATCTGAAGCTACCCGAACGATGCAAGTTTTAACACTTACCGTTCTTTCTATCACAACGCCAACATTTCTGTTAACGCAATAATTTTTTTCCGAGCACAATATAAGTTCGAAACTGTCCATCACAAAAAACCTATCAAATACAGCTAAATAAAAGCAAGAGAAATAGTGAATGAAAGTAAACAATCCATCATAACAAAGGATTTCAATCCACAGGAACGTCATGCGCGAAACACCCATAAATGCCTTTACTACTGCGCATTGAAACGAGTCCCCCCATGCGAGGAATGCTATTGGAATGTTTGAAAGTGTATTATCATTGTTCTACTCGCACGCAGGAGATCTTCGCGATTTATATCGCGGATTATTTACATTGCGTAATGACACAAATAAGACTCACGAGGGGAAACGTAACCAAACACGGAGACCCGTAACACATCAGAAGTACAGCCAAATATTCTGAATTCGCCTAATTTCTCGATATAATGGCAACGCAAATGACTGTTCCATGTCGTTCTTATTATTCTTATTGCTGAATAATTTATTAGGACAGCTAACAGTAGTAGTATGATGAAGAAAGTTTTCCGTAAGGTCTTCAGTGGAAGTTTATAAAAACCATTATTCTATATCACAAAAATGTATCTTGAAATCACGGGGTCTGTGGCTTATATTAGAAACTAAAATTTCTCAGCATATTTAAGCCAAGGGACTGATTCAATAGGCAATTTTCCTAATGTTACTAATATATGTTCATACCTTACAAACACGTCACACGTGAGATCTTCCATGGAAATTGATTAAAACCATTCATTTTTGGTCAGAAAAAGTAGTAGTTAATATTTTGTCTGGATAAATAGCTTTTTAGCAGTCCCAGCAAATATCAAACCTGGTTTTACGGCCGCTCGGACACAAGATGTATCTCCGTAAAGAAATGGCAAAAGGTGCATGCTAGAAGATAAATCTACTATGTAAACAAATGTAATCGGGTTCTTATATATATCCAGCACCTAAGGTTATTTATATGACAATTTTTCTTATGAGGAAATTGTTGTGAAATTAGCATTGTTCGATTTCGCAAAACGTTTCGTGCTTCTCATCTCCTTTGTCGCAACATTGCAAGGTATCGCTGATCAGAAACACGTTGCCGGATAGCTTTTCCTCTGTATACATCTCAGGAAAAAATCACTTACTCCATCAGACAATGGCGTTTTGTGATGAGAGAAGAGAAGTTGATGTTATGCCTTCGTATTTCGCCAGGTCAGTCGCATAACTGATGTGAAGATGTTGGTCGGAATTCGAAGTCACGGAAACAATTCAAGCCACCAGGCACCGTCCAAATCTTTAACCTGCTTCACAGAGTAGCTATACCATCGAATTTCTACGTATTGGCGATCTGTTTTTGTTCTGGCGAACATTGTGGCTTTCCGTGGGCTAATACGCCTTGTAAATAGTTCCACAATGAAATGCAAATTACTCATATGTTACATGCAAACAGAATAATAACAGACTGTTGAAAAGTCAAATAATGTTCTTTATTTTTATTACGTAGTTGAACTGACTTTCTAAACTGCTTTGAATTTAGAAGGGGACATACCGTTTTCCTGTAGCCCTTTGCTTTTCCGTGGATTGGTTGGCTTTTCGTTAGACCAGAATGTATGGATTTATTACGCAGGTTTTCATATTGTGGCTACTAAGTTATATCCTCAGGGCTACATAGTTATATCCCCAGCTGTGCAGCCTGTGGCAAAGAGTGGGGGAGGGTTCCGCTAGAGATGAGGTTGTAACTCTCCCCAAATTAGCAATCCATGGTGTAATTGGTAATAGTCACGATCAAGAACTACCAAACACGCGGGAAATCGCCGCGGAAGGATACACATAGCACATTGAACATGTTTGCCTTAGATTACATCAAAAGAAATGTTTAACTCTTACAAGTTTGATATCAGCAGATAATTTTGTCACACTTCGGAACTCCGGCCTACTCTATGCGATTTACAATTCAGAGCTGACCTACTGCCATCTATTGACATCAGTGGAACTAACTACTTCATTTATGGAAACAATATCTGTGGCAACTCTGCTTACAGCAGTACGCCAAACCACAATACATTCTGAAAACTCTATCAATGCAAAAACATCACATTAGAAACACTAACAGAATATTTACCTCTACCTCTAGAACTAACTGGTTTTTTTATTAAAACAAGGACATGTTTATTTTATACGGAAAACATTTCACCGGGTGAAATGTTTCTAATATGCCTGAATATATCTCTTTCATTCCAAATGTTCTTTGAAACTGGTTGAATATTAATCTGTTTGCAATTTTTTTATTCACACAAGGTAAATGTGCAACGGATACATCGCGCCGAAAATTTCTAATACGTTCATTCAATCTTTTTGTTATGCGGAATGTCTTTACACAATTTGGACAACCTAATTGTTTGGGGGTAACCATGTCAAGAATTGATACAACCCACTAAAAATCCCAAAAGTTCCCCCAAATGCCTTACCTAGTTACAGAAAAGGACGGTTTCTCAACTGGATATCAGAGACGTCCTCGGTAATATACTCCTAACATCTCTGATACGACAGTTTCGTTGCAACACAAGTTTGACACACTTTTCAAAAGAACATGCCAATTTGTTTATATCGCTATCTGTTATCATATTGTCCTCCGCCACTTCAGCATGGCGCAATGAGAAAACGAATAGTGGGACCTCAGGACTTCTAGGAGACACTAGTAGAAATGTGAGAGTGAAAAACAGGATACCAAACTGCCATCGATTCTTTTTCTACATTTTTCTTTCTATCCCAAAGTTTCATTGCAATGTGGTTTCAAAATTTATTTTTCATGCTTCTGTCCTTTTTCAGAAGATTTCGCGTTCTTGACATGTGGTATTGTTAGTAAAATATTCGGCCAGTTAGCTTTCAGAAATGTAAATCCGCATTAATTTGTCTCGTGCAAAATTATTTCATGAATCCTGTAAATTTTAGAGCAGAGAAATCCGCTTGCAGATAATAATCCATGTAATCTGCTGCATAGTGAAACAACGTCTTTACCTTTGCACAGAAGTACTGCAAAAAGAAGTTTTAATAAAATAACCATATTGGTCACATATGCGACCCGTCCTGCCCCCCTAAAAACAGTATATGATATTCAAAATTAACACTTAATAACAAATGATGAATCTTATTGCAAATGAGAAATATACTAGGTTTAAATTTTCACATTTCGAAAATTTTAATTGCACATGCGGAAATGCACTGACGAATTAGATATCTCGCCGTACATAACCGTGTTTTGATTTTATTTGCATTTTAACTAGCTGATCCCAGTTAAATTAATCACTACCGATGAATATAAAGATGAGGTTGAACGTTCGTTTGACATTACCCAAAAGTCAGGGTGAAACGCAGCGGAGCATGGATATCCTGACACCATAAGGGATATCAATATGGCATTCTGCTGAGAAAGGAATACCTCCTGGCAAGTATATATCCCTTTAACGCAGGTATGTTACACGTGCCAGGTGTTTTAGCTCTATACATAATTTAAAGTGAGGAACGCCGTTGCCTAGAGAGAAGTGCTTTCACCTATAATAAAGTAGTTGCACTATGATGAATAGCGTCGAAATTTGAGCGTCTTGTGCAATGGAAAATCGGGGCAGATGGTTAGCATATGGATGGTAGCTTCTATGCAGAGCAGCTACAGTAAATTCAGGGTACTCTACTTTAACGCTACCCAGTGTTTATCAAGAGAAAACTGACGCTGCTGCAAATGGACAACGCCGCAAATCGAACCTGCAAAATGATCCCAGGAAAACTAGAAGCATTATAAGGTGCTGAAATTCTACTCTATAAAGCACGGAGCTTACTTCATCCGATTGCTAACAGTTTATTTCGGAGGTCCATATCCTACGAAGACGGCACTTCTCTTCAATGGTAATTGTGAAACCTGCCGAGTGGTTCCGCCGGGGGTCATTCCTCCGGTGGAACATTAACAAAGGACACGGCAAGACAACGGCCTGTGCTTGGCAGCATGAGGCAAAAGTGTATACATTTTATATCCTACAAATACGGCAATTCACTTCAATGGTAGATGTGAAACATTGCCGAGGGGTATCGCTATGGGATCATTCCTGCGGTGGAACATTAGCAAAGGACGGTAGAAGACAACGGCCTGTACTTTCCCGAACGAGGTGAGCGTGTATCGATTTCATATCCTACAAATACGGCAATTCACTTCAATTTTAGATGTGAAATATTGACGAATGGTTCCTCCCTGGGATCATTTCCTCAGGTGGAACGTTAGCAAAGGACATTGGAAGACAACGGCCTTAACTTTGCAGAACGAGGTGAGCGTGTATCGAATTGATATCCTACAAAGACGGCACATCGCTCCAATAGTAGATGTGAAACCTGCCGCGTGGTAACGTCGCAGGATCATTTCTCCGGTGGAACGTTATCAAAGGACAGCGGAAGACAACAACCTGTACTTTGCTAAACGACCTGAGCGTGCCTCGATTTCATATCCTACAAAGGCGGCAATTCGCTGCAATGGTAGATGTGAAACCTGCCGCGTGGTAACGTCGCAGGATCATTCCTCCAGTGGAACGTCATCAAAGGACAATGGAAGACAACGGCCTGTACTTTTCAGAACAAAGTGAGCGTGAACAGATATTGAGCATCATTTGGGTCTTCAGCTCCAAACGGGAGACACTTTTGACTCAAGTTGATACAACAGCGTTTATTTTAATATTAGTAGGCGCTGAAAAGTTAGCGGGATCCCCCTCCTTGTAACAAGAGATCAGCATTTATCCTATTCATGGTTGCGAAACTCAGTCTAAGGCCTTACTAATTTATAGGAGGATGGCAGTTAGATACTTTCTATTAGCATGTTCTTCAGAGACAACAACCTGTACTTTGCTAAACGACCTGAGCGTGTATCGATTTCATATCCTACAAAGGCGGCAATTCGCTGCAATGGTAGATGTGAAACCTGCCGAGTTGTACGGCAGTGGGATCATTCCTCCAGTGGAACGTCATCAAAGGACAATGGAAGACAACGGCCTGTACTTTTCAGAACAAAGTGAGCGTGAACAGATATTGAGCATCATTTGGGTCTTCAGCTCCAAACGGGAGACACTTTTGACTCAAGTTGATACAACAGCGTTTATTTTAATATTAGTAGGCGCTGAAAAGTTAGCGGGATCCCCCTCCTTGTAACAAGAGATCAGCATTTATCCTATTCATGCTTGCGAAACTCAGTCTAAGGCCTTACTAATTTATAGGAGGATGGCAGTTAGATACTTTCTATTAGCATGTTCTTCAGAGACAAATTCCATAAGTGTGATCAAATAGATGTTGGCGACACGTTTGATATTGAAACATCTCTGTTCCTCAGGAATAACTCCCTTAGCAGGGACGAATAAATTGAGCATTGAGAGGAAGACATATCCCATGAGATTATCCAGGGCGGATATAAGCGATATCGGAAGGCAGTTCTACGGTAACGTATATTTGATTCGAGGCCTCGGCAACAAACTTTTCACCGCTTTCTTCCAGTCTTTGGGAAAGTATTTCAAGTGGACGGCTCTGTTCAATATCTTAACCAGCTGATAGATACAGCATTTGCGTATCAGTTCACCTGCTCTTGTTGTAGTCCCATCTCTTAAGGAAACTTTATTTGTCTTTACATTGTTGATGTACATAGATATCTCGGGGTGGCTGACAGACGCCGTCTCCCCATTGGTGACATCAAGATCATATGCACGTAAAGCATCTGTGGCACTGCCTGAGTGATTAGAACATTTCAATGTCATTATGCAAGAATTGCTCCTCCAGCTAGAACCCCATCATTTTCGTCAACTCCGAACACTAAAACCTAAGAAGAATGTATTAACAGTATGATCTTTTCACTTCCTACAGATTTGCGAAGGACGATTCACAAGTCATCCGGACGAGGAAATCCAGCATTGAGAAGTTCCTTGCTTTATTGAAGTTCTTTAAAATAGCAGATTTCTGCCCTGCTGTGTTGACAACACAAGTTAAAACAAGTTCGTTGTCCGGCAACCTGATCCGCTACAGATCTTCCGCCACTTGTTCATCTTACGAATCATCCGTATGATACAAAATGGAAGTGCAGACATTCCTGGTTGAGTAGCACAGAGCTGAAATTGTCAAGAACTGGATGAATGCAGCTAATGAGAGCTCCCACCGGATCATTAATGTTAGAAGGAGATCTAGCCTCCAAGTGTGGTAGATTTGTAAGAGTAGTAATTTCCTGGAACGGAATCAAAGTAGTTCTGAATTTTGTCCATTTGTCTAATGAGGAGACATTCAGTTTTAGCATAACTGGTTCATGATCGGTTGAAGTCCAGTGATAAATGGGATGTGATGGAAATGCCTCTGAAACTAGAGGACAGAGAAATTAATTACATCGACTCGATAATGTAACGAGTAGCAAGTTGAGACGAACGGTCTTCTTATGTTCATTTCACAACTGTCAATGTATAGTGAAAGTACCCCACTAGCACTGGTGGATATTCCACTATCCCAATAATCGTATTTGCATTCGATTCCACAAAGATATCAATGGGAATTGCCTCCAAAAGAGGATGACAAGATCTTTATGAGAGGGTACCTTCCCTGAGCCGTTTTTAAAAGAAGCTAATTTAATTAAGCAGGAGTCTTTCTTTTGCCTAAAAGTCAGCAACTCGACTTCCTTGTAAACTTTGAATAGCGCCGTATTAGCTGTCAGCCCGTTTGTGACATAAAGTCATTACTCCCTTCTGCATGTCTGTGAAGATCTCTGTCCTGTCAAAAGACTTGATAGTTCGCAATATTGATGCTCTTGATCTCAGGTGTGAGTTATAATAAAAAAGTGAGGGCCAAATTGATGCCATCTTTGAGTAATTGTGCAAGCTCACCAAGTTTATTTCTGATGCCCTTTGTATTCTGAGGCTTTTTTAACCTGTACATGACACGCTACTAGATAATTTTATGCGCCCGATTGTGTATTTAAAAATACCGTTTAAGCCAAATGAATCGCTCCAAGTAGTTCAATCACTACAGAGTTCAACACTGTTGTACCATTGGTAATTTTCGAACGTACCCTGTACGGGACCATGTGGCCATTTTCCCGTGACTGTAACCGACGAACGATTTCTTCCACGTGATCGCCCTCTAGTGTAAGATTTTTTCTTCTTGCTCCATTCACGGTAAATTGGTAATTCTGTGGCGTCTGAATAGCCTAGGAGGACACCCATTCGGAGGATTCTCGAACCGGTAAACCCGTAACCATCTACCATGCCACTTTGAAAGTCGCTTAGATCACTCGGTATGTTAATTGCGATACTCATTCTGACGCTATAGGATGCTCGTCAAGTATACCTACCTAATTTGTGCTGCACACTACGCTCACGCACCATTTTACGTTTTAGAGTGAACCATTCAAGGGACGGGTGCAAGTATAGCATATAAATTGGCATCTAGTCATACATGCATTTTATATTTCTTAAAGGAGAACAACTTGGCTTCACAATAAATGTATACCACATGGGATTACTTCAGATAAAAGTTTCTTTTCATGATCTTTGTAATTTAAAAAAATGATGAAAATACAAAATGTTTTGTAACACCGGAGCTCCCAACAACATTGTTTAAGGATATTTGCAGCTATGCTTCTATTTTCTTCTTTCCTGTGTCAGCTTGTTCTTTTCTGTGTATCAATGCTACGCTGATAAAGCTTATTGCAGTTGTGACTTACAATACGTTTACGAAAAGGGAGATAACCATACGAAAAGCGAATGTTCCACATGCTACACTGCTGAAAGCTGTCTAAGACACAGCTGGTTAGAAAATGAGGGTTTTGTGGAGAAACTTGAAATTATTGAAGTTATTAAATTATGCAATCTTTGTGCTTGGTAGAAGTGCACTTTATAAAATTAGATTACACACAACGGAAATAAACGAAAAAGAAAAGGGAAGAAAACAGAAAGATATAGGAAAAGCCAGTTTTCCTTTTGCAATTCCCAACCATAGGGTAGTTGGGAGTTTCATTGGCATAATTCCTAAACTGATTTCGTGATGACAGCATGAGCAAAAATTCGCATAAATAATTTACACGCTTTGGTATCAAAGAAATAATTTAATTTATGTTGTGGAGTAACCACGGACTGTAGTTTAACATCAGAATTGTATATATCATCATCATCATCATCATCATTGTCAACCATTATCAATCCAATGCTGGACGAAGGTCTCCCCAAGTTTCCTCCACAACGGTCTGTCTTGTGCCAGTCTCCTCCATGTCACCCCTGCATACTTTCCGAATTTCATCCACCCATCTCCCATGTGGTCTTCTTCTGGGTCTTTTCCTGTCCCTTGGAATCCAATCTAAAATTTCGGCTGTCCATCGATGATCTGTCCTTCTGGCAGTATGTCCAGCCCATTGCCATTTCAGGGATTTAACTCTGATCATGATGTCTTCCACTCTTGTCATTTTTCGGATCCACGAGTTCCTCTTCTTATCTCTCCTAGTTACACCAAGTATGCACCTCTCTATGCTTCTTTGAGTTGTCTGCAGCCTGTGTATGTCTCTTTTAGTTAAGGTCCACGTCTCTGCACCATACGTAAGCACTGGAAGGATGCATTGATCAAACACTTTTCTTTTAAGACATAATGGCATATTGCTCTTGAAAATTATGCTGTTTCTTCCAAAAGCTCTCCAGGCAAGTTTTGTACGCCGATTAATTTCTTCATCAATGTGACCCTCACTTGATATCTGCTGTCCAAGATAAACATACGTGTCTGTTATCTCCAGCTTTTCTCCATCAATCGATAAATTTTCATTTCTTGTAAAAGCATTGAACATCACTTTTGTCTTCTGAAAGTTCATTTTTAATCTCACTTCTTTACTCTTGTCAGCAAGTTCCTGGATCATACTCTGCAGCTCTGATGGGGTAGTTGCAAAAATGACTACGTCATCAGCAAAACGAAGGTGGATTAGATAATCTCCATTAATCTTTATCCCCTTGTTTTCCCAGCTCAGCGACTGAAAAACACCCTCCAATGTGGCATTAAAGAGCTTCGGAGATATGGTGTCACCTTGTCTCACTCCCTTTCCAATTTTTACGTGTGTTAGATTTTCAAACAGCCTAATCTTTGCACTTGCATTTTCATAGATGTTATTAATAATATTAATGTATGCATCTTCAATACCGCAGGTTTTCAGAGCCATTGTAACTGCTGATGGTTTCACCGAATCAAAGGCTTTTTCATAATCGATAAAAGCCATGCACAATGGAAGTTCATATTCCCTCGCTCTTTCAATTAGTTCTCTCAGCACGTGGATATGATCTATTGTGCTGTAGCCACTCCTGAATCCAGCTTGTTCTCTCGGTTGAGCCATGTCCAGTGTTACCTTCAAGCGGTGTGAAAGAACTTTAGTGAAGATTTTATAAACTACTGATAGGAGGCTGATAGGTCTGTAGTTTCCGAGATCCTCAATGTCACCTTTCTTACGTAGCAGGATCATTGTAGCGGTGTTCCAATCCTCAGGAATCTTTCCGTCATTAAGGCATCGAGTGAAAATTTGGGCGAGTACTGTTTCGATTTCTCCACTTGCTTCTTGTATGATGTCTACAGTAATTCCATCTTCTCCTGGAGCTTTTCCTCGCTTCATGTTCTTGATTGCATGTGCAACTTCTGCTGGAAGGACTGGAGGAACTCTGGTACTGGTATCTTTCATGATGTCTGGAGTGCATATATCATCCCTTTCATATAATTTGGAGTAGAAATCTTTCACTCTTGTCAAAATTTCGCCTCTATTTCTTGTTACAGAACCATCTTCTTTTCTCAGTGCCATAATCTGTTTTCTTCCCTTACTGAGATGTCCCTTTGCTATCTTTAGGCTTTGGTTGTTTTCAATTGCTTTCCTCACTAGTTCACAGTTGAATTTTCTTACGTCTTCAGTGATACTTTTTCTTACTGTCTTGCATAGCTCTATATATTCCACTTTGGAAGTCACATCTTCTTTAGTTGTCCTCATCTCTCTTCTTTTTTGCATCAACATTTTGGTTTTTCCTGATAATTTGTTCACATGCAACTTGTTCTTAGACCCAGCTAATTTTGTTGCTGTTTCCATAAGAGCTTTGGTTACTTTTCTGTTAACTTCAGAGATGTCCACTTCTTCCGATGTTAGGCCTTCTAAAGCAGAGAACTTGTTCTTCAGTTCTAACGTGAAGGTATTATGGTGTTTTTTAAGGTTGGTTATGTCAATAGATTTTGTTTGTCTTATGAGCTTGCCACGTTCAAGTTTAGTGTTGAGGTGCATCTTACATCTCACCAATCTATGGTCACTACCTGTGTTGAACTTGTTCAGCACACTGCAGTCTTCTATGACGAATTTTTTGTTACACATAATAAAATCAATTTCACTTGTCGTCCCATTTGGATGTCTCCATGTCCATTTCCTGTGTGGCTTTTTCTTGAAGAAGGAGTTCAAGATGAAAAACCCTTCTGCCTCTGCAAACTCAACGAGAGTATATATATATATATATATATATATATATATATATATACATTGAAGAAAGATGAAGTTCAACATCAGCGGGATTCTACTCTATAAAAATAGACTTAGAAAATCATAGAAAAAATATAATGATTTGTTCTGTAGATCGAGAGATTTCATTTGTTTCATAAAGAAATATCAACAGGTAGTGCTTTAGCCGTTAAGTGAAATTGTTAATTTACCCGTTTACATGAATACTCTATACAAGACATTGATAAAATAAATTTAAGTAGATTTTTTCATAACAAAACTATTCGATACGACGTGTGCTGTTTCTTTATTTATTCAGAGACGTTTGATTTAATCACATAAGACGAAATTTGAAAAATGATTAAATCGACATTCTTTCTTCAGTAAATTATTGTAAAATTAGAACATATATATATATATAAAAAATAAAATTAGGATCATTATCTCTGTTTGTGAAGTAATCTAAAAAATGCTGGGAAACTAACCAGTAAAACCTCCAAGAATGCGAGTACACTAGTGTTTCAGATCCTCGTATTCATTTTCTCATTGCATAATGCTTTAGCGGCGCGGAAAAATGTAATAATGAATTCGCATTTCGTATGAAGTGGGTGCAAAATTTTTGCTGTTAAGGTAATACGAAGGAACAATGATAGCAAGGCACCAGATATTAATGGAAAAATTTACGATTCTAGTAGCGTTTCATAATTCGATTTTTACTGTTGAACAATATAAAACATGACTCTCACTTCTACGTAGCTTATGGGATATATATATATATATATATATATATATATATATATATATATATGGTAGAAAAAGGTTTGTATTGAAGCACAAAAACTTTAACACATGTCATTCTTTGTCCTAGAAACTTTTAAAGCAAAAGTTTGCGTTTACTGTTTAAGATGTAACCTGTATATTCTGATTTTTCACTAAAGTGAATGACTGTGTTACCAGAACTCTAGCCCCTTCACACATACTCGTTGCCCTGCGGAGCCCTCAACCATGAAACATATTCGCTTCATATGCACTCTACCTACGTGAAAAAATTAGTAGGGCCCAGTCCCAGGTTCTTCTTCCGATTAAGGGCCGCTGTGTCCTGCAAATGTGGCGCCACCTAATGTGTGATCTACACTTAAGCACGTGTACGGTCGAAAAACTGTATAAGGATGAAAAAATAAAGAATTGTACATAGAAGTAGGTGATACGAAATATATTCTAGAAAATTCATACGAACCATTATTTTTCCATGTACTCACGGAATACTGTGTAATTCTCTATTTTTAGGACCGGAAGATCCTTCTTCCACTTAGAAACCGTTGGACGGAGAATTAGAATTTTGCATCAAAGTAAATACTACCGTCTTTCTTTTGGGAAAAATGACATGTATTACTTAATAAATAACATTTTTAGAGGTCAATAATGAATACAATCGAGAAATACTGTATAATGCTCCATTATCAGGAACCTTACATTCAGTAATTATGGGCCTTCGGAAGGTGAATAACGAATGACGTACGGAAATAGGTGCTGCTGACATCCTTTAAGAAAACTAAATGGCACTTTTAGTTTATAAAAACCATACATACAGTCTATAAGCGCCTACCCTGCCTAATGTTTCACTGTCAGAAGCTTCAGATCCTTCTTCGAATTACCGGCCGTCGGATAGAAAGAATGGAATTCTATGCTGAAATTGGTACTAAGAATGTCCTTATACGAAAACAACTCTATCATGTTATAAATAATATTTATGGAGTTCTATAATGCCTGCATACGCAAAGTTTTTAACGTAGTTTTAAATTGAGTATATTTGGTTAACACTCCAGAATGCCATGGGGGTGAGCATATTATGCAAAATATGTACATATTTGTCTGTTGTTAGAAATTGTTTATTTCTCTTATGATTGTGTCTCTTTACATGCCAAATGACCCTCTATACGGAAAATGTGTGCATATTCTTTTTTTGTTAGAAAATGTTTGTTACTCCTATGATTATTTCTTTATATGAGAAATGTCCCAGTATACGCAAAATGTGTACATATTTGTCTGTTAGAAAATGTTTATTACTCTTATGACTGCGTGTCTCTACATGCAAAATGACTCTGTATACGCGAAATGTGTACATGTTTGTATGTGTTAGAAAATGATTATTACTCTTTTGATTGTGTCTCTTTACATGCCAAATGACCCTGTATACGCAAAATATGTACATATTTGTCTCTTGTTAGAAAATGTTTATTACACTAATGATTGTGTCTCTTTACCTGCAGGGCACCTATATCTGCTGTTATGTGTTTCCTTTTTATTCGTCAGAATGTCTTCCGATCTTTGATTTTGGACACTCGTGTTGTGAGGAAGACGCAAATGGTATTGAAGAATTCTTTTGATAGTAGCAATCTATATTCCTTTAGAATTCTTATGATAGCAGGCAATCTGCATTCTTTTTTTAATTTAGCACAAAATACATTTATTTGAATTATGTTTGTTTTCAGGATAATAAATTATCTGAATTATTTTAAACATCAAGTTCAAAATAGATAGTTTGATAGTGCGTAAGAAACGAAGCTAATTTTCATAGTCCAATAATTAGCATGGTTGCGCCGTCCGACCGTGTTCTTGCTTGTGCAATCCCAAAAAGATGGAGCTGCTCTGGACTACGAAATACTCACAGTGTGTCACAAAGGATTAAGCCGTCGGTCACAGGCATTCTACCTCGTTACAAATAAGGTCATCTTGTCCTTCCTTCCTGCCCTCTTTTCACTCTCCCTGAAAGTATCTGTTGTCACTTCAAGATCTGGAACTTCCAAATATATGTCGGTTCGTTTTCCTAATTGACTGGCGTCTCTATTCTCTTTCGCATTTGGGTCCCTAGCAGTTTCTAAACTACTAACCTTTTCTCGGGAGGGATTACGGTGGTGAAAACACCTTAACGAAAATCAGATCAATAATTTACATGCGGTATTAATATATTATTGATACCTTATGGAAAAATAATATTTTGCACCAATTAGATATTAAACTATTTGATGCAAAAATTTATTAGGTATTAAAAATATTATAGTATAATCATATTGTATCATTATATATATTTAAATGCTTTCATAAACGTAAGTGTCATCATTGAGTTAATTAAGGTACAGAAATTAACGACGAAATTTATAATTAAAGAATGAAATAATTAATTCAATTAGGAATAATCATACAAAAGTAATACAAGCATTTTTTCGTAAACTACAATGTACAAGCAATACACTGAAAAAATGTACCTCCTGTCTGAATGATGTTTCGACTGCGTTCTACTTTTATTGTTCATTGTGATATGCTTCGCTGAATACCCACAATTGTTTCTAGAAAATGAGATATGCCTGTCAGAAACTTGGAAGCTCTGACCACAGACATCCAGTTTGCCGCACGAACTTTATTGACGAGAGACCGGTAACATAAAACCCTAAAATCCCTTCATCCTACCTTAGCGGGTTAGAACAGCAGGGGGTATTTAGTTACGTACCAGCCTTGATTTTGTTTAGGTTATTTCACTAAGAAAGGTTTGCTCCACTTTTTGTCAGTGGGAAGTGTGGGCAGTGAAAAAAGTGGAGTAATTGATTTGTCTGAGTTCTAGAATCCGGTTATAGACAGAAAGCCTGATAATTCGTAGAGTAAACCGTTTCCGATTTGCCCTAGGAGGGATCAGTGGAGAGTAAATGGGAATCAAACTGAGACAGAGATATAGCAGTGATAAAAATAGCACTGCTAATGAATGCTTAAAAAGCTGCGGTTTGGAAAGGATTTTGAATTTTAATATCCCATCGCATTGGTGTTCCTGGTCTCTAGAATTCATCCTATGTAACTTCTTGTCTCATGCGCTGTACGAAAGTTCCATGGAACACAGCTAGTTTCATCCTAATCTTCCCTGTATGTTAGAATCCTATGAGAAACTGCTGGGTGTCTCATTCATGATATCCAGTAAGAACTTCTAATGAGTCAAATATGATTTCCATGGAACTAGGCATCAAGCACCCACGCTTTCTGCTCATTCCAGTAAGCCTTACGTTCCAAATACCGACCGCATACACTCTCGATATATTCAGCTCATTGCCATTCATTTAATGGATCAATACGGTCCTGAGGGAGTGAGGCTGGCTACACATCACGAAGTATTCGCTCTTGGGTTGAGTGTTAAAGAGAGAATCTTATTCGACTACTGGTACTTTGATTTCCTCTAAGCATAGTAGACGTTTAGCTCTGACCGAAAAATACGTATCATTATATCTTGCCACCGTTATACAAAAAAGAGTTCCGGAGCCCTCTCTCACCCGCCTAAGCGACTACCTTAGATGGTAATCATTACTTGACCTTCAGAGCACATGCTTGAAGTAGCAGATCCAGAGGAGGGTGACTGAGGAGATATCCCGACTTCTAAAACAAACTTTTCCTTTTCAAATGTCGAAAGTCGTTAATAATTAATACATTTATTTTTGTTAAATTAGAAGAATAAATGCACAGACCCGTAAAAGTCTTTACAACAATTAAGATTTACTGTGAATTTGGAGAATAAACAGTTTCTGTCTTCCTATAGAGAGAGACAGAGAGAAAGACACAGTTTCAGTAACAGAGGCTGCTGAGAGCGGAAGGGAAGAGAGATTTTGAATGATCAGTAAAAGCAGTAAGTGTGCTTTGTTTAAATTTATATTTCTGCAAACTTCTGAGAGAAAATCGCCAGTAAGACAATAGATGACACAAGAATGACTTTATGAAATGAAGTAAATGAAAGTTCTTTCCAAAGAAATCGTTCATTACGAAAGAATAAACGAATATTTTACTTAGGAGTTACCTGTCCTATTGCTTTGACATGATTCGATGATTAAAGCTGGAGATTTTTCAAATAAATTAAGCCGAAGGAACATTAGGGCTCCAAACTATTGTGCAGGATTCTATCTAACCTTGGTATTTAAAATGCATGGAGCGCGTTTCTTTCCGAAGCAGGCAATTGGACGCCAGAAAAATATTGCTGAGTTTTCAGTTGTTTTTCCTGCTTTGTTATTAAAACATTTCGCTATATTTTTTTTCATATAGCATTTTTGAAGACCTGTGCAATAGCAGTGAGGTGAAGGTTTGCCAGTGTGTGTGACCCTCGCACAAAGTCTGTCTCTCAATCTTCTTCTTAGACCACAGCAACCGCCCCTGCAAGAATCTGTATCCGCATTTGAACGTTCGTGCTAAGTAACAATACACTCTTATCACAAAAGTTTACGTATGTAGTTTCATTAATGCTGAAGATATCAAAGATTCTGACATTTCACATTTTTAAAGAAAGACAAAATCTGAATTCATGAAACACAGAACGCAATGAAAGATCAATTAAACAGTAGGCAATTGTGTGCGCCACTATCCTAAACAGAACTCCATGTAGGCAATTGTCTGTGCCAATATCTTAAAAAGAACTCCATGTGCTGTTCGTACATAGCCCACTGGAAAGAGGAGTCCCTGAAACGAACGGTTGTCATGTGACCAAAAAGGCCTGAGTTTTGTGAAATTTCTCCAAGTTTTTACCGGAAGTGAATGCAGTTATTATTATTTTGATTAAAGCCTCTTAAAACCCTTATTGCATTTTGTTTACCAGTCAAAACTGCTATACTCTTGTGCCAATTTTGTTAAAAAAATGTAAGTGGGTGTAATATTTAATGTTGTGTAGAGTTCACATTACTATATTTGTCGCACTTATAAATATAATTTGCTCGCAGTAGGAAAAAGTAATAAATATTTACAAATAATAAGCTGAAAACTTGGACTAAGTTGGTCACATGACCTTTCGTTTCAGGGCCTCTCCTTTCCATTGGGCTATGCTGTTCGTACAGAGCACACTGGACAGAACCGTTGTCATGTGACCAAAATGGTCTGAATTTGGTGCAATTTCTCCAAGTTTTAACGCAGGTGAATACAGTTATTATTCTTGTGATTAAATCTCTTAAAAACCCTTATTGAATTATGTTTTCCAGTGAAAGCTGCTTTATCCTTGTGTGAGTTTTGTAAAAAAAATGTAAGTGGGTGTAACATTAAATTTTGTGTGGGGTTTGGATTACCATATCGGTGGCACTTATAAATATCATTTGCTTACAGTAGGAACAAATGATAAATAATTACAAATAATAAGCTGAAAATTCGGACTAAGTTGGTCACATGACCGTTCGTTTCAGGGCCTGTTCTTTCCAGTGGACCTTGTGTTCGTAGATGTGACGTCACTCATTCGTTTTACTGAGCAATAATTTCAATGGTTGTACCCCGGTCCCATCGATCTCTTGTAATGACACCGGGTGGCTCTAGCAAGCCATAGAAAAAACACGTTATATTTTAAAAGTTAGCCGTTCAGAACTTTTCATACGTTGTTTTCATTCATATTTTTATGTCCCTGATTCGTAACGATTGTAGGCTTTCACGAATGTGACTTAAATTTTGCTTAATGTTTTGCAGAAGATACTTATTACTTTAAATTTAATGCGAGGCTTTACCTATAAAATCATCTTCATTCAAATTTCCGGTTGTTTGTCAACGGAGCTTTAATTAGAACAACCTCCAATTTTTGCTTCATTTTCCGTGCAGAACACGGCCTTCAAATTTCGGGCCGTATTCGATCAGGAAATAGTTATTTAAAAGTCTACAGATGGCAGCACGTCAGTAGGCAAAGGATGGCGTTTTCTTTTGTTGTGGAAGTGCCTTAAATTTACGATTACGATGCTTCCCAGTCTAAATGGGAGTGTTACGGAATTTCTGGTTTTATCTCGGTTAAAAGATGTTAATTCGGTTGAAATAAATTGATATAGAGTAAAACCACGTAAATCCGGACCCCGGCTTGAACCGGAATCAACTGGTGGCGTTCTGCGTATTGTTATTGTCCAGATAAAGCAAAATATCTTTGCAGCTGATTGGAGAGAAAATTTTAGTGTTCATTGTGCTGCTCCCGATGTCCTACCTATTACAACAGCAGCTTTCGGAATCAAAACTTGTTTTAAAAAATTATGTTTTTATTCACAACATGGGTAAAAAATACTTACAGCTTTCTCATGCTTTTTTAAACACTCCTATTCAGAGTCTTGGTTTCTTTGCATGAAAACCTGTAAAACCGATGAAATTGCATTGATCCTAGTGTTTTATGTATTTTATAGAAGTGTAATGATAATAGCATTTAGAATAATCGCTGAGAACTTTATCACTGTCATATTACATTATCTTCATATCTGTCTCGGTTTGAACTCGAAACATACGATAACCTTAGTTATAAATGGAACTATATAAATTGCAGCAGGCACTTAAAATGTGTCTGACGTGCTGCCGTCTCTCATCCACTGTAGTACTACTTTCCGTTTGAAAGTTGTAGAAGTTTAACGAAATCCATTGCAACCGCCTTTTCGTGGTGCTAGCGGTGTGGTGGCAGACTAGTGATTCACAAGTCTCTACCAATTATCGTGGTGCTCTCAAAGACGTATCGAATGTGTGACAAAACAACAGTAAGTTAATGTGCGGATCAACATGACCATGTTCTTCATAGGAATGATGATTAAACTCTTTTATCTGAAAATTGCTTGTGGATCTTCCGAAATTTATATGTTCAGAATAAATACTGTTGAGGGTTGTAAACTAAAATTTTCAGAGCACAACGTTTTCTACTAACATTCGTTCATTGCAGTCAAACTCAGAATGAACAGGTTGCATCCTGATAATTTCTCTGCCTTCCTTAGTAAATTTCAAGCACCATTTCTACCCGAAGTTTTTAAAATGTTCCTTATTTCGAGAAAGCACTAAGAATGAAAATCATTCAAAGTTGATGCGTAAAACGGAGATTAAAGTTTTAGCAACTGCGTGTGTGAAACACAGTAGACTACATTTCAGCAGCAAAAAAGAGAAATATTTATTTCTTGTGTAATTCATCACAACCCTTTTCTTTTATCTTTATTTGATGTCCCATTAGCAATCTATGAAGAAGATAGGCATGTTGTTGTTCTTCACTGAACTTGCTGCTGTTTCATCACGCGTTCGACACGTATTTGAGACGAACACACCATTTGATGAAAACAACTAAATCCACGGGCGTACGAGACGACCATGCCAATTCGTGGAAAATGGAAGATTCATACTTATTTGAGACGATCACGCCCATTGATGCTAACTGGTCGACCCCTAGACTGTCGTCAGGAGCTAGGTTTGTGGTATAGTTATCTCCATTACCTAGTTTAGGAAGGTGGTTGTATCAGAAAAATTTGAAAGTAGCAAGCTTTCCAGGATTTTAATCTCCTTTCCCTCGTGAAAATCAGATCTTTTCACAAAAATTATATGGTGCGCGAGCTTAAGTAGCATCAACTTTTATATTTCAGGAAAGTTAGGTTTTTTATTTGGTACTATTGAAATTTAATGAAATTTTGAAATATATGCCTGATTTCTGCTGAAAAAATATATAATTGGAAAAATTCAGACAAACTAATGGTATTAACAATACAAATATAGTTGCGTTTCGAAGCTCAAAATGCCAAATATTTTTAATGTGTACAATATAATCTTAAAAACTCACTAAAAAGTTATAAAACTCCACTGAAGAATACACAGAATAGTCACTAATTTGTGACCACCACTATCAAAAGTGGATGTGGCCGGTCAACCACGTGATTTCCGACGGTTCCCTATCACTTCGTCCACGCTCATTTCGTCCACGCTCATTTCGTCCGCTGCTCACTTAGTCCACTCTTCATTTCGTAAAAATTCATTTCGTTCTCATAATGAAAGGAATGCCGTGGAAATTTACAGTTTTCATGGAGTTTTTTTATAGCCAGAAGAAAAGGTCAGCAGACATTGTTGCATGCGATTTTTTTTCCGAGTTTCTCGATTAAAATATAACGATTTTAAATGTTATTTAAAGTGAAACAAAGAACTTAACTTTGAAGAGCGTTTTAACTCTTTTGTGTGGTACGACGTCAATCACTACAGCATGACTCATGCTATGTTCATAAAAGGAATATAAGGTGTGATATTTTAATAACGCTACACTTTTACTCAAGCACTAAATATTTACATGAGATGCTAAGTTATTATTATTTCTCTTTTACTTTCTTAAGCAGTAAATACTAATTACTATGAATCATGCGTAGACCCTTTTCACATTTTTTATTCTGCCGATGTCCTATTCAAAACGTTTACGTGTCCACTCAAGGTAATCATACTGTGCTTTTACTAAGGCACAAAATATTAATTCATAAGCTATAGGCTTAAGCCGTTTCAACAGATTTTATTCCACGGATGTCATATTCATAACGTTTAGCTATCTGCTCTAGGTAATAATACTGCGCTTTTACTTAGGCACTAAATATTATTTCATACCTTGTTCACAGTTTTTATTCTAATGACGTCATATTCATAACATTTACGTATCAAATCAAGGTGATAATACTGCGCATTTTCTCAGGCACCAAATATCAATTCATAATCCCCGCGTAGGCCTTTTTTTACAGTATTTATTCTACGTATGTCATATTGATGATGTTTATGTATCAAGTCAAGGTAATAATATTGCGCTTTTGCTCAGGCACTAAATATTATTTTATATGCCCTAGGTCTAGGCCTTTTTCACTGTTTTTCTTCTAAGTACGTCACATTCGTAACATTTTTTTATCAAATTAAGGCAATAGTATTGCGCTTTGGGTCATGCACTAAATATTATTTCATAGGCACTATGCCTTTTTTCACAGTTTATATTCTAACTATGTTGTATTCATAACGCTTACATATCAAGTCTACTTATTAATGTTACACCATTAATTCGGCTGTAAACATTAATTAGTATGCCCTGTGCATTTTTAACAGTTTTTAATCCATTACACTAAATATTCATAGCATTTGCATAACATGTCAAGTTATTAATATTTATCTTTTACTTAGCCATAAAATATTAATTATTAGGGCCTAGGACATCGGTATAATAAACACAGTAAAAGGTCCTAGGCCTAAGGCCTATGAATTAATATTTAGTGTCTAAGTAAATGCGCAATATTACTAAATTTTTATGTCATGTAAACGTTATCAATATGAGATCGGCGGATTAAAATCTGTTAAATTAATATTTAGTGCCTAAGTAAAAGCGCAACATTATTACCATGACTTTATACGTAAACATTATGAATATGACATCAGTAGAATAAGCAATGTAAAAAAGGCTTAGGTCTCAGGCCTATGAAATAATATTTAATGACTGCGCAAAAGGGCATTATTATTACCTTAATTTGTTATGTAAACATTATGAATATGACATCTGGAGAATAAATACTGTATAAAAGACCTTGGCCTGGGGGCTATGAAATATTTAGTGTCTAAGTAAAAGGGCAATATAATTAACTTGAGTTGATACGTGAACGTTACGAATATCGCAAGGTCAGGATCAAAAATGGGAAAAAATGCTAGGCCTAGGGCCTATTAAATTATATTTACTGCTTAAGCGAAGAGCAATATTATTACCCTGACTTGACCCGTAAGCAATATGAATATGACATCCGTAGAATAAAAACAGTGAAAAAGGCCTAGGCCTAGGGCCTATGAAAACATATTTAGTGCCTGAGCATAGAACAAAATTTTTAACTTGACTTGCTACGTTAACATTATGAATATGACATCCGTAGGATAAATACTATAAAAAAGGCCTAGGGCTTATGAAATAAAATTTAGTGCATCAGCAAAAGCTTAATATTATTACTTTGAGTTTATACGTAAACATTATGAATGTGACATCCGTAGAGTAAATACTGTAAAAAAGACCTAGGCCTAAGGATTATGAAATAATATTTAGTGCCTGAGCAAAATGCTCAGTATTATTACCTTGATTTGATATGCAAATGTTATGAATATGACGTGATTAGAATGAAAACTGAAAAAGGTCTCGGTCTAGGGCATATGAAATAATACTTAGTGCCTAAGTAAAAGCGCAATAATGTTACCTTGAGTTGATAGGTAAACGTTATAAATATGACATCGGCAGAATAAAAATGTCAAAAGGGGTTACGCATGAGGCATAGTAATTAGTATTTAGTGCCTAAGTAAAAGTGCAGCGTTATTAAAAACTCCCATTTTACACTCCTTTTATGAACATAGCGTGAATCATGCTATAGTGATTGACGTCGTACCACACAAAAGACTTAAAAAGCTTTTCAAAGTTAGGTTCTTTGTTTTACTTTAAATAACATTTAAAATCGTTATATTTCAATCGAGAAACTCAGACAGGGAAAAAAATCGCATGCAAGCAATGTCCGCTGATCTTTTCTTCTGCCTATAACAAAAACTCCATTAAAACAGAAAATTTCCACGGTATTCCATTCATTCTGAGGACGAAATGAATGTGGACGAGGTGAACATTTGACCAAGGGAACAGCGGACGAAGTGAACAGCCGACGAAGTGAGCTTGGACGAAATGAGCTTGGACGAAATGATCCGTCGCCATTTCCAACAGGGCGCGACTATTAGACCTACGTATCTTACATAAGGTATAAATGGAGCCGTAGGTGGTAAAATTCGGAGTGTGGTGAGTAAACTGAAGGATTTATGAGAAAAGACACGTTGGGTAAACTGAAGATCTTTGAGAAAAGACACATTGTGGTCACTTGCAGATTGGGTGTCTCGATTTCCCAAACGGCTGAACTGGTCGGTGGTTCGCGAGTCGCCGTAGTTAAAGTGGATCAGGACTGGAGTGAAAATGGTCAAACAACCACCCGGAGGCAAAACTGCGGTGACAGAGAAAGGTTAATGTGAGAAGTGAGCGCCGTTCTGACTACTCGAACAGGCCGACCGACACACCACCGTTAAACAGTTGACTACCCAACAAAAAGAGACCAACCCGGAACGTTATCTCTCGTCAGTCGTCACTATGCGTCGCACGCTTCCACGTATGAACAAAAACAGCGACTATTCCGACGATATCCTCTTCTAACCACAGTTCATCGGTACAAAAGACTCACCTGGTGCAAAGATCATGTAAGTTGGACATCGGATGACTGGAAAAAGTGTGCTGATCTGATGAGTCGCGTTTTTTCCCCACTCCGTGGATATTCGTATTTGGCTGCGCAAGCAACATGAGACACTTGATTTATCCTGCATAATTTCCAAAGCGTAAGCCTGTGGAGGCGGCTCAACAGTGTGGAGCATGTTTACCTGGAAGGAACGTGTACCCCTGATGGCTGTGGAACAACGTGTTGCTCGTTCCCACTATCATTTATTGTTTGCTGGCTATACACTCAGCAATGTTGCCTTTTTCCACGAATGGCGACGGTGTCTTCCAAGATAACAGTGCGAGGAGCCGCAGGCCCAATGCTGTGCAGTAATGGTTGCAGGAACACAGTTCAGACATCCAACATATCGATTAGCCTTCGAACCCCCTCGATAAGAGCACTTGTGGGACATTATGAAAGGGCATATCAGGCGTCTGGAAACACCAATCACTTCCACATCTGCATTGAAGGCCCTATTATGCAGAGCTAGTTTGCCATACTTCACAACTGCTTCCGGCATGTAATTAAATCGTTACTACGTCAAACAGATGATGTACTGAGGGCCAAACGATGGCCCAGGAAGTACGAGGTGGTGGTCATAATTCCGTTTTCTGTCAGTCTATTGTACTTCAATAACCATTAACTAAAGATACAAAATGAGCATTTTTGTTATTCCGTTTTTAGTATTCTACTTTTGAGAAACTGCTCTCATTAAGATAGAATTGTCTTTTCTGTAAATATCCACCGATGTGCAATTACATTATGATCACTCCCAGCCTAGAGAAATGAGCACGCCTGGAGACCGAACGGTGGCGCAGGTGGAGTTCACAGAACAGTATATATACAACCAGAGGAACGGCTCTCGGTTAGTGGAGTGTTCGGAGTCAAAATAGGAAAACCTGCCGAATTATCCGAGTTTGGTAAAGGACAAGTTGTGATGGTTGGGGTCCTCGGAACTACGATCCCGGAAATGGCGCGGCTTGTGGGCTGTTCACGTGACGCTGTAGTGAGTACGTATCCAAAGTGCTGCACAGATGGCCACACGATGAACCGTCGTCCAGTCGTGTATCGTCCGCAGCTCACTGGTGCCAGAGAGGAGCAGAGACTGTCGGGCATTTTTCAGAGCAGCCGCATCGCCACAGTGAGACGAATCACCCGTAGCTACAGCAGTGGTGGTCAGGGCAATGCGTTTCAGTACACAGTTCATCGCAGTTTCCTACGCACGGGCCTGCGTCACCGAAGCCCCAGTTGGGCCCACATGCTTCCTTATATCATCGCCAAAAACGCATGAAATGGGCCCAAGATCATCGAGATCAGAAGACATTTGCCTATTCTGACGAATCAAAACTCTTGGTGCATCACGTAGACGGCCGGGCTCTGATACGCTGATTACCAACGGAGACTATGACACCTGGATTGACTGTTGGGCGCAAACAGGACGTTAACGGCGGTTTTATGCTGTGGGCGATATTTTCTTGGGACACTTCTCAATAGCACAATTCCTGACAGCTGTCAGGTATCTGAACATCGTTGTGGACCAAGTTCACTCATTCATAGCAACTGTGTTCCCTGCTGATGATGGCCATTACCAACAGGGTAATGCGCCATGCCACACTGCCAGAATCGTCAAGGAGTGCTTTAATGAGCATGCTGGTGACTTTCTGTTAATGCCTTAGCCTCTAAATTCACCTGACATGAACCCAATCCAACATTTGTGGTTCGACTTGGAAAAGTTTGTTGGCGCTAAATCACCACTACTCCGAAGTGTACGGGAACTGGAGGACTACTACTGACATTATGGTACCAGACACACCAGGATACCTAACGCCACCTCAAAGAATCTATGTTTTGCGGAGAGGCCCCTGTTTTGCTGGCTAAAAGTGGTCCTACAGCTTATTAGGTAAATGGTCATAATGTAATGGCTCAGCGTATATGCGTTAGTGTCTGTCCCGATATACAGTTACAGGGCATACAAATGTTGCATCGCGAAGGAAGCTGTAAGCTTTCAAAAAGAAAATAAAAAGTTAGACTGTCAGGGCAACGGAGCTTTCGTTCCATGTTCGTCCACTGGTACTCTGTTCTTGTAAGATTTTTCGGGACCAACTTTGAGTCAAATTGTGTAACCAGCCTCTATGAAAGATTTATCACTGGGTTTGCAAGTCTGTGATCACCTTTCTAATTCATTTCTCGATGTCTTTTGAAAGACAATCTAGGCACTTTGAACTTTAGAAACGAATATAACTCCCATTAGTAAAATGTTTAGCGCGAATTCTTTCGTTTTCTTATTTCAAAATTAACTTCCGCATTTCGGTATTTAGTTAATAAACAACTCATCTGTACGGAAGGCTGTTGCAAACCGTTTCCTAGGCTCTGGCATTCCTATTCTTCTTAAATATTATGCTACTGCGGTTTAAGAGTAGGAATTACAATGATATGTGACAGTAAATTATCGGAGAACCATTGCCATTGAAAAACCTGCAAGACCACAATAACTAGGAAATGAATATCCACCCTGTTAGTATTCTCTACGAATTTGTAAAACGCCTTTGATTAGTGAATGGCACGTAATATAGGAATGAGAAACATGCTTCGTGATCGAAGCTGTTTCTTGCTATATTTCTACTTTCACGGTGACGTCTTGCACAGTACAGAAATGAGACTATTTCAACTGCGCTGAGATAGAGTCACAACCTGGTTGGATTTTTAAAGCGTTTGCAGATGGTGCCTGATATGAAATAAAGGAGTCTTCCGTATAGAATTTTGAACTTGACTGTGACGTAGATTTGCATCCTGAGTGTCATAACCTGAACACAGGTAGTAACAGTTTTCCCTGATTGATCAATTCCATTAAAGGACACAAATCATTATTTCACGTTAATTCCCACAGGGAAGAGCTTGAAACACTGGAGCAATTAATAAACGAAGATCGACAAACTTTATAGCTTTTTAATTTTATATTTTTAATAAAATTTGCAAACTATATACTGAAACTCAATATTGTTTGGTTATGAAACTGAAAGCACAACTTAAGTTCTTTACTTTCACTAGACAGAAAACAGATAATTAGGTAATAACTGAATATGATTAGTTCGTACATCTTGCTGACTCATTATTGAAGTAAGTAAGCCTTTAGATTTAATTGAAACCACCCCACCAATTTGGAGAAATGCTCTGTTTTCCTAGAAATTTAGATGTAGGTTCATATTCCAAAGAAAGGGATACCTATCAGCAGTATATGTGGGGTAAAAGGGGATTAAATATGATTTTCGATTTGAGATTTCATTTGAAAATTAATCTAATTTTATGTTTAGATGAATTTCGATGCATCGTAGGGAAAAAGCATTTTTATGACATGACAAAATTTTATCTCCTTTGGTTACGTGGAAATGCTAAATTTTATAGAAATTTCATACTTATTAAATTACATATCATTTAATTTGCTTTTGGTATAAATAATTTGAACGGTTCAAAAAGAAGCCAGAAAAAGCAGCATCGTTTATCGTTTGCTTATATTTTGCTGCTTTTCGTTTATTTACGTGAAAACGTTGGGGATATACACGATACTCCCTTGTTCTTCCGTGCCAAACTTTGACACCCTTTCGGGGTGAATGAATATCATTTAATCCATACGGATAAGGAATTCCAGACATACCGGACAAATCCAAGCAGTGTAGTGATCTTGCATTCCACCAAATTTAACAAACTGGCAATTGAACCGCAGAAACTGTAAACAATTGAGCTCAGTAGCAGAGAAAACCTGAATCTTGGCTCTGTATTTCAACTAACATCATTGAGAAAGAGTGCATGAAACAATACTTCATGGTGTCCGTTCATGGGTGAGTAGATATCTTCGTCCATGTATAATGAAACACTACGCATTGGTAATGGTTCTCCTAGAGCCTCCCTGCTCTCAGTATGATATGCGTCAGGTCACGTGCCATCACCAAGAAGTATTTGCGTGCTCTCTGTATTCAATGCTTTCTATAGGCCTGAAAAGCTACTTTCAAATATTTGCGTCTAGTAAATAATTTAAGTCAGAAGTGTAGACTTTAAGAATAACACTCCTAAGGAGCTATTCGGTATGAAGATATCATTCATCAAAATTTAATTGCAAATATTTTGAAGTTACAAAATGAGTCTTTTGGTCGAAAGAAATAATCATTTTCTTTTGTGTTTTTGTGTGAATCTCCTTCATTTTTTTAGTACTTGGAACTTCATGTTCAGTGGTATTTCGTAAATAATTTATAATACAGAGCTATAGTATTTGCAGTGTATTCTGATGTAAATATTTTAATATACAGGGTGCATAGGAAAGTCCCTGCAGCCTGAATTAACTTGCGAAGGGAGAGAGGTACAGTTATGCAAGGGAGATAACGGTATAGTAAAGCGACTACGCACGATCGAGTTCAACCCATAGCAGCGCCCCTAGTGGCGAAATGCGGAAGTTAGCCATTGCAAATCGAAAACGAAAGAGATCCAGCAAAATTTCCAATTACGACGTTGTAGAGCATCAATTAATCTGTACAAAACGACATTTAGTTCACCCGGATACGATAATTTGTCGCCTAAATACCCTAAAACGTCCGAAATCGATGCGCGACCTTTAGTGTGAACGTTTGAAGGGAAGAGGCATAGGTATGAGCAAATACACACAATTTATTGCATAAATTCGTACTTAGGTCAATACAGTTTGATGACGTCAGACAAAACAAAAACAAAAGAAGCAAACTGCCGCACAGTGATAAAACGTTAATGTCGAGTATGTTCGAAGAGTTCGCCATTACCCACGATACACATTTGTATTCGTGAAAGTAACTCTGCATGCACATTCCTCAGCATGGAAGGTGTCACACTATTTCAAGCATCTGTAGCAGGGCGGCGTTGCATACATCTGATTTTTTACGTAACCCCAAAGGAAGAAATCCAACGGAGTGAGGTCTGGCGATCGTGGAGGCCATTCAACAGCACCGCCATACCCGATGATTCGTTACCCAAAACAATTTGTCAGAAAGCGTTGCACAACTGCTGGCTGGTGTGCAGGGGCATCGTCAT
The DNA here is from genome assembly GCA_039090855.1 of Macrothele yani. Taxonomy (NCBI): domain Eukaryota; kingdom Metazoa; phylum Arthropoda; class Arachnida; order Araneae; family Macrothelidae; genus Macrothele; species Macrothele yani. Next base: position 44,255,571 of record CM077031.1, read on the forward strand.
GTTGGAAACACAAGGAACTTAATGCGGACAGGGGAAAGTCATCTAAAAAGTCAGGTATAATATCCTGGAATAGTTGGAGGTATCTCTATTCGCTTAATGTGCATGTGCCTTTTGTGGAATAAAGGTCCCACTAAGCGGTTCTTCTAAATACCGCACCACACGTTAATGGACCAATGCACTCGATGTCTGGTCGATCATCCCCACGAGGGATTTTCCATTGACCAGTAGTGGGCGTTGTTTCGGTTTAATAATCCGGTACGGTGGAACACTGCCTCTTCCGACCAAAGAATGTTGGATAAAAAGCCTGAGTCACTTTCAACGCTCAGTTGCACCAATCAAATCGACGCTCATTGTCCCGTGGTAACAGCTCTTGCTGCGGAGTGACACGATAGGGATGTGCACCTTGAGCATGCAGTATTTGCCATACACGGCCCGTGTTATTACTTTAAGCGGCCAGTGTACGTGAAATAATTTTTGCCAAATATCCACGGAAGCTGCAGGGATTATTGTTTCAAATTCTCCCCTCTCCTTGAACCTGAAATGCTCCCATTTCGGCGGGCATTCCGCTTTCCTAGCAAACCAATTTCTGACCCCTTCTCACTCAGCAGGGTGCAACACAACCCTGTCACAGGAGATTACCCCTCTCATCAAGTCCTTTATTTCTGTTCTATGACCTGAGCCGATAAGAGACCACCACCACACCCTTCTGCCTGAAGATCACAGGCCAGTTGCTGAGTCATTCGGTGGACAAACGGGGAAAGTCCGTTAAGTGCAGTCCCCCGCCAAAACAAATCTTGTCATTCATTGCTCAGATGAAGGAAACAATGACATCTTCATAATACTTTATTCCAGCAACGGCCAAGTTGAAAAAAGTAAAATCTTTCAGAACACATTTTAATCATTTTAAGATTTATTTGAATTGGGAATGCCGTTCCTTTTGTATTTCTGTAAAAGACAGAAACGAGCTGTTTAATATGTGATATCGGTCAAAGAATGATCTTATTCCCCCTAGTTATTGCATTACTACTAGCTAGATGGCAATTGCAAATTTTCGTGTGGGTGGCTCTAGTTAGACCCAGAAGTATTTGGGGTACCCAGAATTCTTTACCACTACCTATGCTTTTTATCCAAAAAAATGAAGGCCTTAGGGCTTGATTTTAAACAAAGCTTCAAGCGCAGTCTTTATATGCAGCCCATTCTCCGAGTTCATGGATCTATAAGGTGCGTCCACTTTTCTGTAGCACAAATTCAGTCTAATGAGCAATAACGGAATTTTTTTTTAATTTAGTACAAATAGAAAAAATGCTCCCCATTTTTATGACTCACTGAAAAGAAATCTATGAATGCCTTTTCATATTTTAAGGAACCGGTGAATTACTTCATTTTTTAAGCTATCGGTGAATGACTTTTCTCTCAGATTGCATGTCATATATTTATTGTAAAAGCAAAGATTATTTATTAAGTGTTATACGACACAACTCGTTCGGAAAGCTGTAGGCACATAACTTAATATAATTCAAAATTTACTCGTGCAAATTGAGGTGAATCAAATCTTGTGTTTACATAGCTTTTTCATCGATGTTATATGTGTCTGCGTCATTAACAATGTAATAAACAGGTCTCTCCCTTATACGTACGATCTGATTAAACAAAGCGGCAGGTGAAATGATTACTTGTAGCCCATTCGACTACTTTTCAGGGGAGTATGGAACATGAATTTTCAGTTGTTGGAATAGCAATAGTGGATTTTTTTTTTCAGTTTAACAAAAAATATATGAATCGAAATTTGGGAAAAAATACGCCTGAATTTTGTGACTCCCTGAACGGTAAGCAGTGATGTACTTCAATTTTAAGCGATCGGTGACTGAAGTATTTCTCAGAGGCACGTCATGTCCTTTGTTATAAAAGCACAGGTTATTTAATTTTAGATTGATTTCATTCATTCTGAAAGCTAGTTAGACAATGCAATAAATATGAAGATAACGTTCCGCACTTTGTTTGTTTGATTTCTTGCTGGACCACCCCATTTAAGAAATTCTGTGCGTGGTATTGTGTGAACATTTGATCACATGGGAACGGGATTTAATGGATGTCGTGGATGTGCAGTGCATGGTCGAAGCTCTGAGCTTCGGCCCGCCAGCATTGTAACCTGATTAATCCTCCGTATTTGTTGCAATTGCTAATGAAAACTGTAGATCAAAAGTTTCCCTCCTATTTTACATCACAGCATTCAATTATACACTGATTGGCCACTTTATTATGACCACCCCCTCACTACTCCGTTGGGCAACCTTTTGCGTTTAAGACTGCGTCGATTCTTCGTGGCATGAACTCCACGAGATGTTGAGAGGTGGATTGTGGAATCTGAAACCATGCTTGATGAATAACACTTTCCAGGAGTGTGAGGTTGCGGCGTTGTGGATCCAGCTGTCTGATGGCTCGTTCAACTTCATCCCACAAATTCTCAATGGGGTTGAGGTCTGGAGATTGTGGGGGCCACCTAAGCAAAGTAAACTCACCGGCATGTTCCTGAAACCAATCCTGTACAATACGAGCACTATGGCACGACGCACTATGTTGTTGAAAGTAGCCTTCGCCATTGTGATAAACCATCCACATGACAGGATGTGCCAGTCAGACGTTGATCAACACGAATTAAAGGGCCCAAAGCATGCCAGGAAAACATTCCCCGAATCATAACATTGCCACCAGCAGCTTGAAGGGTTGTAGCAATGCTTTTGGGGTTCATGCTTTCGTGCTGTTTCGACCAAATTCTCACTCAGCCATCGGCATGGTGCAACTGAAAATATGATTCATCGGACCACATAATTTGTTTCCAATTATCGACTGTCCAATCCTTGTGCTCCTGTGCGAACTGGAGAAGTTTTCTCTTGTTAACTGCAGACAGCAAAGGTGTTCGAACAGGCCTTCGGCTGCCATATCCCATTCGATGCAGTGTACGGCGAGCAGTGCGTGCAGATATCATTTGAGGGATCCTTGATTAAGATGGTCTGTAATTTGCTGCACTGTTGCCCTTCTGTTTTCTGTTACCAGTCTGGACACTCTCCGTTCCGCCCGAGTGGTAACTAGTCGATGACGACCACACGTTGCACGTAGAGACCCAGTTTTTTATCTGACATTCTAGTCTTTAAACACTTTAACAACAGCTGCTCTGGAACATTTCACGAATGCGACGGTTTCGGTGATACTCGTTCCATGGCTCCGAGCTCCTACAATGATCCCACATTGAAAGTTTATCAAATCGCATTTTTTACCTATTTCGTCACCCAAACATCACTTCTACTACTACTGTCACAAGCACTAAGCTTTCCCTTTTGATACTAGCCTCGCCTTCTGGCGGCAACAGTGCGCAGCCATAGCTTATTTGCTTAAATCTGTCAGGTAGTCATAATAAAGTGGCCACTCAGTGTAATAGCTTCGCATATGATGATTTCTCCGTTAACCACAGTGCGAATCACACAGGATGCAGTGCTCATTTTCACTTTTTAATGAAAAATAATTTAAGACGCATGTGGTAAAAAGTAATTTTTTAATAAAAAATAATTATAAGAATGTTTTTATATCATATAAAACGATACAAAATTCAATCTGATAAAAATATTTGTAAATACACGTGATATAAAAATAAATCTTCAACAAAAACATCTACATTACTTGAAATATTTCATTTAATCATAACAACTGCATTCCCCCCAATTGTGGGAAAATCTGTATCAATGGATTTAGCCATATTTATTAGGAAACTTGTGCTGGATGAAGAGAAAAGAAATGATGTAGGTATATATTTTTTGGTCTTCAAAACGCCTGAAAATATTTTTCTACTTTCCGAATACTTGTACAGAAGTTTAAAAAATCGAGTGCCTTTTCCTCATGATTTCCTTTTTTCTTCCCCGGGGGTTGGGGGAGAAAACGGGCAGCAGGAGAACAGCACGTAGCGATTTTTATGTAGCTTCATTCGACTTTGCATTCTGGAATAACGATACCAGTAATACTCTTCATTCATTTTAAATTTCGCAAGCATTTTACAATGCCTAAATTGTGTGATATTTTTCTGTGTCCGGTATATCATCCCAAAATGAAGCTGGCTTTGCCATACCGTTGTGTTCAAAGTTGCATGTCTCGCGAATTTTCTGCTAGATAGGTGAAAGTGATTCGAATCTTTTAACAGTTGGTTTGAAAAAGTCTATTTCTGTCACACCTAAAATTTCTAAATATTTTTCTCTTAACAGGACTTAAAAAGCTATTAATTTGGGAAGTATGCAATTTTTGTTCATTTCAGCTTTTTCCACTGATTCTCCGCTGAAGTTCGAAAACTAAAATACTTTGTAATGCAAATATGATCGTTTACTTGTAACCCTGAAAAGACACAAAGAGTTTCAGCCAGCCGTGCAGTAAATAAAGTATTGAGAACAGGGAACTCGTTCGCACAAAATCCTGTGGAAAGAATTTGGGCTTGTTAGTGGGTGCGCCTGACCTCTCCCTAGCCAGACAAAGCAGTGAAACTATTAGTTCTACTTATATTCGCAAATGGTAACCGACGTAGGAGGTTAAATTGAATTACAAGCCCTAATCCTCCATCTTCTTGTTCTTCCCGAACGTGTACCTAGGAGATATCCCGACCCTTTATTGTCGGTACTTTACAGTTCGTCATACCTGAGATAGACGTGAAGGGTGACTTCTCTTGGGAAACTAAGTCCATAATACACATGGTTTGTAAACAGAAAGATGTGTCGTCTGCACCGTAGTCGTAGAGCTGAAAGGCGCCGATGAGAAAATAAACAAGATTCACTCCTAAACCACTGCAGGTATACTGCTAATTTAAGGGCGGAGATTTCAGTGCATCGCAAAAATCTGCTCCGACCACCAGCCATAAAAGTTTAAATTTTAGGATACAGAGTTTGGTAGAGGGACCTACTGTTAAGTTTCATCTCTATTATCATAAATGTCTAAAGTTTTCAACTGACACACCGGCATACCTGAAAATGGCAAATACACGCAAAGACAAGTGCCTTTGAAAACGTTCAAAAAAAAAAAAAAAAACTGACAGAAGCTTGTTTTCCTCCATAGTAAATTTTATCGGTATAGGACACAGCAATTTTTGATTTTCAGAACGCACATTCCACCGACCGGATAAAATGTGGAGAACACAAGATCATAATTTCGTACTATTCGCGTTATTAGTCGAAGCGCCCTTCTTCCTGATCCTACACAAAATAATCATAAAACTTTAACAAATTTGAACAGCAGACTGTCTGGTCAGGCCTTTTCAGAAACTTCTCTTTCTCATAAATGCATTTCTATTTTTCATAAATACTTTAATATAGTAAATTACAGTAAAGGCGAAAAAATTCCACTTTGATATTTCAATGGGAATACAAGTTTTATGGTACTCCAAATGCAATTTGACAATTTTTGCGATTGTGTCTGTCTATCCTTCTGTACGTGAGTGCACGTGTGTGCGTGTGTGGGGGAAAGGGTCAAACTATTATAGATACCAAGACAATGAGTTAATCATAATTTCGTAGAAATCAGAATACGGTCCCAAAACAGTTTTCGATTATTAATCATTCAAAATGTACAACTGTTAGCATGAAACAACAATAATAGTTTATTAAAAAGCAACGGACTGATTAGATATTGGTTTGGAAGTGGATAGATAGAAGAGTAGGCGTTATATTCCTTAGAATGTTGACCTGCACTTTCCATTTGCTCAGCTGTGCAGTGGCCCACTACACCGCAGCAGAGGTGTAGGGGGCCACAATTTGAAACAATGGCAGAATAGCGAAATATATTGAAATATTAATTTATAGCCCTTCAAAGTTCTTCCGGTTGCTAAAATACGTAATGGGTTTTTCTCTCTGCTAATGTACGAAAACGTCTAGTGGAGGCAAATACAGAGATTTCGTTTTTTCACTGTAATTTGTGGGGAGTCGAAGTAAACTTTCTGAAATAAGAGGAATTAAGTGTTAAACCGAAATACTTTGTACCGAAAATTATTTTAATAATTCTGAAATTGTCGAGAATAAATTATCTGTGCGCGGAAGCAGTTGCACTACTTTCAATATTTCGGAGATTCGTTATGGTAGTTGAATTGTGTGCGACTCCACAGGGGCTTTTTATGCTGTACTAATTATTAAGGGCTAAATATACACTATCTACCAAAAAGTAATTGGACACTTGTGATAGCAATGGAAGACGAAGTTTATTCACCTTCAGTAGTTGGTGGAGCCTCCACGAGCGGCAATTACAGCTGCGACGCTCCGGGGCATACTCTCCTCCAGACTTTGTACGACGACTAGCGGTATTTTCTTCCACTCGGCTTGGAGAAGACAGGTCAGTTACTTCACCGATTTTGGAAGGAGAGGGCAGCCCTTAAGTCGACGCTCTAACTCATCCCAGAAGTGCCGGATAGTGTTAAAGTCCAGGCTCTGCGCAGGCCAGTCCATTCGATTAACCCCATTGTCTCCATACCAAGCCATGGTGGACCTCGCAACATGACAGGTGTCATTGTCATTCTGAAAGTAACATGGGTCCACCCCGTAAAACTGCCACAACGTTGGAAGCGCATGGTCATCCAAAATGGTGCAGTAGGTCTCGGCGTTGAGTCTACCAGGAATGGCGACCAAGGGTCCAGTGCCATACCAGGAGAAACACACCTATAGCATAATTCCACCGCCGCCGAACTTCACAGTTGGCACAATACATTCCGGCAGCAGGTGTTCTCTAGGCAGACGCCAAACCCAACCCCGCCATCCCAACGGTAGAGGGTGAACCTTGATTCGTCGCTCCATAGAACCTGTTTCCACTGTTCAACGGTCCACTGTCGACGTTCTTTGCAAAACGTTAGCCGAGCAGCGCTATTGGACTTGGTGATCAAAGGCTTGTGGGCGGCAGCACGTCCATGAAAACCGAGCAGATGGGCTTCCTTACGGATGGTATTCATCCAAAGAACGTGGCAGGAAATTAACATGTACTCTGTCAGCAATCGCCATGAATGTGAAATACGGCTTGGACAGGCGTATAATAAAGGAAGGACCACAGCAGAACAGAGTTCGCTATTGAATCAGTTTGTATCTTCCCGCAACCTGGCGGAGAAGAGCTTGAAATATCCAGATATACAGTTCTCATCCAACCAGATAAACTTTGTAAATAATAATTAAATAAAAAATTTCCGATTATGTACTGAAAATAAGTATTGCTCCTTTATGAAACAACAGCGTAATTCAAAATCCTTTCACTGAAAAAAAAAAAAAAAAAAAAAAAAAAAGGTTTTGGCAACTAATGAAGTAAGTTTCTGGCTTACACATTGATAATGAAGTTCATACTTCTTGCTTACACATTGATAAAGTACGATTACTAAATAATCAATTCAAACCGTTTCCTACATGTTGATGTAGCTGTAATGTTGATGAACCGTTTCCTACATGTTGATGTAGCTGTCCATGATTTAATTCAAACCGCCACATAAATGTTGAGTGACAGGAAATTAATCTTTTTTCCAGTTAACATTATTTTAAAAATTAACCTATTTGTGTGTTTAGTGAATTTCTATGCCTCACGAGGAAAAAGAGCTTGTTTATGGAATAAGGTAATTTGATCTCCCCTGGTTACGTGAAAATGCCAAATTCTATACGAATTTAATACTTATTAATTCACATATCCCTTAATTTCTCTTGGTATAAATGATTTGAACTGTCCAAAGAGTAATGTCAAGGATCAGCACTTTTTACTCGTTTCCTTAAATTTTACTGCATTTCGTTTATTTTACATAAAACAATGGACAGTAAAATTGATATTCCCAAAGGCGTCTGTGCCATATTTTGACACCATTTCGCAGTAAACGAATTTTATTTCAACCTTTACGGAAGAGCTGATAAATATCAGTTATTAGCGGAAACACTCAGCCCGTGGTTTTTTTGCCTTCAACCAAATTTTACACTTGACACTTGATCACTTCTGTCGCAGAGAAAACCTGAAACTTGGAAATTTAATTTGCTTCACGTCTTTATTAAGGGTACATGGAACATCATTACCTTATGGTGGCAGTCCGCAGATGAGTAGATATGTTAGTGCAGGATGGACTTCCATAACTGGCCTGCGTCGTCTGCTGTGATAGAGCAACGCGGAATCACGGGTAATATGACGTTAGACGAGTGATAAAGTGCTGCCATATATCGTGCGACATGAGAAACACGGCTTGCTGTGTATTCACAAGACGAATGTTTCTGAGGTATTTTTGCTGGCCCTTAAAAAGTTCTTTCGTGAAGGATGATTTTGTTCGTACTCTGAAACATTTAGAGGGAAGGTAGAGACGTGTTTCGTAGAAAACCTATTTTTTTATCATATGATTCAATAAATTAATTACGTCCAAGAAAGAACTGCTTTATGATCCGAGTCGAGACTTTAAAGCAATGTTCTGACGAAAGGCGACAGCGTTGTCTGTTACAACAAAGCACGTGCTGATAAGTGGCGCTTTTGCTGCTTCACCGGCCGAGTCTGGTAACTGCGTTACGTCACCGCCGTTTGTTCCGTGAGTGCAGTTCGTTCGCTTATTTGTGGTTAGATATTTTTTTTGCTTTTGTTGTCCCTTATTATGTAATAGCTGCTTCGTGTTTGTTCTAATGTTGTTCTTTCTTCGTGTGTTTTTACCATGTGCACTTGGAAGCAATTTTTCCAAGAAGTTTCTTCGTGGTGAACGAAGTGCAGTGAGTGGATCCTAGTAACCAAAGCAAAGAATATCTAACCACAAGTAAACAAACGGACTGCACGTACGGGGCAAACGGCGGTGACATAACGCAGTTACCAGCCTCGACGGCGAAACACCACCTATCGGCACGTGCTTTGTTGTAGCAGACGACGCGCGACACCGGCCAGGTACCGAAGTATAGCCTTCGTCCATTTTTTGGGACAAAGCGCGCTTTGGTAATGGTTGCCACTGAGCCTCCGCGATCTCAGTGTGAGAGCCCTCCGATCAAGTGACATTGGGCAGAACTTGTCACTTGTCCGTCAATTTCAATGCTTTCTTTAGGACTTGACAGGCTACCTTCAAATATTTCCGTTTACCGAATCCCTGATGTTTGAAGCGCCGTTTTTATGAATGATATCCCTAAGGATCCATTCGTTAGGTAATCATCATTCATCAAAACTTAGTTGCAATCATTTTGAATTTACAGAATAAGTCATTCGGTCGAACCAGTTTATTGCTTTTTTCTGTGTTTTGTGTGAATCAGCTGCGTATGTTGGCATTGGTATACTTTCAATCTTCGCCCACTCTGTGTAATACTCTGATTACGGATCGACCGGTAAATGGCAGCACAACAGCATTCATTGTTTTGTGATAGTAGGGACTGCTTCCGGCGTCAATATGATGTTCCAGGATCACCAATGATTTTGAAAGGGGACTTGTCTTATCGTATTGGACAAGTGAAGTGTCAGAATAAGCACGTGCTACAGATATATTATGTGTTCGCATTCTCTTGATACGTGGCTCCATAATACTCATGTACTTCGTGATACCGTCAAAATGTAGAAATCAATTGTGTCCATTCAAACGTAAACTAACACATGGAAATCGAGAAACTAATTTCACAGACCACATTCTGAAATAGTACGACTCGATTAGATATTTGACATTAACGGCACCATGAACGTTCTTAAAAGTCCTCTTAAGTGCCAGTCAAAATAGTAATGAAGTTCGATAGCAACAATCATGACGTCTTACCATCTATTGGCCGATCTGTGAACAACACTGTATATTGCATAGCCGGCTAGAGTTGGAAGGATAACCTTGATTTTCAACTTCAGACAGTTCTTCCTTGTTGAGTATTCAAAATTCTTAAATTCTTGTGGTAGATAGATGCTCTCCAGTTCACATGAAGAAATAATACTTTAAAAAGCTAATTGTGACCCAGAGTCGAATATTTAGGTGTGCGGTGCCTACCCACAATGCATCGCAATTCAACCTATATCATCGATATTATTTTTCGGATTTGTATCTAATAACACTCGCCAGAGTTCGTCCTAAGGCTTTTAGTGATGGTCAAAATTAATTTCCCCACGTAATGTTTTCATTAATAAGAGAAGATTTGTTCAGTTAGCATATCGCATTCTCGCTAGAATCCCGGGGTGTGCTGTTTGGCGTGCGCACATCCGACGACCCTAAAGCAGCTGTGATACAAGCGCTCCCCAGACGGCGCTTCAGGTCACGTTCTTATTTCCCTGTGGTCTCAACCGTATCAGCGGGGCGCTCAAGGTGTGCTAATCAAAATCAGCACCGCTTGAGTCTCACAGAGCTGCCAGTTGCTGTTATATTGTTTTGTTTTTTTTATATGTATTTCCAGTAAGACTCGCAGAAGTTTGTCCGATAAACTTAATACCCTTGTGCAAAATTTTCGTTAACAGGAGAAGGATCGTTGCTCCGTGCAGTAAACAAAACGTAGTAAATAATATTTACAGCTGCAGGAGTGCAATTTTAACAGCGGACACCCTAAATGATTAAAGCAATTGTAATTCAAAGCTTTCCAGATGGCGCTGCAGGTCATGTTTTTATTTTCTCGTGGATCCGACGCAGAGGTATAAATTCCCAGGGTGTCCGCGCTTAAAAAAGCACCACTGGTCAAACTTGTTTGCGTTGAAATAGCATGGAGTCATAAACACACTTCATCGTTTTGCTACGAATTTTCTATCTTTTCGTCGCTGTGTGAATCGGTGTGTTTATGAGCACAGATACAATTGAATTTTCACGTCCACATACAATTTGAATTCTGACATCCATTTAAGTTGACGATGTATTAAGTGCCCCATTTCTCCCAGAGATTTTCCAGATTGTGTAAAGCGGGTTAAGAAAGTAAGCGTCGTGCTGAATTTAAAACTTTTATATAATGAAAAAGATACCAAAAAGTCGTTTACAATTCTAGTATTTTCACAGGAAATTCCGATCTTTCTTACCGTGGAGTGTACGTAAATTTCTTTATTACCGTAAGTTATTAGACGACAGCTAAATAAAAGAAATGCGCGAATTTTAAAGCACGGGATACGTAATAAAATTTTTGCGTGTTTTCTCCCATAACAGCGCACACCCGACATAAATGGGCACGCGACGCCACTGTCGTGACCCTAATGTGAAAACTTATATTTCACGTTAAAATCCCCATCAACATTCCTAAAGTCTTTTTAAGGGCAATCCGAAATAGTAACGAAACGCTATACGTGCAGTGCAGACGTGCTGACATTTATCTGCCGATCTGTAATAACTATATGTCGCAGAGCGGGCCAGGGTTGGAAGCATAAACGTTTGCATTTGAAATTCCACGTAAAGTGTTCTCACTAATAATTTATGGCACATAATTACAGTATTTTCAGTGTATTATGCTGTGCAGATTTCCTATACAGAAAGTTAAAAGGAATTCAGTCAAGCGACATTGCCGTCCGAGCAATAAATTTACTTGAGATATGTATGTGCACCCATCTTGGTGTTTCACAGGTCGTGATTTACAATGTTGTTATGGGTATTTGCGAAATATGTTAAACATGTTCATTATTTTTTTCATGAGTAATTAATTTATTTGTGAAGAGCCACGCGTTTTCTAGGTTGGGACCTTAACCTTAGTATTGATTATTTCTTCCCAAAAATTATATTACTTACTGAAAGTATTGGAATCACGAATACTTTTTCTGCCCAATGATGCTTCAACTTTACAAGTTTCCTGATGAATTAAGAAGATTGTGGCTCCAAAATCATGGTGCCAAACATTACTCTTTTTAGACGTACCACATATATCACTCAAGTGTGAAAACACAAAGAAACAGAAACCGGTGTTTTTTAGGCAGCAAAATGTGCGGATACTGAGCAGAGAGATGAATTTTCAAATTCATCACCGGCAAAACCGGCTTTATTTTAACATTGAAGCCCGAACATAAAATAAATCTCCTGGCCATCAGGTTATAGAAAAAAGTATGTTTTTTTTTCCAAATGTCGCCTGGAATTAATACAAATTCCATATTCTACACTATCTACCAACAAGTAATTGGACATCAGTGATAGCAAAGGAAAACAAAGTTTATTCACCTTCAATAGCTGGTGGAGCCTCCACGATCGGCGATTACAACTGCGAATCTCCAGGGCATACTCTCAACCAGGCGTTGTAAGACGGCTAGAGGTATTTTATTCCACTCGGATTCGAGAAGACAGGTCAGTTCCTTCACCGATTTCGGACGGTGGAGGCACCCCTTAAGTCGACGCTCCAACTCGTACCAGAGGTGCTCGATAGGGTTAAGGTCCGGGCTCTGCGCAGGCCAATTCATTCAATTAACCCCAGTGTCATCGCGTTTTCTCGTGGCCAGGAGGCTGCACAAAGGTGGTCTATTTGCACGACGACCAGTACGGTGTGTGCCATTAACGCCTGCCGATCGGAGACGGCGGTTTCTGTGGTGCCAGGAACACAAGAACTGGACACATCAGCAATGGAGTCGAGTTCTCTTTGCGGATGAGAGCCGATTTAGTCTGACAACCGATTCTGGACGTATACACATCTCGAGAGCGCAGGAAACACGCAATCACACCTCCAACATCATTGAAAGGTACCGGTTTGGAGGTGGCGGAGTTCTTGTTTGGGGAGGTATCATTCTTGGTAGCCGTACTGACCTCCACATCTTTCAAGGAGGTTCAGTCACTGGTGTCCGCTATTATACTGAGGTTCTCCTGCCTCACGTGCTTCTGCTTAGAAGCGCTGGGGGTCCTGAGTTCCTTTTCATGGACGACAACGCTACACCTCATCGTACAGTGGCTCTCGCAGAGCTGTAGGTGATTGAAGATATTCAACGCATGGATTGGCCCACAAGGTCCCCGGACCTAAATCAAATCGAACACGTATTATACCTTCTCGGTAGACGTTTGGCAGTACGTCACCAGCCGCCAGCACGATTCCTTAGCTGCGATTGGCGCTACAAGAGGAATGGGCCGTGAAGCCACAACAGCTCCTTGACAACCCCGTTCTCAGCATGGACAGACGTTGTAAAATCTGCAAAGCAGTCAGGGGTGATCATATCCCCTACTAAAGACTGGATTTTTCTTGGCAGCCGCCTGTCACATGGAAGTTTCTGTCTTCTGTCCAGTTGTGCTCGAAGCTACCTTTTCAATATAGTGCCTTTGTATCCTTTGGATTCCTTGTTTGGACAGTTTTGCTCACTTGTCCCATATTCTTACATCTTAGGGATCTTATGGTGTGATTTGAGTTGATGTGGAGCACTTCTGCACGACATAACATTCGAAAAACCGTCTCGTCCTTAATTTTTACACGCCAGTGTAGTATATTAAACAAACGGTGAGTGTAACTATTATTAAAGAATTCCCTGAAGAAATAACGTATCCAAAGGGAAATAATATAATCTTCAAATCACACAAACTGATCTGATCACGTTAACCGATAAACCTAAACGAAAGAGACAGTGCTGCAATTGAACTCTTCTGAGGCCACTGTACACGCCGAAGGAATCGAATATAATAGATACACACATGGTCTGACACACGGATTTCCTTTAACGTAGAAACTTAATTGTTATGTAAAAATGTTTGTAAGAAACTACTGTTCTATAGAGTTCGAAATCTGTGTGCGCTATAACAAAAACGTATACTGATTTCGAAAATTAAAGTCCACAAGGCAGTAGAATAGAGAATAAATAACCCAAAGCGCTCAGTGAAGTTTTGCGATGCTCACAGGATATAAGCAAATGGACCCCGAGATACAATGGTTCAAAGTGAAATTTGCATATCAGTGAACAAAATTCTGCCCAATTAATAAATTGAGTTACATACGTAATGCCAACGGGGTACGACAATTGCATTTTTAGTTGACTACGCGTGTAAAAAGCGTTTCGATGGATACACCTATTTAACTTATGTAGCATACACGTGTATCCCAAGTAGTACGGCAGCGAGCGTTAGAACGACTAAAAGCTGGCAAGTCTCATGCCTATATAGGAGACTTTAGTATATATCCTAGTGTGCCTTCAGGGTCATGACAGAAATTCACAAACACCAGCCGAGTGTATCGATGGGCTGGAGAAAGTTATTTTAAGTGTGCTACGCTACGTAAGGAAAGTTATATCGTTTTAAACGCACGGGATTATAGGTGCTATACATCATGGCCATTGCTTTCATAGTTCATCCCATTCCCTTGCATTATGGTATCACCCCAAAGACTATATGAAAGTCTTAATGAAATTGGTTATTATTTCGGGAATTCCATGGTTTGAGTTCCTGCTCCTGGGACAATGGCATCATGGCAAGCAATGTAATTCTCTTTTATAAAAAACAAAACCATGGTTTCAGTTCTTGCCACTGGGACCATGATATCCATTCAATCAATATATTGAAGTCCTAATGTAATAATGGAATCCTTCCATTTAGTAGGAGGGAGAACGGAATGAGCAGAAAGCGTTGGTGCTTCGCGACAAATTCCTCGGAAATCCTACTTAACTCATTAGGTATATTTATTGGATATGACAAATGACAGGCGCAGCAGTTTCTCATAGGATTCTAACCCACAGGGAAAATTTAAATAAAACCAGCTATGCTCCATATAACGTTTGTATAGCACATGAGAAAAGACGTTACAAAGGATGAATTCTAGTGACTAGGGACACAAATGCGATGGGATTTAAAATTTAAAGCACCTTCCAAACCGCAGCTTTTTAAAGCATTCATTAGCAGTACTATTTTGAGCATTGCTATATCTCTGTCTCAGTTTGATTCCCATTCCTCTCACTGAGCCCTCCTAAGACAAATCGGAAACGGCTTTCTCTCTATAACCAAATACTAGAACCCAGACAAATAAATTACTTCACTTATTCCACGGTCCATATTTCCCAGTGAAAAAAAAGTGGAGCAAACTTTTCTTTGTGAAAGAACTTAAACGAGATCAAATCTGATACGTAACCAAATACCACCTGGTTTTCTAACCCGGTAAGGTAGGATGAAGGGATTTTAGAATTTTCTGTTACTGGCCTCTCGTCAATAAAATTCGTGCGGCAAACTGGATGTCTGTGGTCAGAGCTTCCAAGTTTCTGACAGGCATTCCTCCTTACCTAGAACTAATTGTGGGCATTAAGCGAATCATAACACAATGAACAATAAAAGTAAAACGCAGTCGATTCATCATTCAGAAAAGAGGTACATTTTTTCAGTGTATTGCTTGTACATTGTAGTTTACGAAAAAAAATGCTTGTATTACTTTTATATGATTATTCCTAATTGAATTAATTATTTCATCCCTTTATTGTAAATTTCGTTGTTAATTTCTGTATCTCAATTAGGTCAATAATGACATTTACGTTTATGAAATCATTTAGATATCTAATAGTACAATATTATTATTATATTATTTAATATTTAATATCTAATAATTTTGCATCAAATAGTTTAATATATAATTGGTGCAAAACATATTTTCCCAAGATATATCAATAATATATCGATACTGCATGCAAATTATTGACCTAATTTTCGTTAAGGCTTTTTCTCCACCGTAACTGATCTGAGAAAATATTCGTAGTTTAGCAACTGCTAGGGAACCAAATGCGAAAAAGGACACAGACGCTAGCGAAATAGGAAAAAGGACAGACATACACTTGGAAGTTTCAGATCTTGACGTTACAACAGGTACTTTCAGGGAGAGTGAAAAGAAGACAGCAAGGAAGGACAAGATGACCTTATTTGTAACGGTGTAAAATGCCTGTGGCCAACGGCTCAGTCCTTTGTGACCCACAGTGAGTATTTAGTGGTTCAGGGGAGTTCCACCTGTCTGGGATTTCACATGCAACTACATGTTCCGACGGCGCAATCATGATAATGATTGTCCTATGATATTCAGCTTCGTTTCTTAGGTGCTATTAAACTATCGACCTTTACTAGATGTTTAAAACAATTCAGTTAATTTATTATCCTGAAAATAAACATAATTCATATAAAGGTATTTTGTGCTAGATCGAAAAAAAAATTTTGATTGCCTGCTATCACAAGAATTCTAAAATACAGATTTCCTGCTATCACAAGAATTCTAAAGAAATACAGATTGCCTACTATCATAAGAATTATTCAACAATTTGCGTCTTGTTTACTACACGAGTGTCCACCATTTAAAGTCGGAAGACATTCTGAGGAATAAAAAGAAAACACAGAACAGCAAATACAGGTGTTCGGCTTGTAAAGAGACACAATCATAAGTGTAAAAAACATTTTCTCATAAGAGGCAAATATGTACTCATTTTTCGAACACAGGGTCATTCGGCATGTAAAGAAACACAATAATAAGAATATTAAAGGTTTTCTAATACCAGACAGCTATGTATACATTTTCCGTATTCAGGGTCACATTCGCAAGTGTCACCAATGCGAGATGTACTTATGTTACGTAGCAATGTCTTAATTGGGAATATGATTGCTTCCTACGAACAGACAACTCTCACAACGACAACACGTACGCATCAGTAGGTTATTGATTAAATCTGGAGTAAAACAATTCCACTGTTCTTCAAGGACGGTGCGTAGCTAAGGAAGGTTTCTTGGAGATTGCCTGCTCCATGGCGTCCCAGGCATACTCTGCAGGTTTTAGTTTCGGAGGCCAAATATCCTTCCTCTGCAGGAAACCATGGACAATCTGAACACGGTGGGAGCGGGAGTTTTCCTCCATTAAAAGGATCTGATGACCAACAGCTCCCGAACAAATCTGTCCTATGGCTCTCGGATCTCATCTCTATAACTCTCAGCATTCATACTACCTCCTGCGAACGCATGGAGAAATGTGAGGCCGTTGAACTTAATATCACGTCACACAAGCAGACCACGCTTGAAAAGGAGTCTCATTCGCTGACAGTTTTAGGTTCGTTATCTGTTCTCTGTTCCTACCAGATAAAATGCCGAAGAAAATCCATTATGCACTGAATCTCGACTCGTCTGTAAAAAGAACACCGACCCACTCGTCTTGGTGTAAGGAATAATGTTGCCTAAACCAAATTAAACAAGTTCTCCTGTGATATGCTGTTAGCGGAACACAAACAGTTGGTCTTCTGGCATGAAGGCCAATTACATTAAATCTCCAATATATCGCTTGTCTTGATACCATAGTCCCAGTGGCAGGGGAGAATTCCGAAAACCATCGAACAACGACGAATATAGTACCAACATCGCCGTTCGGTTAAAGCGACATAAGTCCTCACGAAGTATCGTACGCCTTCATCGACGTTGGCGAGGCTTTCGTGGCACACCAGCAGTGTTGTTGAATGGCTGTTATAATATTTAAGTCACTTGTATAGGCATGAAACTAGCCAGTCTTTAGTCGCTTGCCACAGTAAAGCTTCAGATACACGGGTATGATTCATAAGGAAAGCACATGAAGACATCGAAACGCTTCTTACACGTATTGTCAAAAACAAATACCACTGCCATAATGCGTTGGCATTAAATAAATTGACCCCTTTCTAATCCGCCATGCCTCACACATGGGTGCCAGATTACCGAGAGAGCATAAAATTTAGTTTAATTCTTCATTAAATTTGATGTTACAAGTTTACTGTATGTAGTACATACATATTTAAAACAGAACATAAATAAGATACAAACATAAGCTAATGGTGAAAGACCACGATCAGTACGTTCTATACTGCCTCATTTACAACAATGAAATTATCTTTTCGTATCAGTACAGTAAAGTACAATATGTATTTATGTTTACTATAGACAGAAAAGGAAACGTACAGTTGTAACACAGCAATCTTGCATTTTTGACTCTTTACGGTCCCTTTGATGCATGCCACGGATTTTTGTCTGCTTTAATAAAGGTGCGTATGGATGACACGCTTGTTCACGCAATCGCTTTACTAGCATTACCTCGGTACTGTACGTGTTTGGTTGTTCCATTATGTAGTGTAGGAAAACATGAGCAGCTTCGGCGATAGCGGTGTGAGAAATCTCTTAGTACGCCTCTACAGTGACCTCATCATAACTTTCATCTTTTTCTTTCTGCACACTTTGCTGATTTCTTCATCTGTTAAAGCTTGGTGTACACCACCGTTTTCCTCATTCAGCCACTTAGTGACGTCCTCATTATGAACTTCTCCTCCTGGAAGCTTGTGCAATATATATCAACGAGCACAACATCAAGAATTGATCATTCTGAATTGCCTGGCTAAGCACTGTCACTCGATCCTGACCCAAACCCCGTGTCAACCGATAGCCACAGGTTTTTTTCAACACTTAATTATGCTAGAGCTCTCCTCAATGTCCCATACTTTTGCTGTTTTGAAAACAACATCACTCATGTTGATCGCTTTCCAGGTCAGCAGCATAAATTCAGTAGAATCGCTTTCACATTCATCCATCAGGGAGGTAAGAAGCGCATGGGTAGCGGCGCTTAATTGATTCCCAAATACCCTGACCCATAGTTTAGATCAGAGCTGTTCCATTGGGTGGAAGAAAGACAGCTCATATATCAACTGAATTCAGAGACAAGTCGGAGCTATGACTGGTATCGTTATCAATTAGGAGGATGGCTTTTAAAAAAAGTTTTTTCATCACTTCTTCCTTTACAGGTGGTGCGAATTTATCATTAACATACGGAGAGAAAATTTCTGAGTTCACCCACGCTTTCTTTTGAGTACGATAATTTAGTAGTAAGGAACTTATCTCACTGTGTTGAAAACATCATGACTGTTGGGCTTTTCCACTCACCAGCAGGGGACGTTTATGACTTCCATTGGTATTACAACAAGACGCATTGTTTTCGTCGTTTATATCCACGAGCTATCGTTTCGTTCTTGGCAGCAAGCGTCTTTGAAGGGAGCAGTTTGAAATAGAGACCGGTCTTAGCACCATTTGTATACTGCAGCAGGACTTAGTTCTCCTTCCTAAATCATATTCTCTAACTTTTTCTTAAAACACTCTTCCACATATTTTCCTTTTGCTCAAATACTTTCCCCGGTAACTATCTGCTGCCGCACATGCCTTTGCTCACGGTTTAATACCCAGCCCTCGCTTGCAAAAAACCGTTCACTGCCGCCAAGTTGTTTGTTAAACACTACTTTTTTCTTTGATGGTCAGGCCACTGACGAGAAGTCCTGTACCCAGTTGCTGTATGAACCATCTCTAAATGGCTGCATCACATTTTTCGTTTTCCCATCATACGGTCCATTCGACTCGCGTTCTGTAGAAGGTAATTCTGTTGAACTTTTATGTTTTAAACAGTGCCTCATCCAACGTTGAAATCAGTAGTGATGGGTTTTTGAGAACCTCGCTTTAACTTCTTTAAAATGTTTCCTTTTTCAAGGCGTAATCGAAGGCCACCACGCAGCGACAACAACTTGTCCCGTGCTTTAAAATGTAGTTGACCCTTCCACACATGCCGTGCCGCCTATGTACTAATAAATTATTTAAAAACAACCCATCGTCGTGATCTCATGAGGACGTGGTATATCCGCGACTCTTACTTCACGGCCAGCGAATTGAGAGCCCGGATCAACAACAGTAATCCTTTGAAATTATGTAACTCAACGACCCATGCATGACACACTTCAGTTACAGGCCGTTATTTGGATATATTGCAAAAGTACTAGGAACTTCAACTTACCTACAATAAAAAAGAAAATTTTTTATACAACACCTCTGGAACATAACCACGGTGGTATTTAAATTTCATGATCTGTATAATAAGATGCAATTTTTGTTTAAATATCTAATATGGTTTCTGATTGATTTCCAAGGAACCCCTTGACACATAGGGCATTACTCTTTTCCAAATCATTAACTAAAACTTATACAAAAATAAAAATACTCATTCACCATTTTCTTCGCAAAAGTCTCGATATTTCTGTACACCAAAGACAATAGACTTTTCCACACTTGCGCGGCCAGAAGAAACCAACACCTTTTTTGAGCCAACGGGCTCCGAAATTTTGATGCATTCTCCCTTTACATAATTCCGGTTGAGATATCGTTTCAAATTGAATTATTAGCTTCATCTTAGACCTTCCTTTGAACTTTAAAAATATCGTATTCAAGATGGACTTCGGTAACTCTTATATCAACCGTAGATTTTCGGACATGATGAAAGCATTCCATATACAAGAGTAAAAATGATTTTCCTTTTAATAAATAAGTTGGAGTTTTGAAATTATTTCTAAGTCAAATTGGACGGTTACCAGTGTTCAAAGTCAAACATACCGCAGAAGATGAGTCTAAGTTTGGATTCCGAATGCGAATGAATATTTCTCCGTCATTCTGAGGAAAGTTTACCGAAAATCCGCTGGTACGTTAACTTGGATAATTGAAAGATAAGAAATTTTAATTTTAATACAACTCTAAGAAAACCAAAATAAAGGGAGACGTTAAAGCAACTGGAAAGGAAAGGCATAATTTCAGCCTCAAAGGTAAAAATAATAAAATGCACGAAATCCAAGTTAACTTTTGACTTCTAGATACTAAGAAATCCAAATAAAAGGGAGATGTTAAAGCAACTGGATAAGAAGGACATAGTTTGAACGTTAAAGTTTAAAGTCATAAAATACACGAAATTTAAGTGAACTTTTGAATCTTAAAGTTAGCCGAATGATGGAGCATCCTATTCTGTCGTTGGCCTTTCTTCCCGTCTTTCAAATAAATGACGAAAAGCCTATTTCTAGTGTCTGTTCTATTTGTATTTATCTCGCTTTAGCCGTTCCTCCGGTCTTTCAAATTCAGATGATTGTATGATTATACCCTGTTCCATTAGCTCACATATGGGGGACAAAAGGGCACCTTTGTCTTCGCCTGGCAGTCTGACTACACCATATCAGTGCTTGGGAAGTAATACAAAGATTTTTGCAATAACACATATTCTGAATACTCTTTTTTCTAGTAACGTGACGCTGAAAACTTACAATCTTTCAGTGATGCCATGCAATAAAACCGTTACTATTAGGTAACCACGGCTAACCGGGATCATAAAAGTGAAACTGCTCAAGGCTCTGTCACTTGGGTATCTCTACGGGAATTAGCGAACAAGAAACTGCCGCTTTTCGTCGCTAGCGGTTGTAGACGCCAACCCCAATCGGTGATTATTATTATTAATATTATTATTTTTTTTTTTTTTTTTTTTGGCTGATCGTCATTAGTCTCTTTTCGTGTTTCTCAAAATTGTACTTCAAAGATAGCCAACAATTTCAAGTGTTTACGTATTTATTGCCTTTGAAAGAAGGATGTTGACTGCATTCTATTGGCTAAAATCATGGCAGTACGTTAGGGAATAATTTTGATCATTAGTTCCATGTTTGAAATGGATACACACTTTTTGCTTTAAAAAAATCCAGTTCAAAACCCTGCGTACGTGTTTCTAAAAATATTTCAATGTCAGAAATTGAATTCTATATAAATATTCTGCCCAAGGATTTTACATAATGTGCTCTTGTTCGAAGTGTACTATTTGTCCCAAAATTTTCTGAATAATTAGAATAAGTTACTCCATGGGTTTTTTTAACACTTTTAGTGAGAGTTTAATTTTGGAATTGTATGTACACTATCTACCAACAAGTAATTGGACACCTGTGATAGCAAAGGAAAACAAAGTTTATTCGCCTTCAATAGTTGGTGGAGCCTCCATGATCGGCGATTACAGATGCGACCCTCCAGGGCACACTCTCAACCAGGCGTTGTACGACGGCTAGCGGTAATTTCTTCCACTGGGCTTGGAGAAGACAGGTCAGTCCCTTCACCGATTTCGGACGATAGGGGCACTCCTTAAGTCGACGCTCCAACTCGTCCCAGAGGTGCTCGACAGGGTTAAGGTCCGGGCTCTGCGCAGGCCAGTCTATTCGATTAACCCCATTGTGACCATACCAAGCCATTGTGGACCTCGCATCATGACAGGTGGCATTGTCATCCTGATAGTAACATGGGTCCACCTCGTAAAACTGCCACAATGTAGGAAGCGCATGGTCATCCAAAATGGTGCAGTAGGTCTCGGCGTTGAGTCTACTAGGAATTGCTATGGGGGTGTTTCTCCTGGTGCCATACCAGGAGAAACACCCCCATAGCATTATTCCACCGTCGCTGAACTTCACAGTAGGCACAATATATTCCGGCAGGATGTGTTCTCCAGGCAGACGACAAACTCAGACCTTGCTATCCGAACGGTAGAGGGTGAACCTTGATTCGTCGCTCCGGAGAACCTGTTTCCACTGTTCAACAGTCCACTGTCGACGTTCTTTGCACCGCGTTAGCCGAGCAGCGCTATTGGACTTGGTGATCAAAGGTTTGTGGGCGGCAGCACGTCCACGATAACCGAGCAGATGGCCTTCCTTACGGATGATATTCATCGAAAGAACATTCCCGTATGCCTGTTGAAACTCCTCGCAGATGTGGTCCATCGGTTTGGTGCGGTTCTTCCGAGTGTCTGTGGCAAGCACCCGTCGGCCGCAAATTCCCAGTTTTGTGGGTCTGCCGGGTCGGGGCACATTTCGACAGTCTCCTCTCATCTTCCACTTGCCAATCACGTAGGCCACTGTCGATTTTGGGCACTTAAACTCCCTGGATATATCACGTATGGATCGGCCATTTCTGTGATACCCGACGATTATACCTTTCTCGAAATCAGAGAGCTCCGAACTGCGTGGCATCTTGCATGCGACTGGTTGCGTTGTTGTTTCCCACACGATATTTAAACGCGGCGGCTGTAACGTGTATCAGGACCGCAGATAGCGTCAATTGCAGGGGTGTCCAATTACTTGTTGGTAGATAGTGTATATATGGACCACAATAATCGTTAAGGGTTGGCTTTCAGGGAGGCGATGGATGAAATATAAAACACTGCCTATGCATTGACGTCTAAAGTCAACAATTGATGATTTCAGTTAGCCATGGGGTAAGCAAAAAAGTTCTCTATAACGACTTCTTTTATGCTGTAGTTTTCTCCAGAGCGAAATGTTTATGTGTGTCATAAGAAACA
The DNA here is from genome assembly GCA_039090855.1 of Macrothele yani. Taxonomy (NCBI): domain Eukaryota; kingdom Metazoa; phylum Arthropoda; class Arachnida; order Araneae; family Macrothelidae; genus Macrothele; species Macrothele yani. The sequence goes on from CM077031.1 coordinate 44,278,562, forward strand.
GATACTCGTCAGTCAATCGGTGTGCTCTAACTTGATGTGTACTCTTTTTCTCTGACTTTGAACCCTTCTGAAACGTCAATTGAACGTGGTGAAATTCTGTCTTAGTTGCTTCACGAATTTAAACTGGCTTTGAAGGCTTCAGATGTGTACCATAAAATATGTCTTACATTTGGAAAAGATGTGGTAGCGGAACGTACTGCGCAGAAATGCTTTTAAAAATTAATTTCCAGTGATGAATCATTTGAAGATGCAGCATATTCAGGAAGACCCTCGATTTTAGATAATGAAGAATTATGTGCCATTGTAGAAATTAATTCTAGATCAACATGACAAGACCTTTAACAAATGTTTAACGTGACTAGTGAGGCAATTCGTTTGCACTTGCATCAAATGGGAAAATTATGGAAGCTAAGCAAACGACTCCCACATGCGTTATACATATAACAGCAAGTTTTTTTTTGGTAAGTCATATTTTGCGCAAAAAAATGTTTTCTTTTTTGTTAGGAAGTTTTTCTTCAGCATGAATATTAATCTTACACTTATGACTTCTATCAACAAAGCAAATTTACAGCACCTGGCTAAAAGGTGAATGGTACAGAGTCCAAAACAAAAATTCAGCCTTCTCACACCAACAGCTGCTTAAAGACAATTTAATTGCAACAACACGTAAAGATGCGCACACATCCCGAGCAAGTTACCACTGTTTTACAACAGCCTTTTAGAATTGAACAAGACACATTAAGTCCTGAGCAGATTGTCTTGATCACGATCATGCTGGACTCGAAATATTATAAATTACACAAGGAGAAAATAAACCATCATACCGGTGATTGAAAGGCCGCTGAATATTGTCATAACATTGTACTTTTTATTGGGACAGGAAAAATCTGAGATTTTTTCGTGAATTTATGTCTTAGGCTACCCCAAGGAGGTTAGAATGGATGGAGAATGGGTTCAGCCATCCCTCTCGTGGAATCAAAACGAAACCAGCGAAACGTCACAATCAGGACGTCAGAGACCCTGCCGTCATGTTAGTGATACGATTGAGATCAAAACACAGCACTGAATTCTGTCGTTTAGCAAGTTTTTTGCTCGATATCTTTAATTTTCAACATGTGTATTAGTGGAAAAAAAATTCTTATTAATTAATGTATAATAAAAGTTAACGTTCGCAATGAAACATGTTTACTAATGTTTTCAAACATCAGACATTTTTGCTGATGACTGATGTTCACAGATGATCAGATACTCGTTCATTCAGATGAAGTAGAAACGAACAAGGTGCAACGCTCTTAGCCATTATTTCACCACCAGAATTTACTTTGCCCAGCTACTATCTCGGTAATCTGTCTCTCTCTGGGTTCGAACCCACGACTAGGACATCATGTGCAGTAGACAGATGTTGAAAAATTTTACAATAACAAATAAACAAATCATATGCAAACTACTCTGCTAAACCTTTTTATATCATTCAATAGGTTTAGTACAAATACAAGTCAATTACTTCAGAACACATTACACTGAATTTAAATTCCAACATACTGCAGATTTTCACCCCGTTTGCATCATCAGTTGTTTTATCACGCAAAACAGGCAATACTATTCCAATCATCATCACCATCATCATTGTCAACCATTATCAATCCACTGCTGGATGAAGGTCTCCCCAAGTTTCCTCCACAACGGTCTGTCTTGTGCCAGTCTCCTCCACGTCACTCCTGCATACTTCCGAATTTCATCCACCTATCTCCCATGTGGTCTTCTTCTGGGTCTTTTCCTGTACCTTGGAACCCAATCTAAAATTTCGGCTGTCCATCGATGGTCTGTCCTTCTGACAGTATGTCCAGCCCATTGCCATTTCAGGGATTTAACTCTGATCATGATGCCACTCTTGTCATTTTTCGGATCCACGAGTTCCTCTTCTTATCTCTCTTTGTTACACCAAGCATGCACCTCTCCATGATTCTTTCAGTTGTCTGCAGCCTTTGTATGTCTCTTTTAGTTAAGGTCCATATCTCTGCACCATACGTAAGCGCTGAAAGGATGCATTGATCAATCACTTTTCTTTTAAGACATAATGGCATATTGCTCTTGAAAATTATGCTGTTTCTTCCAAAAACTCTCCAGGCAAGTTTTGTACGCCGATTAATTTCTTCATCAATATGACCCTCACTTAATACCTGCTGTCCAAGATAAACGTGCGTGTCTGTTATCTCCAGCTTTTCTCCGTCAATCGATAAATCTTCATTTCTTGGAAAAGCATTGAACATCGCTTTTGTCTTCTGAAAGTTCATTTTTAATCCCACTTCTTTACTCTTGTCAGCAAGTTTCTGGATCATACTCTGCAGCTCTGATGGGGTAGTTGCAAAAATGATTACGTCATCAGCAAAACGAAGGTGGGTTAGATAATCTCCATTAAACTTTGTCCCTTGGTTTTCCCAGTTCAGTAATTGAAAGACATTTTCCAATGCGGCATTAAAGAGCTTCGGAGATATGGTGTCACCTTGTCTCACTCCCTTTCCAATTTTTATGTGTGTTGTATTTTCAAACAGCCGAATCTTTGCACTTGCATTTTAATAGATGTTATTAATAATAATAATGTATGCATCTTCAATACCGCAGGATTTTAAAGCCATTCTAACTGCTGATGGTTTCACCGAAACAAAAGGTTTTTCATAATCGATAAAAGCCATGCACAATGGAAGTTCATATACCCTCGCTCTTTCAACTAGTTCTCTGAGTACGTGGATATGATCTATTGTGCTGTAGCCTCTTTTGAATCCATCTTGTTCTCTCGGTTTAGCCACGTCCAGTGTTACCTTCAAACGGTGTGAAAGAACTTTAGTGAAAATTTTATAAACCACTGATAAAAGGCTGACAGGTCTGTAGTTCCTGAGATCCTCAATGCCACCTTTTTTAGGTAGGAGGATCATTGTAGCCTTGTTCCAATACTCAGGAATCTTTCCTTCATTAAGGCATCGAGTGAAAATTTGGGCGAGTACTGTTTCGATTTCTCCACTTGCTTCTTGTATGATGTCTACAGTAATTCCATCTTCTCCTGGAGCTTTTCTCCGCTTCATGTTCTTGATTGCATGTGCAACTTCTGCTGGAAGGACTGGAAGAACACTGGTACTGGTACCTTTCATGATGTCTGGAGTACATGCATCATCCCTTTCATATAATTTGGAGTAGAAATCTTTCCCTCTTGTCAAAATTTCGCCTGTATTTCTTGTTACAGAACAATCTTCTTTTCTCAGTGCAATAATCTGTTTTCTTCCCTTACTGAGATGTCCTTTTGCTATCTTTAGGCTTTGGTTTTTTTCAAGCTTTCCTTACTAGTTCACAGTTGAATTTCCTTGCGTCTTCAGTGATGCTTTTTCGTAATGTCTTGCATAGCTCTATGTATTCCACTTTGGAAGTCACATCTTCTTTAGTTGTCCTCATCCCTCTTCTTTTTTGCATCAACATTTTGGTTTTTCCTGATAATTTGTTCACATGCAACTTGGCCTTAGACCCAGCTAATTTTGTTGCTGTTTCCATAAGAGCTTTGGTTACTTAACTGTGAACTTCAGAGATATCCACTTCTTCCGATGTTAGGCCTTCTAAAGCAGAGAATCTGTTCTTCAGTTCCAACTTAAAGGTATTATGGTGTCTTTTAAGGTTGCTTATGCCAATATATTTTGTTTGTATTATGAGTTTGCCACGTTCGAGTTTAGTGTTGAGGTGCATCTTACATCTCACCAATCTATGGTCACTACCTGTGTTGAACTTGTTTAGCACACTGCAGTCTTCTATGACGAATTTTTTGTTAAACATAATAAAATCAATTTCACTTGTCATCCCATTTGGATGTCTCCATGTCCGTTTCCTGTGTGGCTTTTTCTTGAAAAAAGGAGTTCATGATGAAATATCCTTCTGCCTCTGCAAACTCAACGAGAGTATTTCCACGCTGGTTTCTGTTGCCGTGACCGAATTTACCTACTGAAGTTTCATTCTGTTGCCGTTGCCCTATTTTTGCATTGAAATCTCCCATAATTAACTTCAAGTGCTGTTTACCTTTATTATTTAGATGACGAATTTCCTCATAAAGTCCTTCAATTTCTTCTTCAGGATGACTTGTGGTGGGTGCATAAGTTTGAATAATCTGAGCCTGGTATCTTCTTAAGAGTTAGATAACGAGTCGTGCAGCTCTGTCATAGGAACTTTCAACTTCTACAACTTTATCCTTCAGTCTCTTGTTTATTATAAATCCAACACCACTAGTTCTGCCAGTCTCTGTCTCACGATAGTAGAAGAGATGTCCACTTTTCAGTTCAATGAGATCTTCTCCTTTTCTCGTTACCTCACTTACCCCGACGATGTCCCACTTGATCCTTTGTAGTTCCTCTTCCAATTCAAGAAGCCTTGAATCAGAAGATAGGGAGCGTCCATTATACGTAGCCAAGTTCAGCATCAGATGGCAGCCTAGTCCGGTCCTCCAGGGATTCTTAGCACCCCCTGCTTTCATGTCGCACTGGCAGCTGCCTTGGTCAGGTATATTCCAGCTGCCGGAGACCGAGGGCCAAGATTTAAGTTGTGGAATCATTTTGGAGGGGTTTGGTCATATATTCCTCTATTCCAATAACACCAGATATTTAAACCCCATTAATCGTTAGCCTGTCATTTCGTGAGACAACATTCAACATTAAAGCACATGAGCACCCGAAAGCACAAGAATATTAACTCAGGGAATGTAAACACTATTAATTTGAAACTCCCAATAATACAACATGAATCAATAAACACCACATGAAAATAAACCAATTTAAATAACTTTCAATTATTCTACAACCATACTTTAAACTTTACCAGCAACTATTAATTACACATAGAAAAAAAACTTTTGCACTCACGTACTAGGATTTAATGGTATTCCTCTGACGGGCCCGGCCCACACACAACAGGCTAAATGAGAAGAAAAGTTCCCACACAAACTCCATGCTCTCTCGGCATAAAAAGACGTGACGACTTTCACTGCTTCTGACACCCAGGAACAATCAGGTAGAAACTCCGAGTTCTCACAGCATGGAAGAACGCAAAGCAGCTTCCCGGCTTCCGACACTCAGGAACAATCAGGTAGAAACTCCGAGTTCTCACAGCATGGCAGAACGCAAAGCAGCTTCACTGCTTCAGACACTCAGGAACAATCAGGTAGAAATTCCTAGTTCTCACAGCATGGCAGGACGCAAAGCAACTTCACTGCTTCCGACACACAGGAGCAATCAGGTAGAAACTCCGAGTTCTCACAGCTTGGCAGAATGCAAAGCAGCTTCACTGCTTCCGACACTCAGGAACAATCAGGTAGAAATTCCTAGTTCTCACAGAATGGCAGGACGCAAAGCAACTTCACTGCTTCCGACACCCAGGAGCAATCAGGTAGAAACTCCGAGTTCTCACAGCATGACAGAACGCAAAGCAGCTTCACTGCTTCCGACACTCAGGAACAATCAGGTAGAAATTCCTAGTTCTCACAGCATGGCAGGACGCAAAGCAACTTCACTGCTTCCGACATCCAGGAGCAATCAGGTAGAAACTCCGAGTTCTCACAGCATGGCAGAACGCAAAGCAGCTTCACTGCTTCCGACACTCATTAACAATCAGGTAGAAATTCCAGTTCTCACAGCATGGCAGGACGCAAAGCAACTTCACTGCTTCCGACACCCAGGAGCAATCAGGTAGAAACTCCGAGTTCTCACAGCATGGCAGAACGCAAAGCAGCTTCACTGCTTTCTACACTCAGGAACAATCAGGTAGAAATTCCTAGTTCTCACAGCATGGCAGGACGCTAAGCAACTTCACTGCTTCCGACACCCAGGAGCAATCAGGTAGAAACTCCGAGTTCTCACAGCATGACAGAACGCAAAGCAGCTTCACTGCTTCCGACACTCAGGAACAATCAGGTAGAAATTCCTAGTTCTCACAGCATGGCAGGACGCAAAGCAACTTCACTGCTTCCGACACCCAGGAGCAATCAGGTAGAAACTCCGAGTTCTCACAGCATGGCAGAACGCAAAGCAGCTTCACTGCTTCCGACACTCAGGAACAATCAGGTAGAAATTCCTAGTTCTCACAGCATGGCAGGACTCATCAGCTTGAAGTTAGCTTACTATATAATAAATCTATTATTAGCGATTCCCCCTATATTGAGCTATGACATATAAATCGAATTGCTATCACCCTCCTCAACTAATAAAATAAGAGTAAAGAAACTATAATTTTTTCATTTATGAGTTATGAACTCATCAACCTCACACTCCGTACACAAGATTTTCTATACTTCATACTCATAATCTTTTTCTCATGCAGACATTCCAGAATCTGATCCTCCCACGGCTTTCTTGGCCTTCCTCTGCCTTTCTTTCCTGCCTCTTGGGCTAAAAAGACTTTCTTGGTAAGCATCTTATCACTCATTCTTTCAACATGGCCAAATCATCGAGGCATATTAGTCTCCACCTTGCTAACAACATTTCGCAACTGCAACACACCTTCATTGCTCACATAATCAGAACGTGTCTTGCCACACAAACGCGTTTCTCCAGCACACAAACGACTCTTATGTTTCTTCTGTAGCACCCAGGTTTCACTGCCATACATCACAGTAGAAAATCTTACACTTTCACTCAGAGCCGTGCAGGACTCTCTTGAGAACCCATCATTCCTGTGAAAACCTCCCAAAGCAGCCATGACTTCCAAAGAAGAATTCACTCGCCTACTAATTTTACCATCCAATTTGTCCTCTCTATCAAACATGCTTCCTAAATTTACAAGCTCATTAACCTGGTCAATCACTGTGCCATTTAGACTTATATTACATTCATTACTTCCAGTTCCTCTCTCAAAATCCATAACTTTGGGTTTTTACCTTATTTATACTCAGTTTGAATTTCATTCAAACTTCGTGCATCCGGGACAACATACCCTGCAACTCACTTTTTCTGTCTGCCAACAGGACAGTGTCATCAGCATACAGCAATCTGCACACACGGATATCACCAAGACATAAGCCAGTATTATCTATTTTGGCATCCCGCATGCACGCATAAAAAATATATTAAACAGTCGTGGTGACACCACACAACCTTGGCCTGCCTCCTGCACCAATAAAAAAACAATTTGATAAAATACCTTTCACTCGTGCACAAGCTCTACTGCCAACATACACGGTTTTTACACTATTAAGTAGATTCCCAGTAACACCATATTCTTTCAATACCTTCGACAAAAAGTGTCCCATTTGCATTTCATTCAAACTTCGTGCATCCGGACAACATACCCTGCAACTCACTTTTGCTGTCTGCCAACAGGACAGTGTCATCAGCATACAGCAATCTGCACACACGGATATCACCAAGACATAAACCAGTATTATCTATTTTGGCATCCCGCATGCACGCATAAAAAATATATTAAACAGTCATGGTGACACCACACAACCTTGGCCTGCCTCCTGCACCAATAAAAAAACAATTTGATAAAATACCTTTCACTCGTACACAAGCTCTACTTCCAACATACACGGTTTTTACACTATTAAGTAGATTCCCAGTAACACCATATTCTTTCAATACCTTCGACAAAAAGTGTCCCATTTGCTTGTTCAAAAAACTTTCTCTCAAATATATGAAGGTAGCAAAACATTTTTTACCAACAGCCAGATAATTTTCAGTCATCATGCGTAATGCAAAAATTTGGATAGGGCAGCCTTAAGCAGGAATGAAACCACTCTGAACATCCCACACTTTCTCTGGTGTAAGACCCGTACTTTTTCAATGATGACCTTACCGAACACTTTCCCTGGCACACTCAGTAGGTTAATAGCACGAGAGTTCTTGCATTCAGTCTGATCACCTTTTCCCTTATACAAGGGAACAATGAGAGCATCCTTCCGATCCAGAGGGACCCTTGCTAACTCCCAACATAACTTGCAAATTTCAGTTAACCAGTTAGTTACAGATATTTCAACATCTAGGCAGTTATGTCATCAACTCCAGGAGCCTTGCCATTCTGAAGAGATTTTAGAGCTTTACACACCTCTTCTCTTGAAATCACTCCCATGCTTCCATTTTTCACTGTGACAACATGTGCTTCTGCATCAGAATCACCTTTGCTTTCCTGATCTAATAGCGCACAGAAGTATCACATCATATTTCACGTAACTCATTGTGCTCCCATATCCTTTCCCCGATCCTATTCTTCACACAACCTGCAACTTTGTTTCCCTTATATTTTTGAGTCTTATGTACTTTCTCGATTAAATATTTCGCTCACCGTATTATATTTACCCATGTCGGGGAAAGTTTCGCCGAGGAAAAGCAGTCATTTTGTGGCGATGCACCCTCTCCGCCAACGAAATCCCAAATCGAAACCCTAATATCTTATATACAGGGTGCATAGGAAAATCCCTTTAGCCTGGAATAACTTGCGAACAGAGAGATGTACAGTTATGCGAAATGAGATAACGGTACAGTAAAGCGGCTACGCCCGATCGAATGCGAAGGCTGGCAGCGCTTCTAGTGGTGAAATGCGAAAGGTAGCCATTGCAAATCGAAAACGAAAAGAGAAAGAGCAAAATTTCCAATTGCAAAGTTGTATAGCATCAATTAATTAGTACAAAACGACATTTGTTTCACACGGATAAGATAAATTGTCGCCTGAATACCCTACAATATCTGAAATCGATGCGCGAAGATTCAAATCTGCATATCCACATTTTGCAAATGTAGCTGCATGCAAATACAGATTGTGACGTTGTACCGCACCTACGATATAAAAACCAGTATCAGGATGTACCCTGATCAGAAGTTTAGGTCTACGTACGCTCTGTGGGAATGGCGAGCTTGGATTTCTGAGGTTACGTAAAAAATCAGGTGTATACAAGTCTGCTGGATCTACGTCGTCGTGTTACAGATGCTTGCAATAGTGTAGCACCTTCCATACTAAGGATTGTACATGCAGAGTTACTTTCACGAATACAAATGTGTATTTTGGGTAACGGCGAACTCTTCGAACATACTCGATATTAACTTTTTATCACTGTTCGCCAGTTTGCCTTTTTTGCTTTGTCTGACGTCATCAAACTGTATTGACATAAGTACGCATTTATGCAATAATCTGTGTGTATTTGCTCTTACCTATGCCTTCAAACGTTCACACAAAAGGTCGCGCATCGATTTTGGACATTTTGGGGTATTCAGGCGACAATTTATCTTATCCGTGTGAAACAAATGTCGTTTTGCACTACTTAATTGATGCTCTACAACTTTGTAATGGGAAATTTTGCTCTATCGCTTTTCGTTTTCGATTTGCAATGGATAACTTCCACATTTCGCCACTAGGGCCGCTGCTATCGGTTGCATTCGATCGGGAGTAGTCGCTTTACCATAACGTTATCTCACTTGCATAACTGTACCTCTTTATGTTCGAAGTTATTACAGGCTAAAGGGACTTTTCTATGCACCCTGTATAATTCTGTAGTGTCGCACAAAATTACGAGACATAGGTAGGTTGTACGACCTTGGGACATGACTCATTTTACAGATCTCGATTCCAAGAATCGGAGAAAAATAAAAATTTTCTTCTAAATGTAATCAGCTGATTCCTGTACGTGTCACAAAACTCAATCAGACTTCGTCATCGCAACGTGGGGTAGACCGTAGTCGTATGTAATTGGAAGATATCGCCAGTAGAGGCAGCAAAATAGAATCTGATTGGCTATTATCATGCTTCTACTGCTATTCAGCTGTAAACTGTGTTCCAGTGAGGACGGAAACAGTTTTGTTATGAGTAGCGTTCGAGGGAGACCACCGCAATGAGGGCGTCTTTTTCGTAATTTACGTAAGCGAAGGAATTCTGAAAGCACACGTAATTACCGCAGTATTACACGGGGCAGCCTATATTTCCAAAACCTTTTATTGTACGAAACTGTAATACATGGGCACAGCTTGGGTGCGATGAATATTGAGCGTACGCACTGCCACCCTTTGCATTTCGCTAAAGAGGAAACTAATGGTCATTGCAAATCCTATTGTCAAAATAGCCTTATTACCGTTCAAGAACTACAGATAAATACGGGCTAAAAGTCTTACTTCTCAGCAGCCTAACTTTGTCCAACTCATTCGAAAATACCATAGTGTAATGCCATTCGCTTTCCTCTCGACCATAAAAAAAATTAGATTCCAGGCAATGGTTCATACTGCATTAAAATTCACTGACAGATTCACCGGTACATCTCAGTTTTATTACCATAAAATATTGTGCTTATATAGATACATACATCTCAGTTTTATACCATAAAAATTGTGCTTTATTGTTTCCTCGGCAACCACTGATATACGTCTTAATCGAAATAAAGAATTGAAGCGATCGATATTGACAAGCCTGGAAGAAATTCTGGCTAACAGTCCTTACGCCCAAGACTGCAGCTGGGGCGACTGAATATGAAGTAGCAAGATGTAACCTGGATCTGCGTTTTTCTGTTAATATATTTGCACATTCTCCATATTCATTCATGAGAATACATAACTCATTAAGAAATGGTGCAATTGTAATTTCACTTTACTTTCTTCTTATTAGATTGGGGCTTTTGCCTCATCAGACAATTAGTGTTACTATGATTAGACATAAAAATAGTACAAATTTGAAAGGTGTATTTATTGTTAGTCAATGAATACATTATTGTACAGATGAAATGTCCAGGGTAAGATTGTACTAAATTCTTGCGTGCTATAAATGTAACAAGTTTCACACTGACAGTTTACTAACGATATTGCAGTGAGTTTCTAAAAGCATAAAATTTCTAGAAAACTTAATACCTTGTGCATAATAACCGATGAAAAGTTACAGCAGCAGGTGCTTTCGTTGATTAATTGACACATCTAAACGCACAGAACTACGTTATTTTAATGTTGTAATTTATTGTAGTGATAAAGTTTGGGCAAACGTGAAGTTTTTTGAAGGAAAAAGTTCTACTTCGTATATCTTCCCTGTTGAAAAAGTACTGGCGACGTCTGATCGGATGTGGTAATCCGTTTTGCGTCATCGGCTTAATAAGCTTCACATTTTTCACGTCATGCTCATCATCTATTCCAACCTCCATGGGATGCCCTTACACCGAATGGTCACAACATTATCACCACCGGCCGAATACAATGTTGGGCCTCCACAAGCCGCCAAAACAACTCTTATCCGGCGAAGAATGGAAGCTTCAAGATTTCTAAAGGTGTCTTGAGGTATTTGTTTCCAGCATGTTATCAGCAAAGCCTTTAACTCTTGTAAGGTAGAGCAGCCGCAAATCGAATTTGCTGTTCCAACGCACACCACACGACGTCCGCTTGGATTGGTGTCTGGGAATTTGGAGGCCAGGGCAATACCTGGAAGTCTTCCTCATGTTCTGAGAGCTATTCTCAAGTACCCTGGCAGCGCTGCATGACTTATTATCCTTCTGAAAGGAGGCCCCACTAGTTGGTAATAGCGTTTCATGAAATGACGTACCTGGTCTGCAATGATGTTTAGGTAGTCAGTAGGCGTCATAGTTCCTTGCACATGAATAACTGTAACCAGGGTTTCTCAGCAGAACATTGCTCAAAGCATTTATCCTCCGGCTTGTATTTGCGTCCCATGGTAGTGCATCCTAGTCCCAAGTCTTCCCCAAGAAAGCTAAGTATGTATACCCGGCCATCCACATGGTGCAATAGGAACCAAGACTCATGGGACCGGAGGGCTCTCTTCCAAACATTCAAGGTAAAGTTCTGATGCTCGCATGCCCATTGTAGGTACTTTTGACGATGAACTGAAGTTAGCATGGGAGTTTGGAGCAGCCTACAGCTACGCAGCCCCATTTAAAGCAAGGTTGGATATTCTATGTGTTGTGACACATTACTGCCTTCGCCAGAATTTAAATCACCGGAAGGTTGCGCCACTGTTCCTCTCTGTATGGCTCCTACCGTACGGGATTTCCTTTACTCACCACCAGCATTCCATGACCAATGCTCGGACCACACCAGATGCGTTGTTGCCTGGCCATTGCAATTAGCCCTTTCGCATCTATCGAACAAGAATAATACTTGTCAAGAAATTTCAATACCAGGTGTTATATACACCGTTTTGTGACCTTCGCAAGCTCCATCGCTCAACTGCAGTTGCTTCGATTTGCATAAAGACGCACTGGTCGTAATATTTTTGCTCTTCGGTGTATTTTAGTGGTAATATTATACATAAACTAAAATATTTAACAAGTAGTAGTCTTTTTGAGAAAACAAAATGCCGTGCGATGTTAGAGAGGAGCTACTCTGATATTTTATTTCATGAAGCTGGGAGGAACGACTCTAAGGGAAAATGGAATTACCGTGGACATTTAAGGGGAAGTCGGTGAAAAAATCGAAATTGCGCTTGCGCACAACTTTTCACCAAATTCCTTACGGAAGGGAAAATTCCTGTTGACTGGAACAATGCTGCTAAGATTCTGCTACATGAAAGGAAGTGACCTTTAATACTTCAAGAACTACAGACACGTCGCCATCGTCCTATGAGATTTTCACAAAATCTTCACTAAGGTGCTGGCGCATTGGTTGTGAAAGTCAATGCACTTGGCTCATTGAAGAGAGCAAGTTGGATTTAATAGCGTCTACAGCACTGTAGATAATATCGATGTATCAAAAGATCTAACAATTGATAGGACAAATTAATACGAACTCCCGCCATTTATGGTTTTTATTGATTATGAAAAGGATTTTTGCTACGTGACACCGTTAGCAGTTTAGTGACTTCGAATTCTGCATTACTGGAGATAAATCCAACAACATTATTAATAACGTCTATGAAAATTCAATTATAAAGGATAGACCGTTCAAAGACACGAAACTTGTATAAACTGGAAATGGAGTTAGGCAAACTGCCACGATATCTTCCAAACTGTCCAATGCCACATTGCAGAATGTACTTCAGTCATTGAACAAGAGGAGCGACTAGGAAATAAAGATATATTCCAAACTCTCCAATGCCACATTGTAGAATGTCCTTCAATCACTGAACCGGGGGGAGAGACAAAGGGATGAATATTAATAGATATTTTAAACCCATATTTGTTTTGTTGAAGCCGTATTCATTTTGGAAAAACTTTTTCTCAGATGCAGAGTACGATCCAGGAACTTTCCAACATGATTAAAGAAGAGAGTTTAAAAATAACATTCCAAAAAACAAAGTTGTTGTGCAACGCTTTTAGAAGGATAAACATTTGAATATAATGATACTTCGTGCTGAGCGAGTCGAAAAATTCCTCCACTTGACTCCAACTGATACGTTAATTTATACCAAATTTCAACGCGTACCACCTATTGCTGCTTTTACTGTCCCTTGAGCTGCCACCATTTGATACACTGCTAAGCTGTTTAATTTACTTCGTCTGCGTGTGGAGACTTTTCATTCGCTGGGACATTAAAGTGAGGTTTATACAGATCGCAGGCAGACAGAGTATGTATCATCAGCTGACCAGTTGTTGACTACAGTCAGAGCCAAGCAAAGGAACATTCAGGTTCCAAACATGCATAAAACATTTATTTAACCTTAAACTTGAGAAACACGGCGCTGGTTAATTACATTTAAAAGACAAGAGGGAGCTTCTGATACAACCTCCACCCTACAATTTAGTTTCCTGGCAGGAATATCGTTATGTCCGGTAGGATAGCCGTTTTCAATAGCACCTGAGCTGGGAAAGTTCTGTGGTCGCGGTTCACATCAGTCTTTCATAGTTCGGGCAGTAGCGTTTCACCTCAAATTATATGGGCAGGCATGCTAATAAAAGCAAAGTAAAGTCCTTACAGTGATGTAGACGTGTCAAACATCCAATAGCAACGGTGGCTGGTAAAGCACTAGGCATTTTATTTTATCTGCACACCTGTATCAGAGTGCCTTTACCATCACTGGTAGAAGAAAACACACACACACACACACTAATAAACACCGGAGCCTATATTCCTTCGGCGGTGGGGAAGCAGACATGCGTCTATCGAGCTACGTACATTTCGCCAGCCCCCCCCCATCCCGGCTAATTCAAAATTCAACCGTGCCATTCGTTTGTGCTACGTTTGTGCTGGTTTGTGCCGCAAACCGTGTCGTTTGTGCTAGCATAGTTTTTGAGATATTTAAAATATAAATTGGGGGGGCTGGGGAAATGGTCAGCCCCCACCCCGGCAAATTCAAAATTCAACAATGCCATTCGTTTGTGCTACGTTTGTGCTGGTTTGTGCCGCAAACCATGTTTTGTGTGCTATAATAGTTTTGGAGATATTCAAAATATAAATTGGGGGAGAGGGGCTGGGTAAATGATCAGCCCCCACCCCGGCAAATTCAAAATTCAACAATGCCATTGGTTTGTGCCGCAAACCGTGTCGTTTGTGCTAGCATAGTTTTTGAGATATTCAAAATATAAATTGGGGGGGCTGGGGAAATGGTCAGGCCCCCACCCCGGCAAATTCAAAATTTAACAATGCCATTCTTTAGTGCTACGTTTGTGCTAAATTGTGTCGCAAATCGTGTCGTTTGTGCTAGCATAATTTTTAAGATATTCAAAATATAAATTGGGGGAGCTGGGGAAATGGTCAGCCCCCACCCCGGCAAATTCAAAATTCAACAATGCCATTCGTTTGAGCTACGTTTGTGCTGGTTTGTGCCACAAACCGTGTCGTTTGTGCTAGCATAATTTTTGAGATATTCAAAATATAAGTTGGGGAGGATGGTGTTCAGCCCGCACTCCTGCAAATTCAAAATTCAACAGTGCCATTCGTTTGTGCTACGTTTGTGCAGCAAACCGTGTTGTTTGAGCTAGCATAGTTTTTGAGATATTTAAAATATAATTTTGGTTGGCTGGGGAAATGCTCAGCCCTCCACTCCCGCAAATTCAAATTTCAACAGTGTCATTCGTTTGTGCTACGTTTGTGCTGGTTTGTGCCGCAAACCGTGTTGTTTGTGCTAACATAGTTTTTGAGATATTTAAAATATAATTTTTGTTGGCTGGGGAAATGCTCAGCCCTCCACTGCCGCAAATTCAAAATTCAACAGTGTCATTCGTTTGTGCTACGTTTGTTCTGGTTTGTGCCACAAACCGTGTCGTTTGTGCTAGCTTAGTTTTCGAGATATTAAGTACCTAAATTTTGTTGTCAACCATTTCCTCAGCCCCGCCCTCCCCACCTAACTCGCAAATTCAAAATTTAGCATAGCCATTCATTTGTGCTGGTTTGTGCCGGAAACCCTGTCGTTTGTGTTAGCTTAGCTTCCGAGTTATTAAATACCCAAATTTCGGTGTGGACCATTACCCCAGCCTGTTTTGAATATAACATAAATTTGGCGAGTTGGGGGAATGCCCCCCTCCCATCCCACAAGTTCAAAATTCCACACAGCCATTCTTTTGTGCTGGTTTGTGCCACAAAACGTGTCGTTTGTTAGTCTTCCAGATATTTCTTAGTCTTCGAGATATTTCGGCGAACAAGTCTTTCTTTAATAACAAACAGATCATGATTCTACAGTGAGCAGGAGGTCATAAATGATGCACTGTGGGTCAATGGCATTAGATCATCTGGAGTGACGAAAGAATTTGATTCATAACAAAAGGAGGACATAGGTACGTATGACGCTGACAACATGATCCGAGCCCTACTGTACCTACATTCAAACAGTAAAGCATCCTACTGCCGTTATGATGTGGGGTTGCATCTCAGCTCATGGAGTGGGTAGACTGCGTAACATTGAAGGTAACATGAATGCTGCCCATTATATACAAGTACTAGAGAGGGACAATGCTTCCTTCATCTGTTAACACGTTTCGAAATAGTGATATCATCTTTCAGGACGACAACGTGGCCTGCCATCGGACACGAGTAGTGGACAGGTGGTTGGTTTCTAAATCTGTCGGGAGGTTGCAATGTCCTACACAATAGCCGAATCTTATTCTTATCGAATACTTTGGATGAAACTGAAACAGGTGAGTGCGAGAAATCCTACAAATTAAGTAAAGTTACTTGAAGCAATGATTTCATGTTGGTATCATCTAACACCAAAGAATGAACTTGAACACCTTTTGAGTAGTATGCCCAGGAGATGTGTCTTAGCAATTAAAAACAAAGGCAACCCCAATAATTATTAGACAATTTTATGTATGTGTACATACAAACAATTGTCTTATAATAATTATGCATAAAAATTATGGATACATTATGTATGTGTACATACAGAGAAGTATGTCTTGAAACATATTTGACATTCATTGACTAAATGAACAAGTTTAACGAGTTCTATTTTTTTTATTTCTCGTTACTTAAACAGTTTGTACTTAACCAGAAAAAAAGAAGTTTATGTTAGCTTTACAATTTCTTTCTGTCTTCTCATCCACTTCATGTACAACAATGCAGATATGTTAGATCTGTAAAACGTTTTGAATTCCTTACGAAATTATTTTTAAAATGATGTACAGCCGTCGGTGGCGCACTGGTCTAAGCGATGGGTTCTGATCATTCGTCCGAAAGGGGTCCGGGTTTGAATTCCGTCAAGAATGGATGTTGTGTTTGTCTTACGGCACTGGCTCTCTCCCTTCCTGGAACCAGTTACCCTAAATTAGGGATGGGCAACTGCTTATAGCTTATTCAGTTGCTCACGGTGGTCGTTAAACCTTCAATAAAAAAAAAACAAAAACAAAGATGTGTTGCAGGACCTTTGCTCCAAGTTGTATGATCGTGACTTTCGTTTATATTGTTATGGCTTGGCCCTCATTATTTTGAATATAATGGGCGTAGCTAATCAGGCCGATTAATTAGTTGATTAATTAATTCCCGGGAGCTGATTGGGTTTTTCGAACAAAGGAAAGAGAAGTCCCCCAAAATGAAGCAGAGACAACCCAAGATGCTTTGTCATTGCTTGTTGGCTCCGAAGGCGACGAAAACAGTCGTAATTCAACCGATGGTGTCTGGTTCCTAGACTAACCAAAGGGTCGGGTACGTTCCTTCAAAGCAGCCTGCTGAGATAACGATTGACAAATTCAATGCATCCCCACATCATATCGTAATGGTGTGAAAATTGGGCCCCTGATTAATTACTTAGCTTAGAGGGCGAAACAGAAATAATTCAGAAAAAAATTTGGATAAATTACGAAAATCGTCGTGGATAATTCAGGGAATAATTATAGACATAATTAAGATTTAAATGGGAAAGAATTAAGAGTTAGTGAGTGAAAGCACAAAGAGGGGAAAAAGAAGAGATAAGGTTAGAAGGGATTAGAAGTCGTTCACCCCCACCCCTCTCCCTCCCTTGTTCTTAAACGCTCTTTCTGTACCACGCAGGTCCCGAGCGAGGGTTGACAATGATGGAAGGCCAGACGAACAGCAAGGAATTGCGGGCGAGAGATAAACAAACCCATAATTTGTCGCATACCATGAGACATAGGCTTCAGAATCTGACAGTTAGATCGGCAAATTACGATAATGGTGGGTGAAGAGGTCATCCGAGAAGAACAGTTTTAGCATAGAATCTGTCCTGAATGAGATTCCACTCAGCCAGTTGACATAAAATAGACGCGAAGAAGGTTCTCAGAAACGCAAACCAAGCCCACACAAAGCAAGAGTTCCAATCGCATTCGAAATTTCGAACGATGAGGTCTTACCGGAGATCCTCCCGGGGCTGTCAATTTGATAAAAAGGTTGCATGTTAATCCCGAAAATGTGAATATCTCTGGATTCAAACCAAGTCCGTGAAACTACTTCTGTGAGGTACATTTAATCGAAGAGTTGTTGGTCAGTCTTCGTAAAAGATTGTACAAAAATGCCGAAGGTGTCAGTAGTAGATGCATCTCTACTACTTGAGTTATTATTGAAATTTAGAGACAGCATTGTAGATTGTAATGGAGTTATTCAGCCTCCATCTAGGGATATTTGGGGGAAACTGTGCGGACTTTTAGATCACAAGTGCTCAAAAAAATATTTGTATACTATTGCTAAGTTAAATAGATTTGGAAGTTGGAATATTCTCGGGCTGACTATGAAACAGTATGTTGCTGAAGAAATAGCTCCTACGAATGATCCTGCTGAAGAAATAGCTTCCACGAATTACCCTGCTGTAGGGGAATTGGAATATTCTTCAAACGATGAAGAAGCCCCTCTAGGAAACAACAGTTCATATAAAAGTTTGCAATTTACCATAACCCTTACCCCAGAAGAGTGGCATATTATGTGTCCGAAGAAAGTTCTGTACAAGTGCCAGGATACATCTTATCCTGCAAGAACATCACGTGCTTACCAAATACTTAGCCCAAATGTATGGTCACACACCGTTAATGATCATTTCTCTGAAATAACGCTCGCGCCTTGTACTTTGTCTTTTAAATGAGCTAAAGTATTTAAGGACTCGGATAATTTTGTCAAAATCTCGGGTGAATGTGTGGAATGCAAGTCAAATTAACTGGTAGCATGGATGCAGCCCCATCTGAAGTATCGGGTGCTGTATTTCATTGTACATATCAAGGACATTTTAAGAGCTGTCGGTCGGTCCGCCGACGAAGAATTTCTGGCCGAATCAGAAGTTTAATCTCCCGCACGTTAATAGAAAAAATGTTTCTCCTGACTTATTTCGGAGAATGGAAGCACAAAAATGTATGACGTTTGGTGACTTGGAGCCAAAAAGTTTACCGTCTGCAAACGCACTTCGAGTTATAAAGTGTAAGGAAATAAAAAAAGGAAGAGAACAAGAAAATCGTATTTTAATCATAAACGAAATGAAGTACAACATTTAATATCAAGGAGTTGTAAAGGCCATTGGACAAGATCCATTTTTTGTTTACTATTGGATGCCGTCGCAACTTCACGTATACCGCTCTTTCTGCTGTGATGCTAAATGCTCTAAAATTTCCTTAGATGCTAGTGGCGGCATTATAAGACGTTTGGTCAGACCCAACGGAAAGAAATCGGCTCATATATTTCTTTACGAAATTACAGTTAATGACATAACAAGTGGAATGCAATATTCCGTGTGCAATATGATCTCGGAGAAGCATGACAGCCATAGCATTTATTATTGGCTTGCTGAATGGAAGAAAGACGGTGCTCCTTCGCCAAAGGAAGTTGTAAGTGACCATTCAGTGGCACTTCTTTCGGCAATTGTAAGAGCCTTCACACAGTTCTCAAGCTTGTGGAATTATTTGCGTTCTTGCTCCTCCCTTCTTTTAGGACATGGAAAGGTCCCCATTCCAAACTCCTTCATTCGCTGTGATGTGGCTCACACAATTAAACTCATTGCATCCTGGAAAAATTTATTCGGACAGAACAATCGAACGCGTCAACTATGCATTTGCAGCCTCGCACAAATAGTGCAGTCAACAGATATGACAGATATCAAAGATTTATTCCGTGCAATATTCACCGTCGCTCTAAGCAAAACGGAAGGAACAGATGTTCACACTTGAGATGTAACTTCCTGTAAAATTGAAAAGAGTAAACTGAAACGCCGAATAGCGACAGGTCATTCTGAAACTGACGAATATTCAAGTGATAACAGGAATACAAGACGTTATGAAGAAAATGAATCTTTTGAACTAGGAACACATAATGAATTTTATACGTGGATTCAAAATTTAGTTGAAGAAGTGAAAAAAGAAATTGCTGGTCAAGAAGGGGACCATGATAACTTGCAATACTTGCCCGACATAGTCGATTACTGCTCGCGATTAGCAAAAACTTGCCACTTTGGTCTGCTGTTATGGTACCGATATTCTGCTACGGGAAAACTACAGCAAGCAGTGCTCCAGTGGAAAGTACTAGTAGTTTCAATAATCTGAAACACCGAGTGCTTTGTGGAAAAAAGATCCCATTGAGAGCCGACGATTTTCTAAAGTTGCATATAAAATCCTTAGAGGGCACCATGAATTTGGTTGCATCCGAAAAAAGAAAGCAAATTTTACCTAGCGCTGAAGCAGACATTACCGCTTCTGCTGAAACTGATGAAGTATCTCAACAGTATAGTGCAATAAGGCAGCATGATGATGCGATGCCAAATACCTCAGTTTCCAGTGAGACTCATATTTCAACGAAGTGCATCGCTTGTTCAAGAGGAGACTTCCTGAGTGGTGCACATACGTGTGTAGTATGCCACATTCCTGTCCACATCATTTTTGAATGCTCCCTTCCTATTTCTGATAACTCCGAAGAAGGTTATGGAGAAAAGCGCATATGTTTTAAGTGTGCCGCCAAAGACAAAGAAAAAAGACACAGCCTGGAATTTAATGCTCAAGAGAACTGGAGAGGCCTTGCTTTGCCTCTTAAAAAAAGGGCGAGACATTCCTATCTACAGCCACAGTCTGAGGTTTTGAAATGGGATTTTTCTAGAAAATCAAATGCAAAACCTTTAGCTATCTTAAAAAACGGATATAGAAATCTAGATTTGAAAGCAATTAAAGCTGGGAGCGCACTTTTCATATTATCAAATACATGCGCTTTTGATTCTTTCGTACAAGTCTTAGCTTGTGCAATGTGTGACAGCGCACAATAGGAAACATTTCACAAATCAATGACTGATTGCGAATTATTAGAAATTGTAAAAACTATAGCCACTTCTCGAATTACTTCGAAAACGTATCAGAAACGAGCTTCATTGCTCTTGGAGTTCTGTGAGATCGTTGATCTACCTAGTGGAGTAAAAGATATTTCTGCTGAATGCACAGCGACAAAAATAGTCGAAAACCTATTTCGACTGCATCCATCTGTAATGGAAAACACAAATTGTTCAGTAGAGAAGTGCTCTTCAAATAAGCAATTTAATAGGACAGTGGTATTGTTTGCAATAAAAGATGCCTCGTGTTTGAGTTGTATGGAAGACGATTTAGTCAAAAACTTCGGCAACACGGAGCGGATATGTGATCAGAAAAATCCTGAAGGATCTTTGTGTCCAGGGATCCAGAGGAGGAACTGCATATTTCTAACAATCACATTATCGTAGAGCTGCTAAACAGTTCCATTGGAAGGGAATATGAAAGTGACTTAAGTATACCTCTATTAGAAATTCCACGAACACTCTGTTTGGATCAGAGAACATTTTACCTCAGGAGTGCAATAGCATTTTCTGGAGGACATAAAACGAAAAATGTCGTAGGACATTATGTGGCTGTGTGCTATAGGACAGACGGCTACTGGGAAATATACAATGATCTGGTAGACAAGAAAGTAACTTGCTCTGGAAATGCGAAAATGAAATGCCAGCTGCTAATATATACGATTTAACGCTATATTATATCTATTGTATATGTACTTAAAAGCACAAAAATGAACTTACCAAAACACATTTTTGAAGATGAAAATCCGATTTTTGATGTAAATGTTACAAGGATAGTAAGTCAGATAATATCCGAAAACTTGAAAATTCCATCGTCCTGGAGCGGGACTCGAAACCGCGTCTCCCAGATAGCACTCGGATGTGCTAACCACTACACCAATCAGAACGACCAAGTCTCAAGTTTCCGATTAATTTGAATATAACCATCACAGGATTCGCTAGTCGAAGCAACAGGCATTTATGTTTAGCGAATCTGCAGGTTTAGAACAATATCCCGTGATTGCCCGGAAGAGCAGATAAATCATGAAATAAATACGGGATTACACCATATAACACACATTTTTTAAGATGACAATCCGATTTTTGGTGTAAATGTGACAAGGATGGTAAGTCAGATAATATCCGAAAGCTTGAAATTTCATCGTCCTGGAGCGGGACTCGAAACCGTGACTCCCAGATAGCACTCGGGTGTGCTAACCACTACACCACCCAGAACGACCAAGTCTCAAGTTTCCGATTAATTTGAGACTTGTCACATATAAACCAAAAATTGGAATGTCATCTTCAAAAATTTGTTTTATATGGTGTAATTCCGTATTTATTTCATAATTTATCTGCTCCTCCTGGCAATCACGGGATATTATTCTTAACCTCCAGATTCGCTAAACATGAATACCGGTTGCTTCGACTGGCGAATCCTGTGATAATTATATTCAAATTAATCGAAAACTTGAGACCTGATCGTTCTGGGTGGTATAGGGGTTAGCATACCCGGGGGCTATCGGGGAGACGAGGATTCGAGTCCCGCTCCATGACGATGAAATTTTCAAGTTTTCGGATATTATCTGATTTACCATCCTTGTCACATTTACATCAAAAATCGGATTGTCATCTTCAAAAATTTTTATTATATATTGTAGTTCCGTATTTCTTTCATGATTTACCAAAACAAGTTAACTTTTCTGTAAAATTCTGTTTGATGAGTTTGTCGAATATATTTATCAAACAGTAATACTTTTTGGAGAACAATCTCTTATCCTCAGCTGTTCAAATGATCATTCTCCGGATTCTTCCGAAAGTATTATTCTTGTAAAAAAAATTTTCAATAAACTCATGAAACATAGTTTTACAGAAAAATTATTTATTTTTCTGGTAGGTTTATTTTTTTTTTGTTTTAAGTATCATTTCTTAATATATATATATATATTTTTAAGTATCATTTCATATATATATATATATATATGATGTAAGGTCAGGTGATGCGTAACATCACAGCCTCTCCTTGACAAATATCAACCCCGCCTTCTCGTGGTACATCCTGTTCCCACTAAAGGGGCTCTGACGACCGCCAATAGCGGTATAGCTATACCATCGGGATTAGAGGAAATGCTATCCCACACTCACCAACCCGCTTAGCCAGCGTGGTGAGTTATGGCCAAACCCCTCCAAAATTATTCCACAACTTAAATCTTGGCCCTCAGTCTCCGGCAGCTGGAATGTACCTGGCCAAGGCAGCGGCCAGTGCGACATGAAGGCAGAGGGTGCTAAGAATCTCCGGAGGACCGGACTAGGCTGCCATCTGATGCTGACCTTGGCTACGTATAACGGTCGCTCCCTATCTTCTGATTCAAATCTTCTTGAATTGGAAGAGGAACTACAAAGGATCAAGTGGGACATCGTCGGGCTAAGTGAGGTAAGGAGAAAAGGAGAAGATCTCATTGAAAAGAAAAGTGGACATCTCTTCTACTATCGTGGGACAGATACTGGCAGAACTAGTGGTGTTGGATTTATAATAAACAAGAAACTGAAGAAGAAAGTTGTAGAAGTTGAAAGTTCCTCTGACAGAGCTGCACGACTCGTTATCCAACTCTCGAGAAGATACCAGGCTCAGATTATTCAAACTTATGCACCCACCACAAGTCATGCTGAAGAAGAAATTGAAGAATTTTATGAGGAAATTCGTGATCTAAATATTAAAGGTAAGCAGCACTTGAAGATAATTATGGGAGATTTCAATGCAAAAATAGGGCAACGGCAACAGAATGAAACTTCAGTAGGTAAATTCGGTCACTGCAACAGAAACCAGCGTGGAAATACTCTCGTAGAGTTCGCAAAGGCAGAAGGGTTTTTCATCTTGAACTCCTTTTTCAAGAAAAAGCAACACAGGAAATGGACATGGAGACTTCCAAATGGGACGACAAGTGAAATTGATTTTATTATGTGTAACAAAAAATTCGTCATAGAAGACTGCAGTGTGCTAAACAAGTTCAACACAGGCAGTGACCATAGATTGGTGAGATGTAAGATGCACCTCAACACTAAACTCGAACGTAGCAAGCTCATAAGACAAACAAAATGTATTGATATAACCAACCTTGAAAAACCCCATAATACCTTCAAATTGGAATTGAAGAACAGATTGGATAATAATCTGTTCTTGAGTTGGAACTGAAGATCTGCTTAGAAGGCCTAACATCGGCAGAAGTGGATATTTCTGAAGTTAACAGAAAAGTAACCAAAGCTCTTATGGAAACAGCAACAAAATTAGCTGGGTCTAAGAACAAATTGCATGTGAACAAATTATCAGGAAAAACCAAAATGTTGATGCAAAAAGAAGAGAGATGAGGACAACTAAAGAAGATGTGACTTCCAAAGTGGAATATATAAAGCTATGCAAGACAGTACGAAAAAGTATCACTGAAGACGTAAGGAAATTCAACTGTGAACTAGTGAGGAAAGCAATTGAAAACAACCAAAGCCTAAAGATAGCAAAGGGACATCTCAGTAAGGGAAAAAAACAGATTATGGCACTGAGAAAAGAAGATGGTTCTGTAACAAGAAATAGAGGCGAAATTTTGACAAGAGTGAAAGATTTCTACTCCAAATTATATGCAAGGGATGATACATGTACTCCAGGCATCATGAAAGCTACCAGAGTTCTTCCAGTCCTTCCAGCAGAAGTTGCACATGCAATCAAGAACATGAAGCGGGGAAAAGCTCCAGGAGAAGATGGAATTACTGTAGACATCATACAAGAAGCAAGTGGAGAAATCGAAACAGTACTCGCCCAAATTTTCACTCGATGCCTTAATGAAGGGAAAATTCCTGAGGATTGGAACAACGCTACAATGATCTTGCTACATAAAAAAGGTGACATTGAGGATCTCAGGAACTACAGACCTATCAGCCTCCTATCAGTGGTTTATAAAATCTTCACTAAAGTTCTTTCACACCGCTTGAAGGTAACACTGGACATGGCTCAACCGAGAGAACAAGCTGGATTCAGAAGTGGCTACAGCACAATAGATCATATCCACGTACTGAGAGAACTAATTGAAAGAGCGAGGGAATATGAACTTCCATTGTGCATGGCTTTTATCGATTATGAAAAAGCCTTTGATTCGGTGAAACCATCAGCAGTTGCAATGGCTCTGAAATCCTGCGGTATTGAAGATGCATACATTAATATTATTAATAACATCTATGAAAATGCAAGTGCAAAGATTCTGCTATTTGAAAATACAACACACATAAAAATTGGAAAAGGAGTGAGACAAGGTGACACCATATCTCCGAAGCTCTTTAATGCCACATTGGAAAATGTCTTTCAATCACTGAACTGGGAAAACAAAGGGATAAAGATTAATGGAGATTATCTAACCCACCTTCGTTTTGCTGATGACATAGTCATTTTTGCAACTACCCCATCAGAGCTACAGAGTATGATGCAAGAACTTGCTGACAAGAGTAAGGAAGTGGGATTAAAAATGAACTTTCAGAAGACAAAAGTGATGTTCAATGCTTTTACAAGAAATGAAGATTTATCGATTGATGCAGAAAAGCTGGAGATAACAGACACGTACGTTTATCTTGGACAGCAGATATCAAGTGAGGGTCACATTGGTCAAGAAATTAATCGGCGTACAAAACTTCCCTGGAGAGCTTTTGGAAGAAACAGCATAATTTTCAAGAGCAATATGCCATTATGTCTTAAAAGAAAAGTGTTTGATCAATGCATCCTTCCAGTGCTTACGTATGGTGCAGAGACGTGGACCTTAGCTAAAAGAGACATATAAAGGCTGCAGACAACTCAAAGCAGCATGGAGAGGTGCATGCTTGGTGTAACCAGGAGAGATAAGAAGAGGAACACGTGGATCCGAAAAATGACAAGAGTGGAAGACATCATGATCAGAGTTAAATCCCTGGAATGGCAATGGCCTGGACATACTGCCAGAAGAACAGACCATCGATGGACAGCCGAAATTTTAGATTGGATTCCAAGGGACAGGAAAAGATCCAGAAGAAGACCACATGGAAGATGGGTGGATGAAATTCGAAAGTATGCGGGAGTGACATGGAGGAGACTGGCACAAGACAGACCGTTGTGGAGGAAACTTGGGGAGACCTTCGTCCAGCAGTGGATTGATAATGGTTGACAATGATGATGATGATGATGATATATATATATATATTTGGATGTGCAATTTTGCTACAATTCCGTTGGCGTGTAACGTTGAACAACGAACGCCAAAGATAACTACCAGCTACCAGAAGAAAGAAAGTACCAGTACTGTGTTTTGGCCTATATATGTTTTTGTTTCTGTAACGCGTATGTACAATATCTACAGTTAATTAATTTGTCTAGATATGTAGTGTTTATGTTATAAATAATGACTTGAATGATACTAAGCAATGGGCATCATATAAGCCATGGCATATACACATGTGTAGATGGTAAATTACTAATTACTGGCTTGCTTCAAATGTGGGAAAATTTATGATGGCAGGAACAGGAACACACTGGTTTAAATATTAATATTAGTGTATCACAATTACAGAAAGTTTTCGTAATGAGGATTATTTGTTTTTGCTTTCTTTAATGCAGAAATTATGGTTATAGTATTTTCATATTTATATTTTATGAAGATATAACAGCTATATTTAAGTAA
This sequence comes from Macrothele yani, assembly GCA_039090855.1. Lineage (NCBI taxonomy): Eukaryota > Metazoa > Arthropoda > Arachnida > Araneae > Macrothelidae > Macrothele > Macrothele yani. The sequence continues at coordinate 44,304,850 of CM077031.1, forward strand.
TGTATATAAGAATCATGTCCTGTGTAGGTAAATGTATGCTCACGTAGAATTTGTGGGTTTGCTCTTGTGTGTGATGATATATATATTATAATATTTCTTCTATGTATAAATTGTGCAACACTGTTTATGTATAGATTGATGAAAGTCAGATTATGTTTTGTCAGATGACGTACCTATGACGTACCTCTTAGTATTGTATATTCATTACATTTTATTAATTTTGAGGTTGTAAGCTACTCGAAAGGGTCAAGAGGGTGTTATGTTTGTTAGAATAATAATTTTGGTATTTCAGATTTTTTTAGCAGAATTTATTTGGTGTCTATTTGTTTCAATTGTTGAACTAGTACAGAATGTTGTACAATTTTATACCTTCACATGTGGTATTGAAAAAAGATTTTTTTCCTAATACGGATTTATATGAAATGTGTGAAACATTATGTGAGAAAAATTATTATATTGGATCAAATATTAACATGTCAATGTATATACGTATGTTCTCGCTGGTGAGTTTCCAGCTGACTGAACCACAGATAGTGGCCGGCACTGTTTGCCACCATTTTTATGATGTTGAATGAATCGGTGTGGAATTGTTTCTCTATATATTTTACCCTTTTCCTTCTTTCCAAGTCTCTTCCACATTTATCCGTCTTGGGTTAGCCTTCATGTCACTCCGGTCATTCATCCACCCATCTTCCATACGGATTTCTGTCATTTGACGTCCAGTCTATTAATTCAGTTGCCTATCGGTGGTCAGTTTTGTAATATATGTACGTATGTGTAATATATACGGTATTTACCAAATTTCATTAGAGAGATCTGAATAAATGGTATTTGGTAAGGAATATCGGAATTGCAGTTCTAGGTTAGAAATATTTCACTACTTTCTTGAAAAAGTGGAGTTGCTTTGTGTACAAAGGAGAAAAGTTTTTTTGGTTCTTTCTTAAGGAGACTGCAAAAGTGTCCACGAGTTAATGCTGATAATGCTGTTTTTGAAAGATCTCCTGACACATCGAGTTTGAATTCACCCAGTTTGGTGCTGATGTTTTGGTATGTGCCTGCGGTGTATCCTACTGCCCCATTACTCAAAATTTGCTGCTTAAAAAACTTTTAATAATTGTGACAGAATTATTTGCAATAGTGAATCATCCTTCGAAGAAAAAGGGCAGCAATGGAGAAAATTGCTGAAATCCATCAGTTCCCATCATCTACAATAAACAAAATTATCCAGGATTTCCATATTAAAAACTGACAACTCTTACACCAACACTTACATAGAAACCCAATTCATTGGTCCGGTCCCTTAACATGGTTCCTTTTCTTATAAGATTTTTAAACTCTTCAGAAATATGGGCTACACCCTCACTGTCAGACCTAACTTTCCTATAATAAAGTGTCCGCTAAAAGACAAAGATCCTGTCCTACCCCTGAACACCCATAGAGTTTATGCAATACCTATTTCATCCTCCTTAGGATTCTCGGTATACCTTGGGAGCTTTCACTGAAGCATAGCCGCCCGGGTGGCTCAGCGCTGGCTTCTGACTGTTCGCCCGTTACGGGTCCGGATTCGAAACCCGGTGAGACATAGATGTCGTGTTTGTCTTACGGTACTGTCGCTTTCTATTCTCTGGAGTCAGTGTCCCAAAATATGGAACGGGCGACTGCTTTATAGCCCAATGGGTTGCTCACGGTAGTCGTAAAAGCTACTAGGAAAGAAGAACTACCGAAGCATCAACACTAACAGGCTGTGCCAAATGGTCTTCCAAACACAGCATTATATCAGCACTAACCCTTGAAAGCAGTCAGTTTCATGTCAATGTTGAATCTCAAAACTGTTGATTAGATAGAGAAGGCCTACACAGAAAATGTGTGGCCTTGAAGAAGTTACCCTTTATTTCGTGAATTTAGTAACTCATATTTGGCATCACAGTACCATGGTTCCTAATTTGGTGTCTTGGCTATATCTTTTGGTCAAGACACCAAACTACATAGTTTCATGAGCATTAAAATTAATAAGAATGAAAAAAATGAGCATTCCATATTTTCACAGAAAATTTGGAATTATATTTTATACAAACCTTTGAGTTTATATTTTTATACTAACCATTGAATTTATATTTTTATACTACCCATTTTCTGAGGAGAACATATTATGTTAATACAGTTAGATGCACTGTAAATAAAATTCTATTAATTAAAAGCGATTTGTTTCTTTTTCATGCCATTTCCAATGTATGCCTTTTTCGTTGTAATTGAAAATATTGTACAAATCGTTGCACATTGCAGTTTGAAATTAGATGTTTATTTATACATATTTTTTGTTTGGTACAATCACCCAGACTGTAAATAATTTTTTTGAAATTGAATATGATTTTCTTTTTTTCATGTAATTTGCAACGTATGTCATTTGTGTTACAAGTAAAAATATCATATAAATTACCACATTTACAGTGTTGTGAGAAAATCTGTTTTTTTATCTCACTATTAAATTTTGATTTCTGGATATTAAAGTTTAACTCAATTTATAATAAAACAGATTGAGCATTTAAATTTTCTTACGTTTTGTATTTTTTGTATTATGCATTCTGCTAATAATAAGAAATTTGAAGTTCATTTTAAATATATGTGTTATTTGATATTGACAGCCAGACTGTAAATGAAATTTAAATAGTTAAATAGAATTTCCATATTTTTTATCACATTTGCAAAGTATGCCGTTTGCGTCGTAACAAAATTTATAAAAAAAATATCCCATTTCAGTGTTGCGATGGAATGTGTGATTTTAATCTCTTGTTTTTACATTCAAAAGTTTACTGTTCTCAATGAAGTTTTGTTCCGTACGTTTTTAAACAGACAGAGCATTTGAATTTTCTTTATGTATTAAAGTGTCATTATTTAACACTGTATCAAAATGTGCAATCGCAGTGCTATGATTTATAGAACGAGTAAAAAGACATATTACAGTTTCTTAGGACACGATATATAGTCACTGAAAATAATGTACAGAGCAACTGGAACCCATCCCTTATTATTAAAGCAAACTGAGCATTTCAACTTCTCCAAAAGGTTTTGTGTTTTTACAGTGTTACATTTTCCGCTGAGGAGGAGAACATTGAAGTTTCTTTTAAGTGGTAGCGTTGTTTGGTACAGTCGTCTACATTGAAAATAAAACTTTAATAGTTCAATACTAAATTTCTTTTTTTATATTTTCGTGTAATTCGCAATGCATGTCTTTTGTGTTGGCGTTTAAAATGTCATATTAATCATCACAATTTGTAGTGTTGTGCAGAAATCTGGGTGTTCTATATCTCACTATCACATCGAAAGTTTGATGTCTTGATATTAAAGTGTCATTCCTTACGTATTAAAAAAATTGAGCATTAGAATTTTGTCTTAATGTTTTGAAGTTGTGAGACAGATATTTTTATTTCCACCAAAAAAGCATTTCTCTTTTCAAAGAGCAACTTCCAGCAATTTTGGTCCGTACTGAAAATAATGTAATGCCTGACACAAATGGAGGACTGATCCAGAGCAACACAAAATCTTAGGATACTAAGTAATTCATAATATCGATTTAAGCTACTGCAAGCAGGGATGAGCAAAGTTCCGGGGCGGCAGGACCCCCAATCCAATTTTTTGGTTGAAAAATTAATATCAGTCACATGAACAAAGTTAAGAAAACGTTTTGCTGTGAGAAATCGTACTGCTACGTGTGGCACGTTTATTTTTTTAGTAAAAATGTTTCCCTATATAATTAATTGGACAACAACTTGAAATCAGAATAATTTTCGTTTTGTTCAGTAACGGATACCGCGAGCAAAAACTAACATTTTTTTTTCTAATTTCTTTTACAATTTTGAAAATTTCAGCATTCATGATATGCATCGCCAGCACTACGACAACGGGCCAATATGAAGGAAAAACACGATGGACTTCAAAATACATAATTTTTTGATCTAAAACTCTTGTACATTTTATGTACTTTGAGCGGCTGATATTTTAAATGTGGTCGTAAATAACGACGAAAAATATCCCTAGAAATTGTGAACATTTTCAGAATTGTTCAAGAAATATATGCTTTTCCTGAATTACGTTGGCAAATTTTAACGACACGTTCAACCGTGCTGTGAACAACAAGATGAAAAACATTATCGATGCAATAAGAGTAAGGGAGCTCAGTGACGTGCAGGGGGTGTTAACACCCCACCAAGTTTTGGAACCTTTCGAAATTTTAAAAACGCGATTTTAAAAGGCACAGGTTTTGTTAGTATTTCAGATTGTTTTTATGTCCCATGGAAGCAACTGAACATGTTTTCTCCATGAAGACAAGGAAACTGCAAGGAGTCAAAGAGTAGAATGTCCCATTGCAATGAAAAGCCACTGCATGGGTAAACAAAGTTTCTGTGGCGACGAGATATTGCCACATTTAAGTTCTTCGCTGTAAAGCAAGGAGTTTTGATACAAATACTAACAATCACATCAAAGCAAAACCTACGCTATAACATAAACACAGAAACCCCAGAAGACTACTACAGGATTTTAATTTAGGTACCATTTTTAGTCATGTTAGTTAGTGCTTTTGAAAATAGATTTCTCGCACGCAAATCGGTCTTATCAGATTCACGTCACTTTTCCCAAATTGTTTTCTGCATAGATAAATTGCACAATATAAGTGGCCAACCATTATGTGGTGATAAGAATATTATTAATTTCCAGCAATATTTATTTGAATATTTTTGCGGGGATGTTAGATACATTTCAAAAATCCACTCATAACTCATGCACTCATAGTTGTATGAAAAAAAAATTATGGGGACGCCACTAAGAAGGACTGGGGTACAATTTAGATGTAATCCACGATGTATTATTTTTGAAATTTAACGAATCTTTTAGAGACCGTGATACATGAAATTTAACAAATCTGCCTTAGAAAAAATAATAAAAACAAGAAAACGTACACGTTTATTTGTTCCAGAAAAATTTGATACACTCTATCTTCAAAAATTAATGTTATTAGCAAATTAATGCTCAGTTGTGTTGTAGTTATACCAACCGTAACAGAAATATTAAAACAAGTAAATGGCTGTTTAAAAGAATGTAGAGCATGTGGTAGTTTTAAAAGCATGTTAGCTGAAGATAAAACAATTGCAGAGGAAATAGTCTGCGAAACAGAATTTCCAACTGTTGTGTTGGTTAGATAACGTAAGAAAAAAAAAGCAATTTTTTGGTACCAAAATACGGATGAGATATTGATCTGTCAAAGAGAAACAAAAAAAGAACTGTCAAATTTGTGATACAACGGTAAGAACGGTTCGAACACCTGAACACGCATAACGAGACTTTTCAATTTTTTAAATGACCTTTATTCTTCATTGACACTAAGCAGTGATATGAAAATAAAATATCATATGGGCTTACAAATAAAATTGTCAGGGTTTGCAAAAAAAGAATATAATTGCTCAAGAATTTCAGTTAGTGTGAATAAATTGAAAAATTCTTTGGACTTACGTTAAGCATCGCATGAACCCATAAAGTGCTTTAGAATACCTATTTTCAAATGACTGATTAATGTTTTCCAAACAATTCAGTAGCTTTAATAATATTTTGTTGCCTTTAGCAAAATACGGTGGGAGGAGGGAAAGGGGAGCATACGTGTCTCATGTTAAGTTAAACGAAATTCTTTTTCGATTTGTGGATTCTTACACTGCCTAAAAATAAACATCTTTCTTTTTCTTACTGTTAAACTTCAAATACAAAAGATCTCCAAAATTTCAATGCCTCCTTTTCCATTCCATGGAATTAACAGCAGTAATAAGGTGCACAAAACCCTCTTTTCAAATTTTACTGTCTGTAACACTGGATTACGAGAAAAGACCGTTATCCAAGTTTAAAATCATAAAACGTTACTTTCGATTACATATGAAACAGGAACGGCTTCCAAATATACGTATCGTTAGTATTAAAAACAAATTGTTACATACTTAGACAATGTGGACATAGTTCAAAAGTTTGTAACAGGGTAAAAAAAGCTACAAAAGTTAATTTTAGCTGAAACGACGCATGTTTGAGTGCATTCTTGAAGCATCAGCTTTGGTTTATAGGAAAAAATATTTTTATTTAATACGAAAACCACTTATTTCGAATATTGCTTTTAGTTTTATACAACTTATTTGTATATATGAGAGAGTCTTTAACTTTTCGAACCCTATGTGAGATTTTTGGTTCGAATAGTTAGAGATGCCGTCATGTTCACTGTTATATATTATGACGAAGTAATTTTCTCCAACATCTTTGTCCACGCCGACATCGATTCCGGGTCCCCTCACTCCGGAGTACGTCGCTCTCCCAACTGATCTCGCGGACATATGATCTCGCTGCTACCTGCCTTTATCTCATGTGCGCCCTGCGGTGCAGGAACGTCACAATATACACAGTCGAGTCGCATTATTGTGACCACCTACTACTGTTGACGTCAACAGCGCGTAGCCAATGACAGAAGACACGTGTCGTGAGCTAGTTTGGAGGGTATATAAGGTGTGCTTAAGCATTCTGAAAATATATAACCTATTGCTGTCATGGATAAAAGGAGCGATTTATCACATTTGCAAAATTAGATGATAATCGGCATTTCGGCCAAGCATGTCAGTATTTCTGAAAAAAGCGCAGTTTGTGAACTGTTCGCGTGCTGCTTCGGTTAAAGTGTATCGTGATTGGCGACAGCACCATTGCGAATAAACGAGTGGAAACTGCGGAGCACCACGTGCCATTGGTGTGATAGGTGAACGAAGGCTTCGAAGGTGAGTGAGGGCCGATCGACAAGCTACAGTGGAGCAACTCACTTGCCGAATGAACCAGGGGGCTACCGGAAGTGGGTCTAAAACTACAGGTCAGCGAACCCTGCTGCGTTTAGGTCTCCGATGTAGACGAATGGTCACTGCAATTATGCTAACGAAGGTCCATCGGCAGAAAAGGCTTACATTTGCACAGCAGTATCGGAATTGGACCTCTTCGGATTGGCAAAGGATTGCCTTCTCCGATGAGTCACGTTTTCGCCTACTTCGAACGAATGGATGTTGCCATATAAGGCGGGAAACATCGGAGAACAAACACTCTTCAACCTCTGCTGGAAGAACCCATGCTGGTGGGTGCAGCGTTATGGTCTGGGCAATGTTTTCCTGGTATTTTCTGGATCCATTCATACGTTTTGAAGGCATCATCATTTCATACTACCGAATTCGTTATGAATCCGTAGTTACAGACCACGTACACCCATACATGCTGATTGTCTTCCCTGGGGCAGATGGGATCTTCCCGAATGACAGTGCGACGTGTCACAAAGCTAGAAATGTCCGCGAGTGGTAAAAAGACAGACCACTTCCCTGGTCCCCTAATTTCCCAGACTTAAAACCAATTGAGTATCTGTGAGACTACCTCTATAGTGTTATTCGCTCTATGGATCCTCCACCACGCACCCTCCATCAGCTGTCAGATGCACTGCAGTCAGCATGGCTCCACATACCAGTGAACAACTTTTTCCTTCTTTTTTGATTGAAAGTTTAACGACCACCGTGAGCAACTCAATGGGCTATAAGCAGTCGCCCGTCCCTAACTTACGGTCACTGGTTCCAGGAAAGGTAGAGAGCCAGTGCCGTAAGACAAACACAACATTCATGCCTCAAAGGGATTCGAATCCGGACCGGCCGCCTCGGTGGCGCAGTGGTCTAAGCGATGGCTTCTGATCATTCGTCCGGAAGGGGTCCGGGTTCAGGGAAAACGGTCTTCAAGAAAGAAAATTTTTTCAAATCGGACTCTTAGAAACTTAGCTACGGACAAAAATGAGTTATGCATCTACGACCCCAAGCGGAAACAACATGCATTATTTTAAGAAAAATGTATTCTCGAAAATTTTTCGATGTGAGCGGCTTCGGTCCACGAAAGTAATTTTGCAAACGAGTTTTCAGGAGCTCAGATTTTGCTGCAAATGCATTAGAAACAGAAATATATACTTACGCCGCCTGAAGGCCAAACAGTTTTTCACCAAATATTAGAAATTATATGCAAAATATTTCTGAACAGGAGCTATATCTGACACGGAAAGAATTTTTCAAATCAGAGTTTTAGGAGCAGAATATTGGGAAAAACGTAATATATCATTACGCCCCCTAGCGGAAAGTATATGAATTACATGGAAATTTTGAAATTTTATGAAAAACATTTCCCACCGGAAACTCTATCAAACAAAGAATGAACTTTTTAAATTGGACTCATAGAAACAGAAATTTGACAAAAATAAGATATGCATCTACGCCCCTGGCGCAGAAACCATGCATTATTTTAAGAAGGAAATATTCCTAAAAGGTTTATCGACATGAATGGTATCCGTCCACGAAAGAAAATTTTCAGTCGAGATATTAGAAGTTCAGAGTTTGCTACAATTGCATCAGAAGCAGAAATTAACACTTGTGCCCTTTGTTAGTCAAACCATTTTTACCAGAAATCAGAAATATATGCACACGATGTTCTATCATGCCCGCTGCAGAAAGAATTTTTCAAATCCGAATTTAAGGAGCAAAGATATCGGAAAAAATGCAATTTACATTTACGCCTTCCTTTGTAAATCTATAAACAACTTGAAAAAATTACTATACCTAAAATAGTACTAGACATACATGGAATCGAAAGATAAAAGGAATTTTTCAATCGGATGTTTAGAAGCAAATATATTGAATAAAATGTATTTCGAATTCGGCATCATCTGCGTTTACGCCCTCTAGCGGCTAAATTGTGTATCATATGAGAAAACGAAATGAAGAATCATCATTCGCACATTTCAGGCTTCCCAATGCAAAAATAATTTTCGAAATCTGATTAGTAGTTGAAGAGATATGGTGTCAACAGACGGACGGACGGACAAACCGATAACGTAAGCACGATCTGTTTGACAAAAGACTCGCTAAAAATTAAAAAAATATTCGTACAAGGGGCTGCATGATACATTACTTTGCTATGATTGATCAAACAGAAAAATTCGCATGAAGACGGTTATGGCAATTTTTTTTAATTTACTAAACAAACTATCAGTATGGAATCCAGTTGCTAGAAGCCCTACTATTCTGCGCATAGTAACAAAAAAACATTAACATAAGTAGAAACAACTTCACCGCCCCAGTGTTGCAGTAGTCTATGCATTGGCTTGGGATCTTTTGCCTAAGACATGCAGGGGTTCGAATCATGGTGAAGCATGAAAGCTGTGTTTGTCTTACAACAGTAGTTCTCTCTCTTACCTGGAGAAAGTTGCCCTAAATTAGGAACACACAACTGCTCCATTGGGTTGCTCACGGTGGTCGACGAAAAAAATACTGTTTGTGACAACTGTAAAACAGCCGCCACGGTAGCGCAGTGGTCTAAGCGCTGGCTTATAATCATTCGTCCCTGTTGGGTCCGGGTTCAAATCCCGTGAGGCATGGATGTTGTGTTTGTCTTACGGCGCTGGCTGTCTCCTTTCCCTGGAACCAGTGGCCCTAAATTAGGGAAGGGTGACTGATTATAACCAAATTAACTACTCACATTGGTCGCTAAACCATCAATAAAAAAAACATCTAAAATATCTGTGGTCAATTTTTTTATTGAAGGTTTAACGACCACTGTTAGCAACTCGCTAGGCTGTAAGTAGTCACCACCCCCCGACTTTACGGCTACTCGTTCGAGAAAGGGAGAGAGCCATTGCAGTGAGACAAGCACACCCAATCTATGGCCCAGCCGGGATTCCAACCCAGCCCCATGTGGAAGTAATGGTTAGCAGAGAGCGCATCGCATAGATCAATAATCCACTGGAGCGGGCATAGGTATCCATTGCCTAGAGATCAGTCGGAAAGGACGTCACTGTTACTTTGTCACCGTTACTGAAAACATACTGTCACCATTACGACTAACAGTGACAAAAAAGTAATACTTCCAAATTCACAGATAAGAATGCCCCCGTTAGACGTGACCCAGCAATGCTTGGAGTCGAAAATCACTGTTACGTCATAGTTTCGGATACCATGGCACTTTATCTAAAGAATTTGCCATATTTTCTGTTGAAATATGATAGTGGTCGCTAGTGATGCCCACTTTCTTTCAGCCTTCTCTTTCCCCCGCTTAATGTATTTGTTTTGGATTTCGTTGTGCGTTTGCTCCTTAACAAAGAATTCAAAGCGATCGGATTATAACAGGGATTTTGTCACTATTATAAATTAGACAGTGATCCGCAGTTCCATGCTTCTTTCCAATTCCGTTACAGCTGTTAATCGGTGATTTTGACACCGTCTGAAGTGACTGTTACTTTCACGCAACTGTCACCGTTGACACTATGAAAGGAAAATCACTGTTAAGCCCACCTCTACAACTGACTATGATTACTACTATCAATGATCGATAATCCTGAACTTTACCTGTACATTTGGCCCTCATTCATCAAACGATATGCTGCTTCACTAATTCACCAACCGTTGTTCTTCGAATATTTGATCACTATAAACCACCGTTACTATCCTATTCGTTTTTTGCGGGTGATGGGGTTAAGGACCACCTTCAGCAACTCGATGGCAATAAACATTTCGTCGCCCACCTCTAATTTAACACCACTTGTTCCAGGGAAGCGAGAGAGTTTGTCCCGTAAGAGATAAACACAACATCCACGCCTAACCGGAATTCGAATCCAGACTCTTCTCGGACAAATGGTCATAAGCAGCAACCGCAAATCAATTAATTTATTCCACATAACTGAAAACAACATGACTGACCTCTCAGCGACGTACTAAAGAAATTAATAATTACTATATACATATACGGTGGAGTCACATATATGTGACCACCAGCTAATATCAAAAGTTACCGCCGTGTGCAACGCGGACAACAGCTAGCCGGGCTGGGAGTGACTCAAAAAGTGCTAGAAAGTGTTCACAGGTATGTTGAGCCTTGCTAACTGCAGTGCATCTGACAGCTGCTGGGGGTGCGAGGTGGAGGATCCATAGAGTGAACAAAACGATCGAGGTGGTCCCACAGATGCTCAATTGGGTTTAAGTCTGGTGAATTAGGGGACCAGCAAAGTAATTTGAAGTCTTCATTGTGTTCTCTCAATCCGCCCCAGGGAAGACAATCAACATGTATTGGTGTACGTGGCATGCAGGGATGGATTCATAAAGATTTCGGTGCACAGTGCCTACCACAGGCATGAGTGAACCCAGGGAATGCCACGAAAACATTCTCCAGACCATAACACTGCCCCACTAGCTTGAGTTATTCCAGCACTGGATGTAGAGTGTTTGCTCTCCGATGTTTCTCATCTTATACTCCAACGTTCATCTGTTCAATGAAGCAGAAAACGTGACTCATCGGAGAAGGCAATCCTTTGCCAATTAGCAGAGGTCCAATTCCGATACTGCCGTGCAAATATAAGCATTTCTGCCGAAGAACCTTCGTTAGCATAGGTGTAGTGACCATCCGTTTACATCGGAGCCCCAAACGCAGCAGGGTTCACTGAACTCTAGGTTTAGGCGCACTTCGTGTAACCCCTGGTTCATTCACCTAGTGAGTTGCTCCATTCTAGGGTGTCGATCGGCCCTCACTCACCTTCGAAGCCGACGTTCAGCTCTCACATCAATGGCACGTGGTACTCCGCAGTTTCCACGTCGTTTATTCTTAATGGTGCCATTTCTCCAAACACGATACACTTTAACCACTGCAGCACGCGAACAGTTCACAAACTGCGCTGTTTCAGAAATACTACCACCCTTGGCCCGGAAGCCTATAATCATCCCTTTTTGCAAATCTGAGAAATCGCTCCTTTTATGCATGACAGCAACGAGTGATATGTTTTCAGAATGCCTACCCACACCTTCAATACCCGTCAAGCGACCTCAGGACACGTCACTTTTTTCATTGGCTACGCGCTGTTGACGTCAAAAGTAGGAGGTGGTCCCAGTTATGTGTCTTGACTGTGTGTGTGTATATATACGTATGCACCCTACGGACAATGAAATTTGCGCACCAAGAAGGAAGCATCGGATTAAACTAAAATTTTACAGACGTAATGATACATATGAATGATACATATGATGGAAAAAACAGACTGCAGGATAGTTACAGAGATCTTTGGCACGCAGTCCGGTGATCTTCAATAGCGCGCCGCACCGCCTCATGCGGCGATACATGCTGGTTGGTTGGTTGATTTTTATGGCGCAAGGGCCGTGTTTGGCCAAAGAGCGCCAGACACAGAACTATCAGTGTGAGATTTTTACGATACATGCTGCAATACGGTCCCGCTTAGAGGTAAACAGACGCCTGATTTTGTCCTGCGGCAGACTGGCCCACACGTGTTGGGCGGCTCTCTCCCTTTCTCGAACGAGTAGCCGTAAAGTCGGGGGGTGACTACTTACAGCCTATTGAGTTGCTAACAGTGGTCGTTAAACTTTCAATAAAAAATTGACCACAGATATTTTAGATGTTTTTTTTATTGAGGGTTTAGCGACCACCGTGAGTAGTTAATTTGGTTATAATCAGTCGCCCTTTCCTAATTTAGGGCCACTAGTTCCAGGGAAGGGAGACAGCCGGAGCCTTTAGACAAACACAACATCTATGCCTCACGGGATTTGAACCCGGACCCATCAGGGACGAATGATTATAAGCCACCGCTTAGACCACTGCACTACCGTGGCGGCTGTTTTACAGTTGTCACAAACAGACTGGCCCACTCATGCTCGATAAGGGGCATGTCGTTGGAGCGGGAAGGCCATGGAATTGTCTTGACATGACGTAGGCAGTCCTAGGCAACCCGACCCGTGTGAGGGCGGGCATTATCCTGCTGGTACAGCGCACTTGGAATCAAAGCCAGGAACGGGAACACATGGAGCTGTAGGATCTCATCCACATACCGCTGGCCCGTCAATGATCCACGTACTACTACTGGAGCTGATCGGCCATCGTAGGCTATGGCTCCCCAGACAATAATACCTGCAGTTGGGGAGGTGTGGCGCTCGATAGCGAGGTTGGGATTGGGCCGTTGACCAGGGGACCTCTACACCCGGACACGATGATCATGTGTCCCCAAAATGGAGCGGTACTCACCGCTAAACACCACACGTAGTCAATCTGTGGCGTTCCACGTCGCTCTTGTCTGGCACCACTGCAAACGGAGCCGGCGATGTTCCGGTGTTAATGGCAGCACACGCAAGGCACGCTGGGATCGCAGATTCACTTCTGCGCGGCGTTGGGAAATGGTTCGTGGGCTCACAGGTGCCGCTACATCTGCCTGTATAGTGGACCTGATCCCCGTGGGATCCGTTCGTGCCTGGCGCACGATCCGTCGATCCCCTCTATCGGTCGTCCTGCTGGTCCATCAAGAGCCACTCCGCCGTGTGGCAGTGCCGTCACGTGTCCGCTGCTCCTAAAATAAGTGGGATGGTAAGGTCAGAACGATCAACATGGCGAGATACAGGGCACGCCAACCACCCTGCGGTTTTCAGCCCGATGATCAGGCCTCTCTCCGAGTCCGTGCGTTGCGTAAATCGACGTTTCTGGAGTCTACCCAGCATTCTTGTCACTCTGCACTCTTGCTTGCGTCGGCCGGTGTTTTTCGTTTACACGGGGCATTGACTACACGCCCTATGCCGATTCGTTTTTGCAGCGCCACCATAGGGTGTGTGGTCATGCTCAATTGCACCAAACGTGGACCGTTTGCATACCAGTACGTACTCTCTAGCTATTTGCAAAGTTTCACGGTTGTATCATGTTTTCTTCTAGGTGTGCAAATTTCATTGTGTCTGATAGTATATATTACTCAGCATGTAATGATATGATCAGCTACAAATTACTTTTATTTGCAAAACACGTTAATATCACCATAGCATGTAAGCGTAAATAAATCAACAGGTATGTTTTCAGCTCTTCTTTTGTAAAAAAGATCCTGCTTATGTTTCCGGTTTGCCCGTCCGTCTGTGGACACCTTATCTCTGCAACTATTAGTCCGATTTTAAAATTATTTTTTCTTTTTTACGTTGGAAAGCTTGAAATGTGTGAATGATGATCCTTCATTTTTTTCTTTACGATACACAATTTCGCAGTGTGAGATTTTTACGTGAATGCAGATGATATTGAATTCAAAATATCTTTTACTTCATATATTTGCTTCTGAACTTTCGATTGAAAATAAGGTTTTACCTTTCGATTCCATTTATGTTAAAAACTATTTTAAGTATAGCCACTTTTTACACGTTACGTATAGATTTTACGCTACGGGCGTAAAACTGAACTTCGTTTTTCCCGATATCTCTGCTTCTAAAACTCACATTCGAAAAATTATTTCTACAGGGATTTTGCTCCTGATGAGAAATCGTTTGCATGTCATTTCTGATTTTTGGTAAGAATAGTTTGGCCACCAGGCGGCGGTAGCGCTAATTTCTACTTCTAACGAATTTACAGCAAATCTGAGCTTCTAAAATCTCGATTGAAAAAGTCGTTCGTGAACCGATACTACTCACGTAGATAAACATTTTAGGGATATTTTCTTCATAGAATAATGCATTGTTTCTCCGCCAGGGGGTGTAGATATATATCTTATTTTTGTCAACATACCTGCTTTTAGGAGTCCCATTTAAAAAGTTTTCTTTGTTTCATATCGTTTCTAGGGCAAAATGTTTTTCATACATTTCAAAATTTTCAAGAAATTCATAGACTTTCCGTTAGGGGTCGTTCAGGTAAACTACGTTTTTCCCTACATCTCTGCTTCAAACACTCCCAATTCAAAAATTCTTCCTGTATCGCATACAGCTCCTCATGGGGAATGTTTTAAAAATAATATCTAATATTTGGCAAAGAATGTTTGGCCACTAGGGGGCGTAGGGGCTAATTTCTGCTTCTGATGTATTTGCAGCAAAATCTGAGCCCCTGAAAACCTGACTGAAAAAATTATTTCGTGAACCGATACCTCTCACATCAAAACACTTTTTGAGAATACTTTCTTCTTAAAATAATGCATGGTTTTCCCGGGGAGGGGGGCGTAATTTCATATCTTATATTGGTCAATGTCTCTGCTTCTAAAAGTCCGATTTTAAATATTCTTTCTTTGTTGGAGAGCGCTTCTGCTGCTAACTGTTTCTCATATAATTTTTCCTAACGCACCAGTTAGCCACCTGAGGGCGTAATTTCACGTTTCCGTTTACAGTAATATCTTCGGGATTAAATACCCCATTGAAAAACTTCTTTCTTCGGTCAGATACCTCTGTTTTTCATTCAGGTTTCATTGACTTAAATACCGGTTCCATTGAATAGCTTTGAAAAATTTAATTCGTGTCAGAACGGTTTCAAAAGACGCGCTCATTAAAACCAAAAATTGTGTCATCTTTCTTGTTTTAATCTCAATGTAAAAGAATGTAAATTTGAGCATGAATTTTCTCAATAACGCATCTCAGTGGCTTCTAAAGAAATGTTAGACCAAACAGTAATTTTTCATCCGTTATATGTCATTAGATAGAAAGTTCAATGACATAAAATATGGGGTCTGCAAAATACATTGAAATTCATGTTAGCTGCGTATCAGTTGTTACTGCTAATCATAGACATTATTTTACCTGTTTGACTGCTTCCTAATGCTCTCCTAATCCCACTCCAGCCTTTATAAGGGTTGACGCAGAGTTACTAGATCCTTTCCCGGGTACTGGCCCCCCGGTAATAAATAAGAGCGTCTTCCTCCCCCTTTCTTCCTCACTTCCGTGTCACTTTCCTACCGGGAACTCTAGCCCAAATCTCCAAGCTTCCTGTTTCTAAGGGTTGTTTAAGACCTGGGATCAGACACTCCCTTCGTAAAATACTCTACATATGATCTGATCTGATCTACTAAATCATTGACAGCTTTCACACCAAAAGGGTTGACGCAGAACTACTAGATCATTTCCAGCTACCACACGAATGAAGCTAGACGATGCCTTAAGCAGCTAGCTCAACTACTCCACCGGAGAAGCTTCCTTATATCAGGGCACAAAGCACTGCTCTACAAGACGGTCGTCAGGTCGGTGCTTACCTTTGCCTCCCCCATCTGGTTAGGTATTAGTATTAATCAGCGAGAGAGAATCGAGAGGGTGAAGAGCCGAGCACTTCGTATGATCACTGTAGCTCCCCTTTGGACCCGACTTCGGAATATGAGGAACACACTTGGAATTGAGAAGGTACATGAGTTTTCTACCAGACTCTCCAAGAATTTCTTCAAGAAAGCGGAAACCCACCCGAATGAACATATTAGGGACGCCGTTGATTAAAATCCAAGCGAATTCCTTAGGTATCCCAAAACTAAGGCGATGACTTTTGACCCCCTTGACAGAGAGAGTAAGTATGTGATCAATGGTGAGTGTTAGACAACTTCCCCACGCTTCTTTTTCATATTGGCATCGAGATGATGAGAATTCATTGCTGCCCGGCACTTGGATTTGGTCTCGGTAACTTTCACTCACTCCATGGAGCGCCGGCGGCCGGTTGGAGTTGTGGTTCTCTGTGATGTTGTACGGAGCTTGGTTTTCCTTCCACTTTCCCTTGCCCCCTTCTCCCCGGACTGCTGTCACGGTTCACTGTTTGAAAGATATGTCACCCTGTACTTTTTACTCAATTTTCTGTTTATTTTTCCTATTGAGTTCACTTACTCAGATCTTCTGGCTTCCTATTTCTAAGGGTAGTTTTAGACCTAGGGTGAGACACTCCCTTCCTAAAACTTCTTGAAATATCGTATCGTAGCGTACTACATCATTTTTAGGGCCGCGATTGGCCTGGTGGTCAACTTTCGTGTCTGCCATGGAGGAACCTCAGGTTCGATCATGGGCAAGTACGAACGCTCGAAATACTAAATATCCGCCGTGCGTATGATGGGCATGTTAAGTCGTCGGACCCCGAGTGATACTGGTACCCCGGCAATTAATAAGAGCATCTCTCTCCCCCTTTCTACCTCGCTTTTATGTCACTTTCCCATCGGGCACTCCAGCCCAAATCTCCTAGCTTCCTATTTCTAAGGGTTGTTTAAGACCTGGAGTCAGACTTCCCCTTCCGAAAATTCTCTACATCTACGCGAGTTTTATAATAGTCGCTTCTGGTTGTTATTAGGGTAGAATTTGTGTACATTCTCAATAACGGTTAAAACTGCGAAATTGTCATCAGCGGACAGAGTAAAAGTAGTTGTTCTGCATGCAGAGGAGTATTCTTCGAGACAAATCGCTGAAAGAGTGGGCTGTAATTAATCTACAGTTATTAGGCTACTGAAGAAAGTAAAATACACTGCTGATATTAAAAATATGCGTCGCAGTGGAAGTCCCATATCCACTACTATAACCAGGCAGGACAGTGTACACAGAAAGCTAAGTTTACCAGACAGGAAGCTCAATTCACCTGAATTACTTTAAAGATGGTATGAGCCGCTCCGGTGGCGTAGTGGTCTAATCAATGGCCTCTGATCATTCATCCGAAAGGGGTCCGGGTTCGAATCCCGGTGTGGCATGGATGTTGTGTTTGTCTTACGGCACTGGATCTCTCCCATCCCTGGAACCAGTGACCCTAAATTAGGGACGGGCGACTGCTTATAGTCCATTGAGTTGCTCTCGGTGGTCGTTAAACCTCCAATCAAAAGAAAAAAAGATGGTATGAAGGGACTGATGTTACTGTTAGTACAGTACATCTACTGGTAGGTGGAGTCTGCTTCATTACGCCTGCTTATACATGGCTGTAAAAGCAGGCGTAAACCACTGTTAACTGCAAACCAAAGACAACATAGACTTCAGTGGGCAAAATAGCATGTATCATGAACAACTACGCTATATGAAAATGCTCTTTTCAATGATGAATCAAAATTTTGCCTTAATGGGAATCCGAGTAGTGCCTATGTAAGGAGATTCAAACAGGAAGAATTCCATCCAAGTTGCTTAGTGAGGTCAGTGTTAAGCATCCGGTGAAGGTCATGGTTTGGAGCAGCATGTGAGAACATTGCGATGCGAACCTCCATATTGTCGATGGTACACCAAATGCCCAGAAATACATCTGGATATTAGAAAACAAGATGCTGTCATCACCTAAAAGACTTTATGATAGTAATTTTATTTTTCAAGAGGAAAACTAGTGCAAAACTAGTGAAAAACTGGTTTCAGGAAAAAAATGCTCAGCATCTTGATTGGCCACCACACTAACCGGACTTAAACCCGATCGAAAATGTTTGGTTCAAAGTGCCGTATGAACTATCAAAAAAGAAGCCAACAACCAAAATTCATTGAATATGTAATTCAAATATGGAGTCGTATTGTTCAACCACAATCTTTTACAAAACCTTGTTCACAGTATGCAATCAAGATGCAAACCTGTGATTAAAGCTAAAGTTTGGGCAACAAAATATTAGGTACACTTTATCATTTTGCTGCATTATATGTATTTCTGTATTTAAATGCTATTTACTTCCTTATGAATTACGAAAACAATTTTTTGCTGTATACCTAAGTATTGGATAAACGATCCAATTTTTTAAATAACTTTGACTCGGTCATGTTTTTTTGAAATGTATCTTAAAAACAGAAGTAGCTACAGGAAGAGCAAAAACATTGTTTTTTTAAATCTCCGCTAAATTTTCCACCTAATGACATATAAATGATGAAATTGCAATAAAAATTAGTTAGTTAAAAAAAGTTAAACTTGAAAATTCACTGCCTTTGCAGGTGATGCAATACTTTTCACACCACTGAAAAAGGATTAAATTAACATTTCTGAGCTTACCCAAATTAAAAGATTTAAAACGGCCATTCAGCAGTAGTTGAAGGTTTTTCCAGGGACAGGACGAAAGTTTTAGCTGCTTAAAGAAGTATCTGTACATTTACATATTTACGAAGACATACTTACAACTTTTCAAAATAATCTCCATGAACATCTATACAATTTTGTGTTCAATTTTACCCAATTCGCAAAATAATCCCTAGCCCATTAAATTATATTTTGAATATCTCAAAAACTAAGCCATCACAAACGACACGATTTGCCTCACAAACCAACACAAACGTAGCAAAAACGAATGGCACTGTTGATTTTAAATTTGCGGGGGTGGGGGCTGAGCGTTTGCCCAACTTCCCAAAATAATATTTTGAATATCTCAAAAACTATGCTAGCACAAAAAGACACGGTTTGCGGCACAAAACAGCACTAACGTAGCACAAACGATCGGCACTGTTGAATTTTTAATTTCCCGGGGGGGGGGGAATAGGCAAATGGTTCACCCCCAAATTTGAGTGTTTAATATCTCGAAAACTAAGCTAGCATAAACGTCACGGTTTGTGGCACAAACGTAGCACAAACGAATGACAATGTTGAATTTTGAATTTGCGGGAGTGGGGGGCTGAGCATTTTTCCATCCCCACAAAATTAAATTTAAAATATCTCCAAAGCTACGCTAAGCACAAACGCGGCACTGGTGAATTTTGAGTGTGCAGGGGTGGGGGGCTGACCATTCCCCGAGCCCCCCCCCCCCCCCCCCCAATTTATATTTTGAATATCTCAAAAACTATGCTAACACAAACGACACGGTTTGCGGCACAAACCAGCACAAACGTAGCACAAACGAATGGCACTGTTGAATTTTGAATTTGCCGGGGTGGGGGGGCCGGCGAAATGTACCTGCATTGCAAGGTATTGCAGATGAAACCTTCAGTGATTGACTTATAAATATCTACCAATATACATTTGTAAGTTTCGCGGTGGACATGTTTGGCCATTTTTTTTAAACTCTAAAATCATTTTTGTTTTTTCGCAAAATACGGGCATTCAAATTTGTATTTTTTATCAGTACTTAGAAACAAAAAACACTAAAAATTGTAATTGTGCCCTATATGTATCAGACCATAACACATTCATCAAAAATACACTTAGTATTTTATTTGGCATTGTTCAGTCAGAAACAATGTAAACAAAATCACCTACAGAATTGCAAAATTAATCAAGAAAGAGTTACAGCACTTTTGAACTTAAGTATTGACCAGAACCTTTGGAATATACTTTCAAAATCACTTTGTCCTATCAGAATTGACTACTGAGGATTATTATTAAGCGAATTGTGTGTTTAAAATACGAAGTTCGAAAAATTATTTTGGTCCGGGTTTTTAGCGATTCGGACCACTGTGCGTCGTTTCCCCAACTTCTCCTGTGTCCCATAGACTTCCAGAATGCTTTTTTATCTTTCCAAAAAGCCAATTCACACCTTTCCATTCCTATCTTTTGTCTTACTCAGGCGAACCCGCTGCGCTTCCGCACGCTTCTTACAGCGATATACATCTTCAGAAACTCTACTTTGCATCATTCCCCAAATATGCTTTCTTCTTCCACGTTACTGCCTCTTCAATCTCACTATTCCGCAACACATCACCTGTAGTGCTACTCGCTATTCTGGTTAATTGGCTATTTCTGTTTCACCGCCACATAAAAATCTCTGCACGCATTTCAAACAAATATACCGCTTCGATATCTGATTGCTCAAGCGCTAACCAATGAGATCAGAAACATACAGGAAAAAACTTTCTCAGAGACATTTGTTCCGCTGGGGATTATCTCAGCGTAACTAGACCAACATTCAACGCAGTAAAAGAGCGCAATCTGTTGATTTTTTTATAATATATATTTTAATTTTGTAGTAACATACTGCAAATGGGGAATGTCGCAATAATTTTTTTTCAATTTTGTCTTATGTGTTCAAAATCAAGCGTCCCTGAATAAATGACGAAACAGTAAATGTCATACTGAATTATTTCGTTATACAAAATCTGCTTTAATTAATTTCATTTACGTATTTGAGAGAGTATTCATGTTCTTAACATAAGCTAGTAGATTAACGAATTTCACTTTACGGGTAAAGCTGCTACTGTTAATACTTATATAACAAATGGAATCTCTCCATCTACAGAACAACGCATTATGTAACAAACAAATATATATAAAACTCCGTTTATTGGTTTGAAGACATATTTAAAAACAAAATACAAAGAAAAATTGTAGCACCCGAGCTATCACTCTCCAGCAGGAGGCTTCCTCATTTACTACAAACGTTACTAAGAATTCTGGCGAGTATAAACAAAATTTGAAACACCAGTGCTCGCGGACGTCGTATTTTGAATCTTGATGCTTGAGGCACGAGGCGATATACAGGCTTCCTTTCCTGTGGAAATCTACCTCAGATGTTCCTCCACGCGTACAGGACATCAACAGATTGGGCATCGTTGCATGCGTAGGGATGCGTGGAGATCTCAATACTTTCTCTGATCAGTGTGCCCTTTTAGCCAGTAAACCGCGCAATCGCAACGTATCCCATAACAGGATTGCGTTTCTTTGAGCTACTTCTTTAGACAAGGCTGTTAAGGTCTTCCTCAATCTGACGTCTCTCATTTGCTCCTTAGCTCTTAATGCAATTGACCTTTTCGTCATTCCGATATAAATTTTCGACAAGCCGCTACGGTACACCACAGGTATCTCGTATATTCCTGCTTCAAATTTTCTGTCCGGATTTCTGCGCGTGTTCGTCACTGCTTTTTTATTTACATATTTTAGAGAGCAATTGACCTTTTTCGTCATTCCGATAAAACATTTCAGCGCAATGACCTTTTCGTCATTCCGATGTAAATTTTCGACGAACCGTTTGGATGCATCAGAGGTATCTCGTATACCCCTGCTTCAAATTTTCTGTCCGGATTTCTGCGTGTGTTCGTCACTGCTTTGTGTATGTTGTTGGGCAATCTGATGCCGATGCAAAGACCATGGCGTCGCATTTGGCTTCAGAAGGTGTAATAGAATTTCGGGATATACGGTACAGATCCGGCGTGACGCAAATTATCTTCTTTTACCCTGGGAGTTGTACGATCCCTTGATTGAACTTTTGGTGGGATTCTTCTTACGTCCCACGCGGAGAAACCAGCTGTAATGCATTTATTAATGATATCTGATATTTCTTTGTTGCTTGCTTCTATGCCGGAACAGATGTTGAAACTCATTCAAAATAAGTCCTAAATGCTGCCATTTTTAATGAACTTGGTGGTACACATTTGGGTGCGATAAAGTTACCAATCGAGTGAAGTAGCTGGCTCAATGAAAGCATGAACTATTTTTTGAAATTTTCTTTATCCTTTATTGGGTATTTAAACGCTGGACATCCGAATGCAGTTTGATTGAAATTGTGTAAGTTTGAGTTTGGTTTGAGTAAGAGAATGATTTGAGCATGTTTTCATTGTTGGAAAGTATTTGAGCTGAGCAGCTTAAATAAATATGTACGAAAGTACTGTTACGAATTTTTGTGGCAGTAACCTTATGATATTATTATTATTATTGCAATCAAAACCTGAGAATTTCCTTTTCCTTAGCATTTTAATAATGTTTGTGACTTGCTTTGTGGAAAATGTCCGAATATCTTCAAAACTGCACTGCGAGGAATGGGTGCTGTTTTTTAGAAAGCAGTTTATTATTTTTTCGATTTCTGAGTGTTTTCGAAGTACGTTTTTCTCATTTGCTTCGATTTGCTGCCTGAGTGACTTAAAAAACTTTATTTGGCATTCATTAGGGTAGCAAATGTCACCTTATCATAAAATTAGTATTTATATGTGCCTTTCTGTTCTTTAGTGCTATTGCCATATCCCGTAGGGCAGGTATTGTTTTAATATGCAAGATTTCGGTATTCTGTTTCAAGCAGAACATGTGTGTTTCTGAACACGTTTCTGCTTACTTCTGTTAAGTTCATAATATTATTTTTTTTCTTCAGTTCAATGCTTTTCCCATTTCCTTTTTCTTCACTTTGTGTCATTTAATTTGGGCCCATTGAAGGAGATGTTAAGGATTATTCTTTGATTCTGTTATTATCATACAGGGGTTCATTGCTTTGGTTAGACAATGAAAACTCCATTAACGGACACCCCCAAAGAACGGTAAGATGTGTTTGGTACAGAAAAGCTGCGGTAGGATTGGAATTGGCGATATCCTCCGTATAGCGGAACTTATGAGTAGCGGGCATCAGACACCCTGGTCAGTCCGCAACACAATGTATGGTGGTCAGGAGATACAACTCCTTGTATGGTTAACAATTTGAATAACGGATCGTGAATGTCACGGCTCGCCAGGTGGCTTGCAGCAGTTGTGGGCCGATTGTTCAATCTAATCAGCATAGTGATATATAGTGTTCATGACTTCGTTAGCCTTTAATCGCTACTAGGCACATAAATAACGCAGTCTCTGCACAATGCGAAGCATAGTCGTGGATCAAGTGAACGATGAAAGACAATTTAATTTAACTATGAAATGATATTAAAAGTATAAATATTGATTAAAGCAGCGCACCAGATTTTTCGTGCCAGCAGCTAGCACATCATAAGGATTTGGGGAAAATCCTACGATATTATAAAAGCTTCCTGGAAGTTTTCATGAACTACAGCTGCACTTTTAAGTACACAAGGCCAAGTGGTCAGATGACGTAGCAAGCATGCGCCGTGGTATTAAGACTTATCAGCGGATCGGTCGATATGATTACACAGGGGAACATTTATTTAGTTAGTGGATTAAGAAGGTCCTCTGCAGTTGACATAGTTCTTTTAACCCTTTAACGGCCATGACTCGTTCGAAAGCGTCTGAAACTGTCTGTTGTTTCACTTCTTTGTTTAGTAACAGCAATGGTGACTGACGATGACTTCTGTTGATCCCTCGTAGGTCGGGAAATTTAAAGAACAGGAAATGGTAGGAAATCTGACTCACTCTGGACAGGCATTTCGGGCGGTGTGGTCGTTAAAGGGTTATATAATTTATAGGTCGGGAAATTTAAAAAAAACAGGTAAGGGTAGGAAACCTGACTCACTCTGGACAGGCATTTCGGGCGGTATGGTCGTTAAAGGGGTATATAATTTATAAGTCGGGAAATTTTAAGAACAGGTAAGGGTAGGAAATCTGACTCACTCTGGACAGGCATTTCGGGCGGAATGGTCGTTAAAGGGTTATATAATTTATAGGTCGGGAAATTTAAAGAACAGGTAAGGGTAGGAAATCTGACTCACTCTGGACAGGCATTTCGGGCGGTGTGGTCGTTAAAGGGTTATATAATTTATAGGTCGGGAAATTTAAAGAACAGGTAAGGGTAGGAAATCTGACTCACTCTGGACAGGCATTTCGGGCGGTGTGGTCGTTAAAGGGTTATATAATTTATAGGTCGGGAAATTTACAGAACAGGTAAGTGTAGGAAATCTGACTCTCTCTGGACAGACATTTCGGGCGGTATGGTCGTTAAAGCGTTATATAATTTATAGGTCGGGAAATTTAAAGAACAGGTCAAGGTAGGAAATCTGACTCACTCTGGACAGACATTTCGGTCGGTATGGTCGTTAAAGGGTTATATAATTTATAGGTCGGGAAATTTAAAGAACAGGTAAGGGTAGGAAATCTGACTCACTCTGGACAGGCATTTCGGGCGGTATGGTCGTTAAAGGGTTATATAATTTATAGGTCGGGAAATTTAAAGAACAGGTAAGGGTAGGAAATCTGACTCACTCTGTACAGGCATTTCGGGCGGTATGGTCGTTAAAGGGTTAAATAATGTTCGCCAAGGTAGTGGGATAATCCGGGTTAAATCTTCGTTGCAGCATATCGACGAGTTATTAAATATTTGCAGACTTTCTGCAGACTATATTTGCAGACGTTCTGCAAATAGAGTTGAATTTCCAGTTTCATGACTAGATATGATACGTGATTCATCCCATAAGGGTATATGCGTTCCTTGTTTAAATAAACTTGAAAGAGCTGTTGAGTCGGAAAAGTTTCTGGAATTGTATTTGTGTTCGAGCAAATGAACACATAAAGACCGCATTGTGGAACCGATATAAATTTGCTCCATGTCCACATCATCCACAGCTTTAAAAGGAATTCTGTATACTTTATGTCTGTTATTAATCGGGACCGGATGCCTGTCCTTCCTTGCAACAGACAATAGGTTAGTGGTTTTTGTGCCAAATTCTAAATTATGTTCCTTGCAAACGTTCCTTAGAGTATTCGTAATGCTTGGGATGGAGTCGGTTCCCTTATCAATGTAGTGCAGGTGGAACCTCTAATTTTCCGATGAATCATGTTTACTGTTTCATTGGAGTGTCCGTGACCTCTGGCGATATTCATAATTCTAGTTCATGAAAACTTTTAGGGGGTTTTTGTAATATTATAGGATTTTAACCATCGGCTGAAAGACTTTAATATCATTTCACTGTTAAATTAAAGTGGCTTTCATGACAGTGCTTTGCATCGTGTAGAGACGGCGCTATTTATATACTTAGTAATCGTAGCACAAATTATCGCAATTTGGTTTAATCGCTATTTATTGCAACTCATTTTTATTAACTACTTTGTGAAATTGTAGAGTATAAAAGTACTCCAACCGTTAAAGTTTCTATGTACCGTTAATTAACGGACATCAACTCCTTTTAATTAAGCAGTAGACTTAAATTTATCCAGTACTAGCAGGGGTACCCGGTATTTCCCGGGAAAATATTCGTGGAATCACCAAGTTCAGCGGGTGAAATTTTATGAATGAAAAAAATATTCCTGTAATTTTCCAGTAAATACCAAATTTGGTGGTTCTAAGATGAAAACTGTAGAACTTTTTTCAAAAATGTTGTATGGGGGACCCTTTGACCCCTCTGGCTCTGACCCCTTCCAAAAACTGTCTATGGTCTAATTCAGATTATCATAAGATAATATACCACATTTAGTGGTTGTAAATTGAAAACTGTAGAAATTTTTACGAAACTATTATGGCAGGCTCTTTGACCCCCGGGCTACGACCCTTTTCCAAAACCGTCTATGGTCTACGTCAGAGTACCATGAGTTAGTATACTAAATGTGGTGGTTCTAAATTGAAAACTGTAGAAATGTTAACTAAAATAACGAACATTTTATATGGGGCCCCCTTGACCCCCACCAGGGGTCCAATCCCTTCGAAAACCCTTCTACGGCCTAAGTTAGAGTATCAGGAGATAGTACCAAATTTGGTGGTTCTAAGTGGAAAACTGTAGATTTTTATTGCGGACAAACAAACAAATATACAAACTTTCATTTTTATATACATGCATATTATCATATCTGAAATACGTTAAAATTGAAGTTTCATCCCCGTATTTCCAATTCTATAAGATCCTAAAAAAATTGTCAAATCAAATAAGGAGAAGAACACTTCAGCAGACAACGAAAAAAGTAAGTATAGGATTGAGAGAAAAAAAGAGATTAGCAGGGATTTAAATACGTGCTTTAGCCCGAAGACTTGCGGAAAGAAATTGAGCCAATTCAACATTTACTTCATAATGACGGTACATTATGAAGTAAGTTGCCTTATTCTCAGGAAAACAAGGGCCCTTATAGAATAAGTATCCTTTTTAAAAATAAATTTAGTATATCATCATGAAAAAAAATCCTAGGGAAAATAAGCCCTTATTCTCTTATCTCTAGAAAATAAAAAAAAATGAAATACTGTAAAGAAACCTTGGGAGGTAGCTTACTGGGGGCTTGCTGAAACGATTTAGCGAGAAAATGAAATCCTTGAAAATTCCGCCGCTAGGGAAAAATGGCACAGCAGATGCAACAAAAGAGCATTTTTGCGCGTTAATTTACTGGTTATTGACAGCACAAACGTTTCAGGACAAAATCTGTCCAATATGCTGGCCATCAATAGCCATTATTACGAGATCAGATCATATATAGAGGATTTTAGGAAGGGAGTGTCAGACCCTAGGCCTTAAACAGCCTTTAGAAATAGAAAGGTAGGATATTTGGGCTAGAGTGCCCGATAGGAAAGCGACACGGAAACGAAGTAGAACGGGAGAGAAAGACGTCTTTATGTATTACCTGGGGGCTATTACCCGTGGTCCGACGGCTTAATTTTTCCATCCGACTCACGGCGGATATTTTGTGGTTCAAGAGTTCGTGGCGACCGGGATCGAACCTGAGGTTCCTCCGTGGGAGTCACGAACGCTGACCACTACGCCATCCGCGGCCTACGTTATTACTACGTGTGATGCACAGAAAGTGCATCACTGCTGAAATCCAAGAAATTACCGGTCGTTCACACGGAAAGTTTTAAATGCAAATATGGTATGCTGCGTCTGGAAAGGTAAAAGCGACTATGTTCCTGGCTGCCGGAAAGAACTATGGTTCATGCAAAGAAGGAACGCCTACTACTGCTAAAATTTTGTTATCAAAAGCTCAGTAATCTAAACTGTGAACGACGACAGTTTCGTCACATCAGAATCGTTCACTCGAACATTTGGGCACTGAACGCATAATTTCTCCGCGCAGGGGTGTCAGCAGTTCTCTCCAGTGTGCTCACGGGATATTACGCCTTTCGATTTCTAGCTTTCGGAAGATAGTAAAGACAGAGTTATTCGGAAAGCTATACGCTTGCTCTGAGATTTGAAAACAAGAATCCGATGTGAAGTGGTCAACATTAAACGTTACGTGCTGCTAGCAGTCTTGTCACATGTGGTTCTTCATTTGTAGCATGTCATTTTTTCTGATGTCCTGAACATTTGATTTTCAAACATTTGTGCTCTCAACAAACAGTAAATTCATGTGCGTGCCTGTTCTTTTCTTGCGACCAGTGCTGTACTTCCCCGACAGCCGCAATGTCAAACAATCTTCTCCCCTTTTAATCCTTTTTTCGGTTGCCTCAATCAGCAGCCTATCAAAAGTGTCGTGTTATTTCCATTTCTCTCTTCTCTAGACACCCAAGAATGAGAATATCTATTTTATAATAATAACCAGTCAAGTACCAAAGGTTCAAAATGTTTAAGTACACATTTCAATAATTTCGAAAACACCCTTCTGGTTACGGAGCCACTCAAAAGATTCAGTCGCCAACACACGAGCCCATAGAAGCCTTGGAAGACGGAAAAAGATGTGACGCCATAGGTCCAACTGTCTTGAAAGGAGGAATAAACGTCTTGTTCATTGGACATTGCTTTGACTTAGGTTGAGACAGGAAAGCATTAAGGAAAAGCAATGAAAAATTAGTTGCCAGCACAAGAACCCTTAGAAGCCTTGGAAGACGGAAAAAGATGTGACGCCATAGGTCCAACTGTCTTGAAAGGAGGAATGAACGTCTTGTTCATTGAACATTGCTTTGACTTAGGTTGAGACAGGAAAGCATTAAGGAAAAGCAATGAAAAATTAGTTGCCAGCACACGAGCCCCTAGAAGCCTTGGAAGAAGGGAAAAGATGTGACGCCATAGGTCCAATTGTCTTGAAAGGAGGAATGAACGTCTTGTTCATTGAACATTGCTTTGACTTAGGTTGAGACAGGAAAGCATTAAGGAAAAGCAATGAAAAATTAGTTGCCAGCACACGAGCCCCTAGAAGCCTTGGAAGACGGAAAAAGATGTGACGCCATAGGTCCAACTGTCTTGAAAGGAGGAATGAACGTCTTGTTCATTAAACATTGCTTTGACTTAGGTTGAGACAGGAAAGCATTAAGGAAAAGCAATGAAAAATTAGTTGCCAGCACACGAGCCCCTAGAAGCCTTGGAAGACGGAAAAAGATGTGACGCCATAGGTCCAACTGTCTTGAAAGGAGGAATGAACGTCTTGTTCATTGAACATTGCTTTGACTTAGGTTGAGACAGGAAAGCATTAAGGAAAAGCAATGAAAAATTAGTTGCCAGCGCACGAGCCCCTAGAAGCCTTGGAAGACGGAAAAAGATGTGACGCCATAGGTCCAACTGTCTTGAAAGGAGGAATGAACGTCTTGTTCATGGAACATTGCTTTGACTTAGGTTGAGACAGGAAAGCATTAAGGAAAAGCAATGAAAAATTAGTTGCCAGCACACGAGCCCCTAGAATGCCTTGGAAGACGGAAAAAGATGTGACGCCATAGGTCCAACTGTCTTGAAAGGAGGAATGAACGTCTTGTTCATTGAACATTGCTTTGACTTAGGTTGAGAGACAGGAAAGCATTAAGGAAAAGCAATGAAAAATTAGTTGCCAGCACACGAGCCCCTAGAAGCCTTGGAAGACGGAAAAAGATGTGACGCCATAGGTCCAACTGTCTTGAAAGGAGGAATGAACGTCTTGTTCATGGAACATTGCTTTGACTTAGGTTGAGACAGGAAAGCATTAAGGAAAAGCAATGAAAAATTAGTTGCCAGCACACGAGCCCCTAGAATCCTTGGAAGACGGAAAAAGATGTGACGCCATAGGTCCAACCGTCTTGAAAGGAGGAATGAACGTCTTCTTCATTGGACATTGCTTTGACTTGGGTTGAGAGACGAAAGCATTAAGGAAAAGCAATGAAAAATTAGTTGCCAGCACACGAGCCCCTAGAAGCCTTGGAAGACGGAAAAAGATGTGACGCCATAGGTCCAACTGTCTTGAAAGGAGGAATGAACGTCTTGTTCATTGAACATTTCTTTGACTTAGGTTGGGACAGGAAAGCATTAAGGAAAAGCAATGAAAAATTAGTTGCCAGCGCACGAGCCCCTAGAAGCCTTGGAAGACGGAAAAAGATGTGACGCCATAGGTCCAACCGTCTTGAAAGGAGGAATGAACGTCTTCTTCATTGGACATTGCTTTCACTTGGGTTGAGAGACGAAAGCATTAAAGAAAAGCAATGAAAAATTAGAGGTAGAATATATGCATTGCCTAAGGTTGAATGCTAAGTTGGTTAAAAGCTGCGGTAACATCTGTGCTGTAAACATCTTAACTTACAATTTTTAGTTTTACCATGAGTGGCTATGATTAGTTCTTTTGTTTAATCAGTTTCTGGTTATTCTTATTAATTATAAGACTTTCTGTATGGGTATCATTAAATGACATGCAGTTTCTTACTAATTTAACTACGATATTCACGTTTGATGGGCGGATGTTATGAATAAGATTCATTATAGTTGCTATTGCTTTTGTGTCTTATGCTTGCAAGCGGCCCTTCTGTCATTGCTTTGATTTGGGTAACTTACGCTTCTAGAGCAGCCCTTTGCAAAGCAAGTAAATTATTTCATTTGACTGCCATTGCTTCGGTAACATACGCTTTTGTAGCAGGCTTTTGCAAAGCCAGTAAATATTTTAATTCGTCTGATATTGCGTTTGCCTTGCGTAATTTACGCTTCCTGTGCTGCCCGTTGTAAAGCAAGTAGAATTCCGTTAGTGTCGGCAGAAAAGAAGAGATGTATACCAGAAGGAAGCATTATAATGTTTAGATGCACGGGAAAGCTTAAAAAGGTAGGGTCCCTTAAATCCACAAACAATTTAAAAGGTACTTGCCCCCTTGGACCAACGTTACATTCAACCTGAGGAGAGAAGAGTGGAACGTGAAAAGAAATTCTCATACGGTGCTCTAATTCTAAGTTATGCAACTAAGCCCATCCTAAAAGATGATTCACCATTTATGCCCCACACATCCTAAAGGAAGATGCCCTAAATTAATGTCAGCATGGGGTGCAAACGTGATGCATTGTGACGCGAGACACAAACTCAACAACAGCTCATTGACTACTCAGAGCTGCTCGAGTCTGCATTTGATCACGAGCCCTCGAATGATTACCTATTTTATAACCAACCGGTACATCAAATACCTATTTTATTACCACCCGGTACAACAAGAATTTATTTATCAGAACATTTAGGCGGCTGTAAAGGTAAAATCTCTAATACTCCATACCTCGCCGTTCACAAGGGGCAATCGTACACGCCAGTGTTCCAAGCAGATTGCGATGCGTCTTTTTGGAAGGCTCTTCAAAAGGACTTGTAACGAAAAGAGAAAATACCTAAAACCATTTACAATTAAAATATCTGCAAATGTTCTCAAGAAAAAGTAACAAACGTCCGCTTTTCAAATGGGCCCTGTAACTCACCAAAATTTTGACTCAATAAATGACCCGAATTAAAATGACAGTCTGCTAGCTCGCTAGGAGTGTAAAAAAAAAACTTTTTTTGTTTATTGGTTTGTTAACGACCACCATGAGTAACTCAATGAGCTAAAGGGCAGCAGATGGCTTAGTGGTCGGCGTTCGTGACTGCCATGGAAATGACCTAAGGTTCGATCCTGGGCAGGTACGAACGTTCGAACCACTAAATACCCGCCGTGCGTCGGATGGGCACGTTAAGCCGTCGGACCACAGGTACTTGCCCCTGATAAAAAATAAGGGCGTCTTTCTCCTCCTTTCTACCTCTCTTCCGTGTCCTTTGGACCAACGTTGGCCCAAATCTCCCAGCTTCTTATTTCTAAGGCTTGTTAAAGAACTTGGGTCAGACACTCTCTTCCTGAAATTATTTTCCTATGATCTGATCTGATCAATGGGCTAAAAGCAGTCGCCCGTCCCTACATCTGAGTTACTGGTTCCACGGAAGGAGAGAGCCAGTGCCGTAAGACAAACACAACATCTATGCCTCACCGAGATTCGAACCCGGACCCCTTTCGGACGAATGATCAGAGGCCATCGCTTGGACCACTGCGCCACCGGGGCGGCAAAACACTCTTTACTATGTCATCACAAGGTAAGAACAGTTACTCAGAGATAAGTTATCAGCAATCGCTTCGTTAACTATATTCTTACATATTTACGAAATGGCTTCTCTAAGCTATATTCCTACATATTTTGGAAAAAGAGGGCAAATTTCTGCAGGTTGCTGTGCTTATACTGGTGCGAATAACAAAACTTTCACTGGGTTAACCATAAGACTAGCATTCTGTGGTACACTTTTGCTGAAGTCAGCAGCACTGTCATATGAGTAACATTCCGAAATTTGTAAATATTTTATAAGTAAATTGCAAATTCTTTACCTGCAACTCTAAAAACGCTTATCATTATTTTTTGACGCAAGAAGGAACATTGTGACTTCTCTCAATATTTCATTACGTAACTTCCATTTGTTAGCACTAGGAAAGAGCGTTCAAACCAGTTCGGTCTAGAGACCTCACACATTTTCAGATTTCAAACATTTTGGTTTCATTGTTTGCTTTAAAATGATTAAATTTTACTTTTAAAACTATCTAGTGCGTATAAATTTAAAAAGTAAGTACTACGCAGAACAACATTCGTTTGTATAAAATCTGATATTAAATGCATATCTCTCAAAACATTTTTGAAATACGTTAAACGGAAAATCAATGTTGATATGAATATCGTCAAAAAGGAATTTTAAATCAACATTTAGCAGGGCTTTAAGTACAAATGTTTTCAATAATAATTCAGATTTCCAAAGTTATAAAACTTAAATTCAGATTATTTCCATTCCACCTTCAGAGTTCCAGAGTTATAATGTTAATTTCAATTTTTTCTATTCGCTTATCACCATACTTGAAATGCACGAAGTTCCAACTTCCATCGCGGTATTTTGAATTTCATACTACCCTAGGAAGAAACTGTCAAAGCAAATAAGAAAAAGCGATTTCGTACAGCCAACGAAAATAGTATAGGATTCTATTTTCGTTGGATTCTAGAAAAAGAAACAAAAATAATTCCGGAAAAAAAAGAAGTTATCAGTGGCGACATCCCGAAGAAGTGCGGAAAGAAATGGTGCCGATGCAACACTCATGCCGGGACATTATAAAGAAAGTATCCCTATTCGTGAGAAAACAAAGACCTTTATAAAAAATAAGTATCCTTCTTAAATATAAAATAACTTTAGAAGATGACAATCCGATTTTTGGTGAAAATGTTACAAGGACGTTAAGTCACATAATGACATCCTAATATTTTATTTCGTGCCTCAATGCTTACACCTCAAGATAAAACTGTCTTTGCACGAGTATAAAAACCTCCATCTAGTACACCACCATTCACAAGCTAAAATATTTATTATTTACAGTTGAGAACAATATGTACAGATAAAAGCATCAAAAAGTTAACTAGGCGAGATCTTTCGGGTCCCCCAAGGATCCATTATCAAGCCTCAAAGCGCCACCCAAGTGCAGTGCACAAGACATTTTAAATAAACAGAAGACGCCCGTCATGCATCTGTAACCATGGACACAACAATGTATACAAATGTTATTGTACCCGGAAATTAAACAACTCATTAATACATATTATTTATAAACTTGGAGGTTTTAGAGTCTTTATATATTGGCGCCAAGATGGTGGTATGGCGGTATGGCGCTATACCACCATCTTGGCGCCAACTCATTAATACGTATTATTTATAAAATCTCCCAGTTTATAAATAATATGTATTAATGAGTTGTTTAATTTCCGACGTGAAGTGGTCAACATTAAACGCGTTTTTTTAAACAGTACTGTCAGATGCCGTTCTTCTTCGTTTGTCACATGTCATCTCTTCTGATTGCCCGCGGATTTTGTTCTGAAAAGTTTGCGCGGTCAATAAATAATAAATTCTTGCATGTGTCTGTTCTGTTCTTGCGTCTGCAGTACCATGCTTCCCGTAGCAGAGTAATTTTAGACTAATTTCTTTTTCCGTGCCGTCGATCAGCAACCTATCAAGTTTCATCGCAATATTTTTATTCCTCGCTTATCTAATACACAAGAATAGGAATACTTATCATATAACCACCTTGTACATGGATACTTTATTTAGCAGAACATTTAAGAGGCTGTTAAAATACAATCAATAGTACTCTATACCTCGCCGTTCGAATACGCCAATGTTCCAAAGATTTTACGATGAATACTTTCCTTTTGGGCGCGGTGGGCGTTTAATCAGCACCGTGAGCAACTCAATGGGCTGTAAGCAGTCGCCCTTCTTTGATTTAGGGTCACTAGTTCCAAGGAAGGGAGAGAGCCAGTCCTTTTAGACAAACACAACATTCATGCCTCACCGGATTTGAACCCTGTCCCATCTCGGGTAAGGAGCGGGAGCTTGAACCAGTGAGCTTACGGGGAGACAATCTTTTCGTAAGACTGTCTCTTTACCAACAAACGTTTCGTCACTTAAACTGATGATTTCAAAAGGAATCTTAGCTCATGGAAGAAGTGTCTTTTCTGAACAATGTCTTTGGAAAAAAAGATCCGGTATCGTATAATGAAAATTATTATTAAACAATATATGTGCACGTCTAATACGGGACGACTCAGCTAAGGATATAATTGACAATTGGTCCAAATAATTGGGTATGCCGTATCGTAAACGCAAGGAATTGGGAGTTTGAGTGTATTACTCTTGCTGTTGGTGGGGACGCCAAAGAAATGGGGTATAATCTAAAGATTAATTTTCGAAACTGTCTTCTGAAGAATTACATTTATTGCTCTGCACGCTCATGGCAGATCATCGTTTCAATGAAATCTACTTGATTTCAATTCTGGAGCAACCAGGGCTATGTCTGTGGGTGGCATCACAGAAGTGGTGTATAATCTGTCTAAACTGTCTTCTCATGAATTACATTTATTGTTGTACATGCCAGTGATAGATCAACGTTTCAATCAAAGTCACTTGGTTTCAGTTCTGGAGCAACCAATGATATGTTGGTGGACGGCGCCATAGGAGCAGGGTGTAATGTAAAGGTAACCTAAGCTGACTTTTCAAGAATTACAATTACCGCCGTTCATACCCATGATAGATCAACGTTTCAATCAAAGACACTTCGTTTCATTTTCGGGAGCAACCAATACTATGAAAGTGACGGAAGTAGCATCATCTTTCAACGCAAAACGTAAATCTAAATTTTCGTGTATAGTCCGAATCTTAGCTATTGCTCAATAGCTTTTACAAAAAACGAAAACTCTGCCGAATGCAGTCTACGAGACTTAATCATGGAAAACATCCACTACTTACTTTCATTTTCATTCTTCTTGTGGGAATTCGTGTTGAAATGGATTTACTATTCGGACTGGTGATGAGTGTTCAGCGTGCAAACAATCTACGGTTTAAGATTCACTGCAGTTAATACCAATTCCAGACTTCTTTCCTGCCCCGATACCCGTAGGGTGGTCAACACAACTGAGTACATAACAGGTCATTTTCTTGTGGAAGTTAATCCTGGAAAACCTTCGCAGCACATTTTGATTTTCATTCGTCTTTTGGGAATTTGTTGAAATGCATTTGCTGTTCGGACTGGCGATTAGTGTTCGGCGTGCAGACAATCCAGGGTTTGAGCTTCAGTGCAGTTAACGCCACTCCTAGAATTTTACCAGCCATCCCGACACAATAGGGTGTTCAACACAACTTATTATATAACATGGCATTGTCTTGTGGAACATTCTAAATCGTCTAGTGGCAAGCTGAAACAAACTCGCCCAATTTCATAAGCACTGATAATTTTTAAAAATATCCCTAACAAAAGTATATTTTTAAAATTTTGAAATTCCATTCAGAGGTAATTCAGAGAAGTCGTGTATATGAATTTTCGCCATCGTGGCCGATGGCTCGTGGATAGACCTTGCATCTATATACACTTATGTATTTATTTAATCTTTCAGTTATATTCAACATGCCTTTGACTTGTCTTTTGTATTGTTCTTAGGGTCTTTTTTCTTTCTTTTTAGTACTAGGGGTGGGAGGACTATGTCAGGCCTTACGGCCTTTTCCCTCCTCCACCTGGTTGCTACATTTTTTGTAATTGATTGTATTGCTTGTATTTTGAACTGTAATATGTGGCAACTGAAAAATGAATAAATGAAATGAAATGAAAATGAACCAAAATTACGATTTCTTTACCTATCTTACAGTGATCATGTGTCTTTTGTTGCTTTTTTTTCAATTAATTAGAATTCTGTATATCTGCTTTCAGAGTTCCTGTAATTGCTAATACCTTTTGATTTTTCTAGCGACTCATTTTTCTGTTTCTTCATCTAAAAGGAGGTATGCTGTTCCCCTTTGCGAGGGCAACCACGCATGCGGGGCATTAATTTACAATTACGCAGTGTGGAAGGAATACCAGTCAACGAAACAGTTTGACCACAACTAAAAGAGAATAAGATTTGGCGAAACCGCTGTTTAATCCGAGGGCGATACCCAAATTTCTGTTAACTGTGGGGAATTTACTGTTTCAAGGATTTCTTGCGTTTCGTTGCATTTCTATTCCAATTTTTTTTCTTTCCAATGCATCATATATTACACCACTGGCCACCCAAAATGCAACATCAAGATGGACACGAGATAGCAAAGCCAGATTTACTGGACACATAACAACAGATACAAAGATGAAACAATTGAGCTTACAGGCCAGTGCGACTTGCGGAACACGCAGACATCAACAGTTGGTGTGACCCGCATGGCTGGCAATAACGGCCGCTACACGCCGTGTAATCGAACGACAGAAGCTTTGGATGTGGGCTTGAGGTGTGTCGGACCAGGCTTCTTCCACACGTTGCCACAGTTCATCAGGAGTAGCCGCGGATGGTGCTTGCGGGGCCACCCGGTTACCGATCAGCAACCAGACGTGTTCGATGGGCGACATATCGGGAGAACAGGCGGGCCACGGCAGCAGGGACACCTGGTGGGCCGTGAAGAATTGTTGCACGATGCGTGCCATGTGCGGGCGTGCATTGTCCTGTAGGTAAGAAAGGACTACAGGTTCCAAAACGTCGGAGATGTAGAGGTGGCAGCTGAGTGTACCGGCGATGCTTACCAGAGGGGTGTGGGTGTCATATCCAATTGCGCCCCAAACCATAACGCCAGGCGACGGACCGGTATGGCGAGGCATAATGCAGGTGTCATACAGTCTCTCGCCGCGGTGCCGCCACACGCGGATCCGACCATCGAGGTGTTGCAGTCAGAAGCGGGATTCGTCGGAGAAGACAATGTCGTACCATTCCGTAGTCCAGGTGCGTCATTCAACGTCAATGGTAATAGGAGCAATGGGCGCCGCGCGACAAGTCCCCGCTCCTGCAGACAACGTCGAACGGTACGTGTTGACACAGGTCGTTGCGCAACACACCCTAATTCCTGCGTTAACGTTCGTGATGTGGCGGTGCGAGCCGACAATGCTTGCCGCACAACATGCCGGTACTCTCGGTCGGTGGTGCCGCGGCTGCGGCAATCCCTCACGTCGGTTCGTCCGTTCCTTCTACACTCACCGAATCCATACTCGCCTCACTGTGGCTGGATGTCGTCCCACACGGGCGCCGATGTCACGGTACGATAAACCGCTGTCGCGATAAGCCAATATTCGTACTCTGTTGAACTCCGCAACGTGCTCGAATGACTGCCATATTCTGCGACGAGGCATCAGGAAGCTTCCCACGCATAGGTCCGGCAGCACAACAAACTTCCACTACTTACACCCCGCCTTCTGGGCACCCTTCTTATAGTGCTTCTCGGTGGCGTGCCGGGTACACATGATTTGCATATGCCCTGCAATGCTAATCGTTTGCATGTCCTCTCGCGGGCGAGGCATTCGGGAATTCCATGCCAATCGGATGCTTCCTTCTTGGTGTTGCATTTTGGGTGGCCAGCAGTGTATTTTAAAAATTATTATAACCTTCACTTTTAATTTGCTGGTGTATCACGGAAACGATGAGTATTAAACCTCAAGGAAACACCTCAACACGGCAATAAAAAAATTCGCAGAGTTTGTAGAAACATGATGGACATCAATGCAGATGTATTTAAGGTGAGATAAGGAGTTCCAATCAGTGTTACAACGCACATGAATGAGTGTGAGGTAGGCAAAAGTAACTATACTTGGTGTAAACCTAACATGACAAAGGAATGCACGGTGGGGGAAGAGATACTCACCAAAAATACTTAATCTTTCTTTAGTTTTTCTCCGCGCTAATGGAATGCAGGGTGCCGAGAAATTTCCACAAACACTGAGATTGTGTCACCTGCACAAGAGGACGATAAAAGGAAACTTCCTGCTGTTAATTCTAACAGGATTTCTCTCTGAGGAAGACAGGAATAAAGATCCCCAAAACCACTTGACATTCCGGTTATTCTCCCACCCGTAGTAAATGTCCTCTCTAACTCTTATGGCATGTTAATGGAAATGAAAATGATGTCGCCAAATAACGGATATTTGCAATTTCATGAACGTCACAGAAACTGGGATCATTATTTTTTTTTTAAATGAACGTGCAAGAATTAGAACAATTACGCACTTTTTGAATCCCAGTTTCAGTTCGTATTCGAGTGCTCAGACTGGAACTATATTATACAGTGGAATTACTAGCTTAGTACCTTGCGCTCTACAGTTAGGTTAGCCTTGCCGACCTATGTGAAGAAACAATTAAAACGAGGCCTGCTGAAAAGTTCTTTCCCACTGCAAAATTATGGGTTTAAGTGGATAAATCCATGTAAAGCTCGTGTTTGGCAGTCTCATAAATTTCCAACTGTTGCTCATTGGAAAACTGACACTCAGATTTTAACAATTCCATTCCACTAAGTGTCAGAAAGGAAGACTGCTTAGAAGTTATGTTGAAGCAATGAAATGATATTGAATTGCTCACTTCAGGATGAGCTTCTCTTATCGACATTAATCGAAGATTGAAAGCATCTGGTGGGCATCTTTGTGTCGATGTCCGTACTGTGAGGAAATGGCTACCGTAATAAAACAATTATAATTTGGGGAAAACAAAATTCAGTTACAAACCTAGGTCAAAGATGGCTGTGAATACAACCAGTTTTATCGATCAAGAAGTGATCAGAGGAACACATTTCTTAAACGAAAATATTTGTTTCTCGGAGGTAGACATTTTTAAATAAAGGTTGGACACATTGTCAGTGTTCTGGAATTCATAGTTTAGCAGCTGTGTACCCTTCACCTTTTCTAAACGCTGAATGAAAGCAACATTCACAATGACTCTTGGAACATTTTTAAACGACGGAGATACTGTCTCGAACAAATTGTCAAATGTTACGGAACTGGAGCATATTGTGACAGAAAATTAAAAGTTGTTAAAATGATATATTAAATATGATTTTACACTGTGAATCTCTTGTATCCCTACCAAATAATATTATATACAACTTCTTTAAACAGTCAGTGGCTGTCAAAAATATTTATAATGCGATAAGTTCTGCGTAATAAGGAAATAGATTAGAAAAAATCAGGTTATACTGATATTTGATAGTGTACCACTTGCTGCTATATTTCTTAATTACTCGTTTGAAATAGTCTAAAGGAATTGTTCTGAGTAATTATTCGTATAATTCGCAGTAATATGTTTGAATAATAATTTAAAAACATTTAAATTAACGTGGTTTGGGTTATTGCAACCATGAAGAAGCTCTTGTTCAGCGACGATATGACCCCTATCAGGACATGTCGCTTGTAAACAAATATTTGATCGGTATTCCTCCATCCGTTATATCATCGGCTGGCGCTATATTAGCGCGAGCCAATTAGGTAACAAAGCGCCGTAATCGTTTGAAATACGTGTTCAACCTGTGATGTGGAGGTGCCATGATGCAAGAGTGATAACAGTTGACCAGATATTTATTCCAAGACGTAAAAATCAAAGAGCGTTACAATATTAATTGTTATAAAATTAATAAAAGAAAAGAAACATGACTATCTTCTAGATCGCTCATTGGATATAAATCTATGATATAAAAATGTTTGTATTGACGCACAATAAGTTTGATACATGTTCATTCTTTATCCTAGAACCTTCTCAAGCTAAATCTTGTGACTACCGTTTAAGATGCAACCACCATCCCAGTGGCGAAGTGGTCTAAGCGCTGGCTTGTGACCATTCGTCGGCGATGGGTCGGGGTTTGAATCTCGGTGAAGCATGGATGTTGCTTTTGTCTTACGGCCCTATCTCTCTCTCCCTTCCTTTGAAGCAGTGGCCCTGCATTAGGTACGGGCGACAACTTACAGCCTATTGAGTTGCTCACTGTGGTCGTTAAACCTTCAATCAAAAAAATAATAATAAATAAGATGCAAGTTGTATATTCTGATTTTCACTGCAGTGAATGACTGTGTTATGTGTAACCTCTACACGCCGTTGCCCTACGAATTCCTTAACCATGAAAAACATATGCGTAATGTGCACTCTATGTACATGCAAATGTTAGCAGTGCACAGTTCTCAGCGATGGTTTCCCGTTCACCGTAGCTTTGACGCCTAAAAACAAAGCTGGCACGCATTTTCTTATGCTACATACATACTTGCTCTCCACGAGTATACTTTCGCCCATACTATAAGTTTAGTGCTAGACACGTGATAACATACAATAAATACATATGCAGTGCTTAAAATAGAAAAATTTCTATGTATACCTGCAATTAACTCTAGCACTCTCCAACTCATTTGGTGA
Organism: Macrothele yani; assembly: GCA_039090855.1. Taxonomy (NCBI): domain Eukaryota; kingdom Metazoa; phylum Arthropoda; class Arachnida; order Araneae; family Macrothelidae; genus Macrothele; species Macrothele yani. The sequence continues at coordinate 44,345,040 of CM077031.1, forward strand.
GGAATAATTTAATGCGGAATTTGTACTTTTAACAGAGCACGTGAATGGTATAATTCTATTCCAAATAGAGACGTTTTCCAAAGTTTAAGACGTCCTGTTGGCATCAGGGGATTTCTGTCGATTGCGTCAGCTACTCTCTGTATTACCCAACTTTCTGTCTGTGTTGCATCATCCTATGGAGGCAGCTGTTGATCGAGTTGAAGGAAGCGTGAAATTTTTGCAGATTGCATATTTAGTGCCTGTATTACCCAACTTCCTGTCTGTGTTGCATCATCCTAAAGAGGCAGCTGTTGATAGAGTTGAAGGAAGCGTGAAAGTTTTGCAGATTGCATATTTAGTGCCTGTATTACCCAACTTCCTGTCTGTGTTGCATCATCCTAAAGAGGCAGCTGTTGATAGAGTTGGAAGAAGCGTGCGAGCGTCAGTTTGCTCCTGGTTATCATGCTGAGAGGTTTTGCACGTACTTTAGGTATAGCGAAAAATAGGCAAAAAACGTCATTAAGTGTTTCTACGAGGGAACAAATAGCGATTGGGGTATATCATGAAGGATACTCCGAACGTGATTTAAGCAGAAAGGTGAATGTATGCAAATCTGCTTTTCATGAGATCGTGAAATATCGAAATACAGGTGAAATTAGAGACCGAAAGAAAAGTGAACGTTCAAAGAAAACAACTCCACGGGGATGAAAATAACACAAGGCGAAAAGCTATGCGTTGTCCGAGGAGTTTTTTGGAAGAAAATACAGGCATTTCTACATTCAAAATAGTCTGATGTTAGTATCAGCACTGCTTCCCGACGTCTTAGCAAATATTTCGGATAAGTCTCATAAACCTGCAAATAAATCTAGACTGACCTCTGTGATGAAAAAGAAGATACTCTAGTTTGCCAAGCGTCATCAATCGTGACTGCTAAAAATTGGAACCAGGTTCTTTTTTCAGATGAATCCTTTGTGCGTGAATTTGACTCACGTGAAGCACATGTTCGACTACCAAAAAAGCAAAAGGTTTAATGAAAAATATACCTTTAGCGGCGTGAGAAATCCTCCTAGTCAGATGATATGGAGTGCAGCATCCGGTACAGCTTCATGATTCATTCGGCCGTCAGGCACTACCATGACTGGTCCTTTTTATGAGAAATGTTAAAACAGAAGCTGTGAACTCAAATGCAACGACATAGATGCACAATATTTACGCATGATGGTGCTCCATGCCACAGATTAAAGACAGTAAAGAACTGACTGAAGAGGAAAAACATGACTATGCTAGACTGGCCCGGTAGTCGTCCTAACTTTACCCCATCAAAAATTTGTTGACGATTTTAAAAGACAAGGTATCAGAAAAACAGCCATCAAATTCCCATGCTTTGATTGACTCGATAAAGTACGTGCGGTGCAAAGACATTTCAAGTGACTACTTCAAATCCCTGATTGACAGTACGCCAAACCGTATTTTGAACATTATAAAAAACAAGGCTGCCATACAATATAACTGATTTCGATCTTTTTTTGTTTTGAAGAATGTAACGTTTCATCTGTGGTGTTATTTTTTCAGATATCTGTTACTAGTAATTAGTTGCTTCTTTGAAAATCTTAATTTTCAGTAATTTGGCAGGTGGTTTTAAGCTTTCGCAAATGACTGTATGAACATAATCGAAATCAAACCAAGTTAAGATTTGAATAGCTGCAGTTCAAATTTTAACTCAACCGGTATTTAACTTTTAAAGCGAAATACATGATTTGAATATTAGTTTTAGAAGAAAATAAATTTTACAATGTATGCCAAAACTGCTTGTGGGGCTGGAATGTGCACTTACCTGCTTCCATCTTTCGGCCGAGGTGTAAGATGACAACACTAACTCTGTATCGATCTCAAAGACATTATTTTGGCTACACCTGAAGTGTATCTTCAGTGATGCCACCTGAGTCTTTAGTCCGAAATATGTATTCCAAAAGTAAAAGGCATAAGTCATCATGAATCAGCAGTTGTCTATAAGGCATAATAAATCAAGGACATTGATTACTTCGCAGCAGACACCAAGTAGTTATCTGATCCGTCCGCTCTTCTTGAGAGTGTTCGAATGAGATAAGGAAGTAGAGAGATCTCAAGTTTTGCTCCAGGCACTGCTTTTAAAAGGTGTGTGAACGCTTTTACAAATGTACCTGGAAAGCCACGTCAAACCATTATTTTCAACTTTCTTCAACAATTATTGCTATGCCGTTTTTCCAACGGATATGCAAATCCTATGATGAAATATACGGCCAATGTGCATTATAAACCAAAGTTAGAAAAATATTCGAAATATATAAAAAAATAAAAAAGTAGTTTCATGGGGTCAACAGAAACGATTAGGAGGAATCCAGGTGCAATGCTGTATAAAAGGGTGAACACAGTGTTTCTCAAATCAAAAGTGAGATACCCAACTAAAAGTTTAAGACCATCCCAGGTTGGATTATATTGAGGAATAAAGATATCAGTTGTTCATTAAATTTCATTCCGTAGACATTAATGCCTCTTGGAGAAAAAATTGAATTTAATCAATGAAGAAAGGCTTTTATGATGCATCCTGAAAACTTCAAAAGGACAAGAAACAATTGTATTAGAAGACTTGCTTCTAAAAGAAGCTCAGCAAAGGAAATTAGCAAATTGGTTTATATTTGAAGAGCCAACTAAATTCAAATACATGTGCAAAGAACTTGAAATGTAATGTTCCGTTAATTATTGAGAAAAAAACGGAATTAACTACATCATCATGATCATCATCATTGTCAACCATTATCAATCCACTGCTGGACGAAGGTCTCCCCAAGTTTCCTCCACAACGGTCTGTCTTGTGCCAGTCTCCTCCATGTCACTCCCGCATATTTACGAATTTCATCCACCCATCTCCCATGTGGTCTTTTTCTGGGTCTTTTCCTGTCCCTTGGAATCCAATCTAAAATTTCGGCTGTCCATCTATGGTCTGTCCTTCTGGCAGTATGTCCAGCCCATTGCCATTTCAGGGATTTAACTCTGATCATGATGTCTTCCACTCTTGTCATTTTTCGGATCCACGAGTTCCTCTTCTTATCTCTCCTGGTTATACCAAGCATGCACCTCTCCATGCCTCTTTGAGTTGTCTGCAGCCTTTGTATGTCTCTTTTAGTTAAGGTCCACGTCTCTGCACCATACGTAAGCACTGGAAGGATGCATTGATCAAACACTTTTCTTTTAAGACATAATGGCATATTGCTCTTGAAAATTATGCTGTTTCTTCCAAAAGCTCTCCAGGCAAGTTTTGTACGCCGATTAATTTCTTCATCAATGTGACCCTCACTTGATATCTGCTGTCCAAGATAAACATACGTATCTGTTATCTCCAGTTTTTCTCCATCAATCGATAAATCTGCATTCCTTGTAAAAGCATTGAACATCGCTTTTGTCTTCTGAAAGTTCATTTTTAATCCCACTTCTTTACTCTTGTCAGCAAGTTCCTGGATCATACTCTGCAGCTCTGATGGGGTAGTTGCAAAAATGACTACGTCATCAGCAAAACGAAGGTGGGTTAGATAATCTCCATTAATCTTTATCCCTTTGTTTTCCCAGTTCAGTGATTGAAAGACATTTTCCAATGTAGCATTAAAGAGCTTCGGAGATATGGTGTCACCTTGTCTCACTCCCTTTCCAATTTTTATGTGTGTTGTATTTTCAAACAGCCGAATCTTTGCACTTGCATTTTCATAGATGTTATTAATAATATTAATGTATGCATCTTCAATACCGCAGGATTTCAGAGCCATTGCAACTGCTGATGGTTTCACCGAATCAAAAGCTTTTTCATAATCGATAAAAGCCATGCACAATGGAAGTTCATATTCCCTCGCTCTTTCACTTAGTTCTCTCAGTACGTGGATATGATCTATTGTGCTGTAGCCACTCCTGAATCCAGCTTGTTCTCTCGGTTGAGCCATGTCCAGTGTTACCTTCAAGCGGTGTGAAAGAACTTTAGTGAAGATTTTATAAACCACTGATAGGAGGCTGATAGGTCTGTAGTTCCTGAGATCCTCAATGTCACCTTTTTTATGTAGCAGGATCATTGTAGCATTGTTCCAATCCTCAGGAATCTTCCCTTCATTAAGGCATCGAGTGAAAATTTGGGCGAGTACTGTTTCAATTTCTCCACTTGCTTCTTGTATGATGTCTATAGTAATTCCATCTTCTCCTGGAGCTTTCCCCCGCTTCATGTTCTTGATTGCATGAGCAACTTCTGCTGGGAGGACTGGAAGAACTCTGGTACCTTTCATGATGTCTGGAGTACATGTATCATCCCTTTCATATAATTTGGAGTAGAAATCTTTCACTCTTGTCAAAATTTCGCCTCTATTTCTTGTTATAGAATCATCTTCTTTTCTCAGAGCCATAATCTGTTTTCTTCCCTTACTGAGATGTCCCTTTGCTATCTTTAGGCTTTGGTTGTTTTCAATTGCTTTCCTCACTAGCTCACAGTTGAATTTCCTTACGTCTTCAGTGATACTTTTTCGTGCTGTCTTGCATAGCTGTATATATTCCACTTTGGAAATCACATCTTCTTTAGTTGTCCTCATCTCTCTTCTTTTTTGCATCAACATTTTGGTTTTTCCTGATAGTTTGTTCACATGCAATTTGTTCTTAGACCCAGCTAATTTTGTTGCTGTTTCCATAAGAGCATTGGTTACTTTTCTGTTAACTTCAGAAATATCTACTTCTTCCGATGTTAGGCCTTCTAAAGCAGAGAATCTGTTCTTCAGTTCCAACTTGAAAGTATTATGGTGTTTTTTAAGGTTGGTTATGTCAATACATTTTGTTTGTCTTATGAGCTTGCCACGTTCCAGTTTAGTGTTGAGGTGCATCTTACATCTTACCAATCTATGGTCACTACCTGTGTTGAACTTGTTCAGCACACTGCAGTCTTCGATGACGAATTTTTTGTTACACATAATAAAATCAATTTCACTTGTCGTCCCAATTGGATGTCTCCATGTCCATTTCCTGTGTGGCTTTTTCTTGAAAAAGGAATTCAAGATGAAAAATCCTTCTGCCTCTGCAAACTCAACGAGAGTATTTCCACGCTGGTTTCTGTTGCCGTGACCGAATTTACCTACTGAAGTTTCATTCTGTTGCCGGTGCCCTATTTTTGCATTGAAATCTCTCATAATTATCTTCAAGTGCTTCTTACCTTTATTATTTAGGTGACGAATTTCCTCATAGAATTCTTCAATTTCTTCTTCAGGATGACTTGTGGTGGGTGCAAAAGTTTGAGTAATCTGAGCCTGGTATCTTCTCGATAGTTGGATAACGAGTCGTGCAGCTCTGTCAGAGGAACTTTCAACTTCTACCACTTTATCCTTCAGTTTCTTGTTTATTATAAATCCAACACCACTAGTTCTGCCAGTATCTGTCCCACGATAATAGAAGAGATGTCCACTTTTCAGTTCAATGAGATCTTCTCCTTTTCTCCTTACCTCACTTAGCCCGACGATGTCCCACTACATAAACATTTTTAATTTAAACAAACGGGATTTCTCAAAAAGGAGGATCAATGATAATTGCTAGAAAATGACTGAAAATACTGAATTACCATTGTTTGTTTAGCGCTTCTTACAAAGCAGCACGCTATCGTTAGAGCATTCAATGTTGAACACATTGTTGTTCATTCTTTTAGGGAAATGCCAAATGACGACCGTGAAAACCTCGATGTGTTCTTTAAGTTCCCTTTTCCTAATCTGCAATATCTGGTTTAGGAATATCTGGAAGGGAAGAGAGCCAGTGCTTTATAACAAACTCAGCGCACGAAACCAAGGTTAAGGCATTTCCGATGACGCGATTTGTTCGGAGCTGATCTGAAAATAGTATGTAGGCGGAGACTAAGAGGAGAATCTCGTTACTTTTGTCCTATACGGCGACAGTAACTTTTAATAAGAATTTCATTGTGAGGTTACTTAACTTATTATGCCGAATAGTGATATCCAAAAATTTACTGCCTAGAAATATTACCTGTTTTCATAAGCATTACTTGCACCTCTTCAGACACATACAGATGCCAAATCTGTCTTAATATTAAAACCGAGCACTTCGTTTAAAAATTTGGCAATTGAACATAGCGTCTATTAGATGGCAACACGTCAGTCAGCACTTTTTAAAGAAGGTTTGTGCTGTTGTGAAAGTGTCTTATAACGAACTACTGTTTTTTGCTGACCTTCAAAAAATCTGTAGGAAATGAAAAGTGGTTCCACGCACTAATTTTCCGCGCAATGAGCAGTGAGCTTATACGTACTGCCATCTGTCTGCCGATGTAAAAGATAGGGGCATCTTTTTGCGTTACTATTTTGGCTAAATTTTGAAAGTTCTCCATAGCAATGCTAACTGCTTTCTTTCTGAAAAACATTTATTCCAAAAAAAAAAAAAAAAAAAATTGTTACCACATGCATCAGGGTTTTTTTTTATGTAGCCGAATAAATCAAGTGTATTGATTTCCACCACAGTAAACTATCTGATAATGGAAATAACTTCAACCCAGTATTTGATGAAACTGGATATTTCCGTCGGAAGAATTATTCCAGATTGTGATATGCCAATTTAATATATCGATTCCCAGCTGTTATCCTACGTTTGAGTGGGTGCCATCTGCTGTCAACATTAGGAAGATATCAAGAGTAACATGTGGATTACAGAGCTATTCTAAAGTGTACACGAACACAGATCATGCATCTGTGAAACGTAGTTTTTTGTACACCTGAAGACTCCGAGAGATGAAAATTGATCGGAACAATTACTTCAGAAGATGGTCTGACAGATACACTTTTGTATTCCCCTCTGCTAGCTTGTGTTTGAGATGAGGGCAACTGCTCTCCAAACCATGACGATATAAACAGGAATACGACGAAAAAGGAACCACAACTCAAGTATATGGGAACACGGTTCTGAAAAAAGTCTTGAAACGTTCTTCTACCGACATATAAATTGTCCAAAAGGTTTATCCAGTGCCACGCTAAAAGTCATTTCGTGACGCTCTGAACGTCGCATTTACGGCCGTCGTTCATCCCCGAAATAAAAATCATAGGAATATGTGGGTTCTAATACGCCATTTTTTTCTTCAGGGAGAAGAGCAACAGCGTCTGCAGTTAGTCTTTCCTGTACTTCGGAGTTGATTCGGATTTTCTCTTCGTCAACTTCTTTGACTAGGTACTTGAGTTACCCATCAGTGACTGCAGTGAATTGTATTAAACCGCAAGTCATTTCGCTTACAAATCAGCTAACTAACCACTGTTCAGTACCGTATCTTCTGAAAATCCACCAAATAAGTGGCGTCAGTTAATAAATAAATACATCGCTTTTTTTACGTTCCAGAAACACAATTTTTTGGTTGCTATTTGTTTCTGGTACGTGGAAAGAGTGATGTATTTATTCATTTACCGTATCTTCTGTAGCTCCCCCAGCAGCCGTAATAAATTAATCAATCAGCAGATTCTTTTTTCCTGACTAACGTAGAGGGTTTTCTAGAACCTACACTTACACATATTCTTGGAGGGCTTCTAAGAAGAAATGACAGTTACATAGTAGACACGTACATCCTTATGTTAGCAGGAATGCAGAAAAAGACACTATAGCCAAGATTTCACGAATATTTAAGTCTGAATCAATAGTTCTCATCTAGCAAGTGTTGGCCCAGAACTCCCTTCGAAAATAGATAACATCGAACATAAGATTTTGATCAAATCATTGCGTCTTACGAAAAAAAAATGACCAACTTCAATTGTACCATTTACAAACATGTAAAGTTTTTGTAAACTTTACCAAATTTTGTGTTTATTATCTTACGCTGTTCACATGATTTATAAGATTCGAATTCCTGTGTCTATCTGTAAGTCCGCTACAAAAGAAACTACTTAACGTACATTTGAAATTTGGTAGAAACTTCAGGAGAAACCTTTCAGGTTGTTGTTGTTTTTTCTCTCGAAATTCAAATTTGAAAATTCTTAAGTTATTTTGTTTTTGAAGCATTTAGACATTAAAATTTGATCCTGCCGCAGCTGTGCTTTAAGCTCACGCAACCATAGTTCGTTTTATTGATGTGCAATATTAATTCATTACACTATTGTACAAAATTTTTCACACTTCACATAAACGCCAATTTCATTGCACTCTTCAGTATATACGAGAACGTCACGTCGATCGCGATAGAAGTTATAACAAAAATGCTGTTCTTATTTGCGCAGCAACTGTGCCACCAACGAGTGGCATTACCTTAGCAGACTAACATAATCTATTAGTATTGGCGTTTGTATTCTCCCCCAACCTACGGGAGAATACAAACGCCAATACTAATAGATTATGCCAACATTTTTGGATGCACTACCGAAGTCTTATATATGTCGTTTCGCCTCCCTTGCCGGCATATTTGTGTGTAACCACCCGCTGTAAATTGTTTCAAACTATTTCTATAGGAAGATTTTGACTAAGTTTCTTCAACCATTGTATCAAATTCACTGTGTTATATTTCCAACATTTTACGTATATACTTCCACTGAATTTTCCGCCGAGTTTACGTTTCAGATCAAGGCTCTGCGTGAATTACTACTCAACACATGTAGTTTCATTATTTAGAAAACATTTGTTCCGCGATTCTTTTAGAAAGCAATTTATATTTTGATGAACTGCAAATAGAATTCAAAAAACGAAGTTCAAGAGAAACGTTAACTTTACCCAATTTCATTTCTTCAAAACATAATGTTAACATTCCTCCGTTTCAGCATTCTTCCACTTCATCATGGCAATTTTTTTTTTGTTAACGAAATCTGGTTCCACAATCAAATTGCAATGGAACACTGCTGAATCTCAAGAAACTCGTGTTATAACTGGCATGCTGTACAAAATAATGCCCTTGTTCCACGTACTCCACATTAGTCCCACCTGACTTTCCGTTTCAGTTCAGATGCCTACAGTTACTTGTTCTACTCAGGTTTGCAGTGAGTATCAACAGGCACAGTGTAAATATCTATCTCTGTCTCGTTAAAAGTTGTTCGACTCAACTTGACCAAAAAAACTATTGTCTCCAATTACCAGCTATAAGTTCGTTACTGCAGAGCGGAGAAAATTAAAACTTCAACATCTTTGGTCAAAATTAGTGGCGCAGTGCTGAAAGGAAAAGGAGTGTCTGTCGCTCTAATGATCGGCCCACACGTTATCGACTCCAGTATCTCTGTAGTGCGGGAAGTAAGAAATCTTTGATATTGAATATATATATATCATCATCATTATCAGCCATTATCAATCCACTGCTGGACGAAGGTTACCCCAAGTTTCTTCCAAAGCGGTCTGTCGTGTGCCAGTCTTCTCCATGTTACTCCCGCATACTTTCGAATTTCATCGTCCCATCACCCATGCAGCGTTCTGGGTCTTTTCCTGTCCCTTGGAGTCCAGTCTAAATATCCGTCTGTCCATCGGTGGTCCGTCCTTCTGGCAATATATCCCGCCCATTGCCGTTTTAGGGTTTTTACTCTGATCATGATGTCTTCCACTCTTGCCATTTTTCTGATGAACGAATCCCTGTTCTTAGCTCTCCTGGTTACACCAAGCATGCACCATGTTACTTCGAGTTGTCTGAAGTCTTTGTATGTCTCTTTTAGTTAAAGTCCACGTCTCTGCACCATACGTAGCACTGAAAGGATTCATTGATTAAGCACTTTTCTTTTAAGAAAAGGTCATATTGTTCTTGAAAATTATACTGTTTCTTCCAAAAGCTGTCCATCCAAGTTTTATACGCCGATAAATTTCTTCATCAATGTGACTTTCACTTGATATCTGCTGCCCAAGATATGTGTAGGTATCCATTATCTCCAGCTTTTTCACATCAATCGATAAATCTTCATTTCTTGTAAAAGCATTGTACATCAATTTTGTATTTGGAAAGTTCATGTTTACTCCCACGGCCCTGCCCTTGTCAGCAAGTTCCTATATCATACACTGCAGCTGTGATGGGGTAGTTGCAAAAATGAGTACGTCATCAGTAAACCGAAGGTGAGTTATATTTTCACCATTAATTTTTATCCCTTTGTTTTCCCAGTTCAGAGATTGAAAGACACTTTGCAATGTGGCATTAGAGAGTTTGGAAAATATGGTGCTACCTTGTCTCACTCCCTTTCCGATTTTTATGTGTGTTGTATTTTCAAACAGCCTAATCTTTGCACTTGCATTTTTAGAGATGTTATTAATGATATTAATATATGCATCTTCAATACTAATTCCTAAAGTCCCAAGTCACCTTAATAACTTGGGAAGAGAGACAGCTAGATCTATGGAAGTAACGAATGATAAAGTTAAACAACCATGCGCTATCGGATGAGAGTGACAGCAGCGTCTTTAGTGCCAAAATGTGGATGTTAGCACTCCTGTCTCAGAAACCATGAGAGATACGGGGAAAAAATCAAATAAAAACTTGCAGAGCATCAACGCATTAGTAGGAAATGACATATGGTAGAAACGGCAGGGATAAGTAGAAAGCTGGTCACCTGAAGGAAGCACAGAGTTTATTATACTCAGGCATGAATACAAATGGAGTACATTGCTCGTGTTTAATGCAACAGCGGTACTTACATAACGTTGCGTTTAAAGTAAATAGGGTTCAATATGGTCACCATCTGCCACAATACACATTTGAATGCGAGACAGAATTTGCCGTTGTACGCTCGCCAGCATTACAGGTGTCACACTCTCACACGCAGCGACGATACGCAGACGGAGATCGTGGAGACTCGTCGGTTCCACCCTGTACACGTGATCGTTTAGGTAACCCCAGAAGAAGAAATCCATGGGAGTTAGATCCGGAGATCGTGGAGGCCACGCTACGAAACCACCATAACCGATGACCTGTTGCCCGAAAATTTTGTTCAGGAAGTGCTGTACAGTTATTTGTTGATATGCCGGAGCCCCATCATGCTGAATCCATAATGAGCGTATATCTTGCAGAAACAGATCATCTAACCACTCAGGTAATTTGGTTTGTAACAGCTGCAAGTATCTTCGTCCATTTAATGCACCCTCATAGAACACACGCTTAACAAGTCGGTCCTTCCAGTTGCCACACCATACATTGATCGACCAGCGCATGTGATGCCCCATTTCCCGTGTAAAACATGGATTCTGAACTGCCCAGTAATGGGTGTTTTGTTTGTTCAGCACCGCGGCGCGTGTGAACTGCGCCTCGTCAGTGCGAAGGATGTTTGATAGAAAGGCCGCATTTTCTTCCACGGTTTTCATTACAAACCTGCACCAATCTAGACGACGTTGGTTATCCCCTGGCATCAGTACGAGCAGCGGTCCTGTTCGGTACGGGGGTGCACCATGCTGATGTAAAATGATGCACACACGGATTGTGATAAGCCACATGCCATACTGACTTCCCTCGTATTGGCATGCGGGTTGGCCGAAACGTATGCCAGAACATGACTGGTTGCACATCCCTACCCATTCCGGTAGGTCGGCCCGAACGGGGACGCTCTGCAATACTGCATGTCTCTAGTAGCCGTTCAACCGCGCGACTGATGGACGACGCTGTCGGCGATGAATGTGTCGGGAATCGTAAGTCATAATGGCGTGACGCTTCCCTTTGCGCTGCGTCAGAATTCTCCACATAGCAGTATCATCTCGCAGTACTGTTCATTCGAATAGCTTGCCATGTTCGTTCTTTACCCGATACTAACGTTACGACGTAGCTCCTGACCGACTATCCTTTATACTTTACCACGCCGCGCCTGCTATGGCAGGTGAGGAGTTATGTCACACGAGATTTTTCACACGACACTCACAGGCGTGTGGTCACATACGTCATACATTTCTCTCTGCTAGACTGTTACCGCGACAACGACACGAACTGTCTTCGCACAAGTTCGCGTTTCCAGCATTCTTTTTACTCCAGCCGTTTCTACTATATGTCATTTCCTACTAATTCGTTGATGCTCTACAAGCTTCTAATTAATCTCTTTCCCCGTGTCTCTCATGGCTTCCGAGATGGGAGTGTTAACGTCCTCATTTTGCCCCTAGGGGTGCTGCAGTCACTCTCATCCGATAGCGCATGGTTGTTTTACTACACCATACCTTACTTCCATAGATCGATCTGCCTTTGAATTAATCTAATTAACATGATATTTAGCTATCTTTCTCCGAATTTTTCTATATGAGAGGTATATTATTTTACGCACATTCTATTTAGCACATAATAAAACCCTCAAATTCCAAATTTCATACGAATCGAACAATAAATACGTGTACAGTGACCTACGGAAAAAAGATGCCGCAAATGTTAAACTGCAAAATTGTTTTTGACTTGTATAATTTAATCGAGAACAGGTACTGCGATTCGGTGCTGCAACAGTAATACACAAAGAGGCCCAGATAATATGAGCCCTTATACAAGATCAGAACGGGTATATTAAGGGAATTATAAATTTTGAAATACACTGTATGATCGTGAAAAAATGAATTATGACCATATCTGGTTATTAGTCCATTGAATCGAAATATCATTAAATGCTTAAATTCAAATTTTCAGCGCGGTAGCATAAAACCTGGCTGAGATATAAGTGAAAACTCAACTCAAGCATACATTGATTAAGGGGCCGTGCATGAAAAAAAACATATTTTCCTGTTCTTACTGTAGAACGGTTTAACCCGCGGTACTAAGAAACGCTTAGGAGAAAGTGATTCTACGTGGAATTTGGTTGAATGAAGCAGTAATGATGTTTTACCCTTAAATTCAGAATTGCAACTTTTAATGATGAAAATCATAAGTTAATAACTTTGCACCTAAGTAATTTAACTTACGACATAGTTCGTGCGATTACAAATTTAATTTTTTCCTATTTTTCACATAGTATATTGTTTAATTCAAAAAAGCAGAAAAACAGTACGCTCCACAAAACGAAAGCCTCATATGTGTCTTCTGTGTATTTTATTTACATAAATACCTTTACAGCTTCGTTATATTATGAAACTGGGGTCACGAAAATGAAAATTCCAAATTGTTCCCTGCGCAAGAGAACCCGTGTGCCTGTTTTTTTTTGTATTGAACATTTTATGTTGTCTCCATTCCGTCTCGATTTACGGTATAATACGAATGTAATTGCATATCGTTTCGATTCATTGATATATTCCATTGTAGTTATACTGCTTAAACTGTTTGTATTATATTTAGCTGCAATACAGAAGCCGAATGGATCTTCGTGTGTAGCCTGGATTTGCACGCAAATTTCAACTTCGGCATTCGTCGTTTTCGACTACCGGTTAAGAAATTAACCGTAACCAGTAGGATTTGAAGCATTAAGCTTAGTTAGGGAAGTTTAATACGGATCTAATTGCATTTTTCTTTTCTTTTTGTTTTCTTTTTCATTTCTTCTACAAATATAAATAAAATAATAACTGGTTATACTCCACCATAAGAAAAAACAGTTTTATTCTGAGAATTTCGTAGTATAAGAACAAGTTAGTAAAATCATGCGATGCATTGATTATGATACGCTTTTCAATATACTAGCAATCATTACTCAAGTTATGAGGAAAATGGCTGTGGAATAAATCTCTCCCCTGTGCCATGACCGTTGCTCCATTTGGATGATATTCATCACAACTGGTTCAGTATATCTCCAAAATAACATGATAAAGTTTTGTCGCAATCGAAGCAATTTTACGGAAGTTATGATGCATAAGCGCTATGGAATAGATCCCGCTCCTATGTCCTAACCTTTACCCCATTTCGCCCATTTACAATAGGATTCGTCCCCAGATAGGTCCCTACAACATACCAACATTTCATCCAAATCGAAACATTTTTACGTAAGTTATGACTCATAATGGCGATGGAAGTGATTCCGTTCCTATGTCCTGTCCTTTGACCCGCATTTCGCCAATTTTCAACAGGGTTTGTCCCCAGGTCGTCTCCTACCACATACTAAAATTTAATAGAATTCGAACTTGTTTTACGTTAGTTATGACGCATAAGAGCAGTGGATTAGATCCTGCTCTTACGTCCTGACCTTTGACCCCATTTCGTTCACTTTCAATAGGGTTCCTTCCAGGTGTTCCCCTACCACATATTAAAATGTCATCAAAATCGAACGATTTTTACGCGAGGTATCGTGCGGACGAACATACGCACACAACGCGTGACGTAATGAGGCAGATGGGAATCGCGACCATCTGCTAGCAAGGTGTGACGTCATAAAACTTTAATAGTATCAACAAACAACACGTAACGTAATGAAATAGATGGCATGACTGCCGCCAACATCTAATGGGGCGACGCCATGACACCACACTTGGAATACTTAATATTTTCTAAAACATAACCATAATTATGCAATCCAACATTTTTTTGTCTGCTGACGTCAGGAAAATACAGGCAGCGCCATCTTTTTCTGGACAATTAATGTGTTCACAAGGATGAAAATTTGAACATCGATTAAAATAGCTTCATTTTATAACTTGGAATACTGAATATTTTCTAAAACATAACCATAATTATGCAATCCAACATTTGTTTGTCTACTGACATCATCGAAGTACAGGTCGCGCCATCCTTTTTCTGGTTTCAACACCACCAAAGGAAAAGTTATTGATTTTTAATATAATTATGGTTATGTTTTAGAAAATATTAAGTATTCCAAGTTATAATAAATTTATTTTAATCGATGTTCAAATTTTCATCCTTGGGAACACATTAATTGAGAACGAAATGTGTACAAAAAATTTTCCATTGGAAGTATAGGAAGCAAAATTACTTGACGTTCACCTTAATAATATGGGATAAGAGCGATGGAATGGATCGTAATCCTATATCCTGACCTATGAACCCATTTCGTCCACATTCAATAGGGTTCGTCCCCAGGCGGTCCCCTACCACATACTGAAATTTCATCGACATCGAACCATTTTTACGTACGTTATGACGCATAAGGGCAATTTAATGCATCCCGCTCTTATGTCCTGACTTTTGACCCCATTTCACCCATTTTGAATAAGATTCGTCCCCAGGCGGTCCCCTACCACATAGTAAAATTTCATTGAAATCGAAGAATATTTACGCAAGTTATGACGCATAAGCGCAATGGAAGGATCCCGCTCCTACGTCATGACCTTTGAACCCATTTGTCCCATTTTCAATAGGTTTTATCCCCAGATGGTCCCCTACCACATAGTAAACTTTCATTGAAATCGAACCATATTTACGCAAGTTATGACGCATAAGGGCCTGGAAGGATTCCGCTCCTACGACGTGACCTTTGACCCCATTTGTCCCATTTTTAACAGCGTTCGTCATCAGGTGGTCCGCTACCACATACTAAAATTTCTTCGAAATCGAACGACTTTTACGCCAGTTATCGTGCGGACGGACGGACGGACCGACGGATAAAGCTGGAGCATATACGCTTCTTCAACCTACGGTTGGAAAGCGTAAAAAAAAGGAAAAAAGGGGAAAAAAATTCCCAAATCTTGCGCATGAAATAAGAAAAATACACTGTTACCTGCTTTATTGGAACTCTCAATTTTTAGACTTAAATGAGAAAATAAACATTTTAGGTTTGCAAGGGAAATCTTAACATTAAATTTCATACGACAGAATTCTTGTCGGGTGTTCGAATCTGGCACCTGCCGGCCATCTAGTCTGCGATTTTTCTGGGGTTTTCCATAGCCTCCCTGAGCTTGGGGACGTCAATGCGTAGATGGTTCCCTGTCAAGTCGGTCCCGAATGCACTGGTCAACGTGGAAAATTAGGTCAACGTGGGAAATTAGGTAATTACCCTACGGAATAAAGAATTGAGAGATACCTACAGCCAGAATTGCCTATAAAAAGTGTTAACGGACAGGCAAACAGACGATAGTATTCTAAATGAATTGAAAATTATATATGACGTTTATGAACGACACAGTAGAACTAAAATACCTGACGCAACGCTTTCTTATTACAAAAGACTTGATTGTGTGGCGTTATCGTGTGATGTAACGCATCTCTGACGTCATGTCAGAATGATTTAGATGAAATGGTGTCACACCAGCAGCTGTTGAAAATCGGTTCTCAGTAATTGACGTCATCACAGGAAGACCTTTCCATGACCTTCCTACCTAGTGGATTGGTGCTATCTAACGAACGGTGATATCCCGAACTTAGATGCTTACGAAACTCTAACAGTTGAAACTATGTTATTTCCAACTATTTGAAACAGATATTTGTGATGGTAAAAAAAGGTATTTGTACTGAGTAAATAGAATAAGATCTGTAAACTTAACGTTATAAGTTTTTTTTTATTTATTAAATTTTTAGGGGGATGGGGAGCTGTTTTTCGTGGGCAAGTTATACAATACGTTGATTCTATTAGTGAAAGACAAATGCAATGAAACTTAGGTGGTTTGTTTAGCAACTCGATTTTAAGGTGTTTTGCTGTCTAAATAAAAAACGGAAATTCCGTTTTAATTTTTCAACTTGCGCTGGAAAGGCACCCCCTCTCCCCCCAAAAAAAGTTAATAAATAAGACAACTTCGGTGCATTGAGTTTACAGATCTTGTTCTATTTATTCAGCAAGAAATACTTTTTCTTCTGTTTCTTTAATTTATACTTCGTGTCCGACTCTAACAAAAAGCCAACGCATAAGGAACTGTTAAGGAATTTATTAATCTTTTACCTCATTATTCCATGCAGAAACTCATTCTTTTAGAAAACTAAGATGCTTAATAAATACTTTCTTTTAACTTTTTAAAATTTTTTAACTCCAAAAAAGGATCCTTTAACAATTCCATTTTCACCTCCTCCCACACAGATCAGACAACCAACTAAGAGGGTGGGAGCCTGCACAAGAGTTTGCGCTTGCAACAAGAAGTATACAATTTATTTAGAAATCATCTTTTAGAACACTCTACATATACTTAGTATGAGGTTCATGAGAAATGTATTCGAAATTAAAAAATTAGCAAAAATTATACTAAACAAAATAACTTTTTAAATAATGAAAGCATTAAATTAAATTATGAACAAATAACTTTTTAAATTATGAAATAATTAAATAATGGGGAATTACTGTAACACTAAAATACAAGAAACACAAAAAGGTGAAAAAACATAAATGGATGCAATTTTTATTTTATGATGTTCTGTAACGATTAAATAATTCAATGACTTGACTCTATTATAATATTTACTAGTAAAATGTTGAGAAATGTTTTAGGTGTAGGCAAAATCGAATTTATTATTGAATTTTTATTTTTCCAATATAATACCGTAAAGAGACGAACGTGATACTGATATATGTTTCAGTTTGACACATTTAAAATTTTTAGTTTTGTTTAACTTTCACATTCACAAATAAGTTTTTCTTACAATCACTAATATTTACCCTTGCTATAAAGTTGAAACACACACTATCTAGGGCATTTAATTAAAAAAAAGAATTCTGAATATGTTAGATGCAAAAAGTGATTATCTTTAGTTAAGAAATCTTTTTGCACCGTAAGTTCAATAGTTAGAAGTGTTCTCATTTTTGTCCGAACATTGTGCCATAAATAGTAGCATTACCTTAAGGAAATGAAATTTAAAAGTAATAAAACTTAGTTTTAACACCCTGTTGGTGGAAAAAAAAGTATCAATCCAGTTGCTATAAATAAACAAAGACATCGCTCTTTCCACTTTTTAGCAACACCCAGCAACCGAAAAAATGTTATTTGGCTACTGCTCGGAAAACAAATCCCAGATCTCTTGATGTCCAGCTGAGAGATTTGGGATTCATATCCCGAGCAGTGGCCAAATAACAATTTTTCGGTTGCTGTGTGTTGAAAAAACGTGTAAAGAACGATGTCTTTGCTTATTCACTGACATTTGGAGGATTTTCACCAATTGCTATAGATTTTTCATGTATGTCCTTCGAAAAATGTAACATTTACAGTTGGAAAACTATTTCGTGCCAAAACGTTTCTTTTTACTGTTAAAAAAGGATTTTTGATTTGGTTAAGCGAAATTTAAGGTCAGTTTAATATACTAAAAACAATTCATGCTTTCCACATTTTTTAATTCTTTTAAAGGAATAAAAAAAATTGTGCACCAAAATAATGTATGAAAACTAGAGTTTTTAGCATATTTTAAGGAATGCATCATTTTGAAATTGTGCAATTCTGGTGTATAAAAAAATGTACAGCCCTAGAATTAACAAAACCACAATTAACTTTATTAGCAGTACATTACAACCTAGTTTACAGATTGGTATTCGTTGTATACTACGCGATTTAATGGCGGTTCAAACATCTTCAGATAAAACACTTTATTTCAGTACATTACTAAGGTTAAAGATCGTTCTCTCAACTAAACTATATTTCACACTAAATACAAAATCGCAAAGGAACTGTATTATAAAAGAGCTAATAAAATATACATACCCTTGCAGCTGCTGTAGGCTTGAAATCTCGAGGTATTGAACGAATCAATTTAGAACTAAAAATACTTTTTTAACACCGTGAAATAAATAAAAAAGAGTGAAATGATATGAATCAGTCAGCTGCATTCGACATTTGGGCAAATCCCTTGATTTTGATCATGCGTCCGAGATGTTCGCTTATGAGTAAACTTATGAGATTTCGTAGTTCCACGGCGCTCAATAACAATAAATGAAGACCTGCAGATTTGAGTGTTGCCTCCATGCCACAATGGGGCAAAGCTCTGGATTTTGGATTTTGTTCACGAGTCCGAGGGTTCCCTTACGAGCAAACATATGAGATTTCGTAGTTCCACGGCGCTCAATAACATTAAATGAAGACCTGCAGATGTGGCTGTTTCCTCTATGCCACAAAGGGGCAATGCTCTGGATTTTGATCATGCGTCCGAGGTCTTCCCTTATGAGTAAACATATGAGATTTCGTAGTTCCACGGCGCTCAATAACATTAAATGAAGACCTGCAGATTTGGCTGTTGCCTCCATGCCACAAAGGGGCAAAGCTCTGGATTTTGATCATGCGTCCGAGGTCTTCCCTTATGAGTAAACATATGAGATTTCGTAGTTCCACGGCGCTCAATAACATTAAATGAAGACCTGCAGATTTGACTGTTGCCTCCATGCCACAATGGGGCAAAGCTCTGGATTTTGATCATGCGTCCGAGGTCTTCCCTTATGAGTAAACATATGAGATTTCGTAGTTCCACGGCGCTCAATAACATTAAATGAAGACCTGCAAACTTGGTCGTTGCCTCCATGCCACATTGGGGCAAAGCTCTGGATTTTTATCATGAATCTGAGGTGTTCCCTTTTGAAGCATGTGTTGTGTTTTGTTATACGGCACTCCTTTACCCGAAGCCACTACCCTGGATTAGTAACGGGCAGATCAAATAACCAATCAAGATGCTCCCGATTTTCGTTTAACACTCTCCCCGAAAAAATAATGTGCTCAATTTTGGATGGTCTAGTGATTACATGTTGCTTAGTAATAAGCCGTAAACAAATTGTAATATTTTAGCTTTCTCGCTGCATTTTCTCCAACTGTCTTTGGTCCTCCTATTCAAGAACACCTTTCATTTAATTTTTAATTTTTTTCACAGTTCGTTTAATGTTTTTCTCAATCATTAATGTGCCATTATATTTTAAATTGTTCGCAAATAATTTTCATACAGTTGGTTCGTTTAATGGAGTTCTATCTGCAAATTTGCTGTGCTGTGCTGAACCTTTTACAAACACTTCTAACAACGCAAATGTTTCGTGTGCCTCTTACAGTGTTCACGCTCCATCCCTTAAAGAAACTTCCTGAGTGATTTCAGTTACTCCTCTCGGACCCAGTAAGATAGATGTGGTGGAACGAAGACAAATCCACCTGACGATTCCTTCGTAGCTAACTTTAATTCCCAGGGGAGCTCTTAAATGTTTTGATTGGAAACACACTTAGCCCCTTTGTATTGTATAATCCTTGGGTTCTTCGTAAGCGCTCTGTTAACCCGTAAACGGTTTTTTTTATTTATTTGGAATATTTATTTAACTGCATTTATAATGTATTTTTACCGCATTTTTCATCGTGTACTATATCACATGTCCGCTGACAAAGACGCATATTCGTGGGAACATGGTGACAATCACTCTACGGGGTTCCTTATTAAAATCTAGCAGTTATTTCCAAATATGCGTCAGAAAGTCTACAATTTTTACGATCATTACTTGGCAAAAATTCACATACTTCAAGACTTTGTTCAAAGCGTTACCTCTTAAAAAGGGTCATATTAAAGTTTTATCAGATGTCCTTTGCATTTTTTGTTGCTGGTAAATAACACTAGCGTTTGGAGATATAGACGGAAGCAACTCAGGAACACCTACTCTTTATCTCATTGGTCATAAGCGAAAACGGAACCCACAAATTGGCGAACGACCTGGCACGTTTGAAATGCGTCTGTGACGTGTGACGATGAAACACAGCGGAGCACTAATAGACCAACCTTGGTAGTTGTTTGGTTTATGTGTACGTTTGATGGGATATATAAAAAAGTATGAATTATATAAAAGGTTTGTATTTACAAGGTTTAATACATGTTAATTCTTAGTGCTGTTAGTCCTAGGAGCTTCTCATGCGTGTAATGTGTACGTTCGATGGGTTATATAAAAAGGTTTGTATGGAAATACCAGGCAGTATGAGTTTAATACATATTCATTTTCAGTACTGCTTGTTCTCACACCTCTTTTCATGTGTGCAAATTCTCACTTCATATGCACATTTTAAATGAGTGCGTGATGTTTTACACAGATCGACGGAATGCCACACAGATCGACGGAATGCCAAGTAAATTATTCACTAATCTATGCTTGTTTCAGACAACTGTTAACATCGCAAAAAACAAAAAAAAAGAACTCTGTCTCGACCCTCCCGCCCCCATCCTAACAGTGGAGGACTAAGCCTTTTGAAATAATAAAAATATGTATTTGTGCACCACATTTCATGCGATGGAAATCATTTTTCTGAAGCTGTCATTTGGAGATTACCTCCCAGTGGTTGCATGTCAGTCTGTTTGCAATAAGATGTTATCTATAACGGAAACATCTGGATGAAATTTTCTAAAATGCTGTTTAAATTATTTTTCTGTCGGAATAAAGCAGCACAAGTGAACCCGTTCGCTGTACCTACAGTCCCTGCCAAAACTTTGTATAATCACCCCACGTCACCTGACTCATTGGGGATTTCCCGAGACTATGGTTTTTGCTGTAAAACGTTATTGCACACAATGTAGCAATGAATAAAATTATTTAATTTATTATTCAAACATATTACTGTGAACTGTGAAAAATATTTTCTCGGCAACCTTATTGCAGAATAGTTCAAATAAAATATATAACGGAAAGGAGTTTTAAAAACTGAAACAATATCAGGTGTTGCTACATCAGATTATATAAGTGTCAAGATGTTGAAATCTATTTCCTTATTATGAGGTACTTATAGTCAAAATAGTTTATACAGTCAAAATCTGTTGAAAAAAATGAGTGTAATATATCCTAGGAATGTAGAGGCTCTCTCAGCGTGAAATCAGCGTTAATGTATCGTTTTGAATTTTTTTATTCTTAAGTCACAACCTTTTCCAGTTTCATCTCCCATCAGTCTGGTTCAGTTCCATGTTTTTCATAATCTCTTCTAGAAAGGTCTCACCTTCTCTTCCGAAATGCTTCTAGGTGTCTTGGGAAATTCGCCCTCATTCTGCCTTTATACAACAAGCGCAGTATTCATCTGCCACACATTTTTTTTAACCTAAGGACACGGGTAATATCTGTAACCTGTCTTTGGAAGGGCCAGTTTCCAAGGTAATTTTATTTTCATATATGGCACTGATTCCTCTGATTATTTCTTGTTCATACTGATGATGAAACTAGTTAGTAACACTCAAAGAATTCTACGACCTACATTTGAAACACAAATTTGTTTCCCCACTTTTTCATTTTTTAACAGGTTACCCATTTCCTCACACTATTGGAATCAACAAAATGATGCACATAAACTGCTTACAATATTCGAAAATGTCGATGGGACAAGCTTTTTGTGCAGTGAGGAATTCAACGATGCTTCTCTGTTGGAAAAGTCCTTCTGAACGTGCCTCCATTGTCATTCAGAGTGAGAAGGTGCTGTACTAAGCTCAGGAACCCTTTTCTAATAAGGTAGAGTTGGAAAATTGTGCGACTTCCCAACACTGGTTTAATATGAATATATGCACCCACAACATGAATGTTGCTGTGTAAATTAAACTTTTCAGACTCTTTAGTTTTACTACAGGTTCTTACACACACGGCGAGCAATCATTCCTCGTTTGTTAACTGTGCAATGTGGGCAAATGCCGTTCAGGGCACCACATTTTAGGGGGCGCAAGGGAGACATATTTTTTAAAGCAGGATTCTAGAATAATTGTTTGATAACATTTTTTCAATCCCAAGCATTACTCGAGTGAGGAAAAGATCCTACATACCGATAATTATAAGAACAGGAAAAAACAAAATTTTAAAAGCAAGCTAGTCTCAAAAATAAATTAAGTACGTTAGATACGAAGGAGAGACAGTTGCTCGTAAATGTAAAGGTACATTGATGTATTTAAAATGACCAGACACACACATACAATGCCACAACTCACTCGCAGGGCGTGCAGCCAGCATACCCCAATCTTATAATTGTGTTTGTTTTTTATATATATCAGTGATGTAATTAAGATCACAATACCTCCGCGTTTCGCAACGTGTAAGACTTCTCTCCTCACCTGGGTGTGCTGGTCGCCTGGCCATTGGCGCCGAGCATACACATGCGCAGTCAGCATGCCCAACTTTTTGGTCGAGACGCTAGTTTCATTTGCCTAGACTGAGCTGTATATTTTCAATGTTCCACGGCTCCACGCATTCCGACGTACCACTCCGTCTGTTTCGTGTTCTCGTGGTTTATTGTTCATAGTGTATGCGTAAAGCGGCTTTCGTATGTGTTTTCTCGCTAAATAAGTTCGGGTGCTGGATTGTTTGAACATGAGAAAGGAAGTAAGAGGTAGTGAGTTTGGAAAGCGTAATTCTAAAAGACATGACAAAGAAAGTAAGTGGTAGTGATTTTGGAAAGCATGCTTCTAAACGACAAATCGATGAACTTGAACTACTACAAAAAAGTGACGAAAATCGGCTCGCTTTCACGTAGAATTACGTCCAATGTCTCATTGAGGGGAGGGGGTGGTGTCATGTTAGCGTTGGGAGCGTTATCAAATACTGTAACGCAGATTCGCGTTTGGTACGTCGCCACCGTTCGACCGATTAAAAATGATTCATTTGTTGAAATCCGTTATTTAGATTAAAAGTTATGATCTCTGAAATTTGAACACCGATTTTCACGTTGTGTCAGCATTAAAAGGTAAAAATTTCGAAAACTCTTCATCGTACGGTAAAAACTAAAATATCTGCGGATAGATTATTCAGATCTCTGTAAGAAAAGCCGTCACTCATTCTTTTATTTTTTTTAAAAAATTAGAAATTAATTTAATATTTTTAAACATTTTCAGAAATTAATGATGCCCAGAAAAACTGTTGCGGAACGTAAGAAGCCACATAAAACGTAAAGCGGAGGTAGAGCAAAGACCTGAGTGTTCGAATAAAATTACTTTGACCACATCTGAAAAGATGAAGTTGTTCAGACAGCGGAAGAAAAAGCGCTAAACTCAGGTTGCCACAAGAATATTCATCAAAAGGGAAATGTAATGTTAGGTTAGAAACTGCTGAAATGGAACGAACCAAATCTTACATAGGAAAAGGAGCTAAAAAGGAAAGTTAATTTAAAGAATGCGTCACAAACTCCATATTCCATTTGGAGAGCTCTTCTGCAATGTTGTCGCAGGTGACTTGAATTTTAAGTATCCTGATAGGAATAGTCGAACAGATAACAGGGCTGGTGTGACCCGGTCGTAATACATTCACAATTTTGGGATTAACACTACAAACCCTGTCGTCCGGACTTTCTTCCCGTCACATGACAGAATAGATGTCATTGATTTTGCTACATCCAGTTTGTGAGACACTTCCATCAGATCGCTGCTGTAACTGGATTGGACGCTGATTATGATCCAGTTATGCAGAGACTGATCGGCAAAGGAGCTGGCAGGTGGATACAGTTTTACACTATTTGGAAGATGTTTCGAGAGATTGTGGCTCAGACAAATCCGCCACATGTGGAAACCGCTTGAACTTTGACGAAGCAGTGAAAACTCTCACCAAGGACAAACAATCCATCTTGGATCGTTGTTTGATTGTTCCTTGATCGTGATATGTAATGATTTTAAACTCTCCGTTTTTGGACTTTACATGACCCTATGAAGTTAGGAAAGTTCAGTCAGCGATCGCAGTCGCCAGACGATACTTTTCGTGACCTCATCAGGGCAGAAATATGTTTGTTCAGAGAATTCCAAAGAAGTACCTTCTCGTCGTCGCTCACCGATGTCAGGATTATGTATAGACCACTTTTCGAAACTCGGTACAGTATATCGCCCATAGCCGGTCCAGTGGGTAGATGTTCAGCAAAGACAAGAATGCTGGTTCCTTAAAGGAAAAGTTTTGACCTCATCACAATGGAAATCTTCTTCTCTCAGACAAAAAATTTACTTACTATGAAATCCTCAAAATACTCGTCACTCAGACATGTACATGTTGAATAGGTCCATATAAGTTTTAGCTACGTTTTATTTTGCAGCCGCAAACATCTGATATCTAGAAGTAACTACGTACATTAAAGAGCAAAAAGGTCCTGGAAGAGATGACATTACGACAAGATTTCTGCAGCTGCTTCCCGAGTTTTCTATTCAGGTTTCCCAAGGACTGGAAGAAAGCAGAGCTAGTGGTGTTGCAGAGACCTGGGACCAACAATACCCTACCTAAGAAACTGCCCCACGATCTCGCTTTTACTCATCTTGAATAAACTCCTAGTGAATGTCCCCCTCTCCAGGATAAACCAATGTTGCGTTGCTCACGAAGCCAGAGCAATAGGGAAATTCCCTGGCTTAGCACGCAACGGCGCATCACTTGATCAGACTTATGTAATTCGTTTTTGATGGACCTTATAAGAAGGAGTATTCCACTGCTGTCGTCGTGCACAACGGCAAGACTTCGGTTGGAGTGTCTCCATCACACGTTGCAAAATTTCTAGTGTTCCTACCCACGAGTTAAACTAATTGGTTCATATTTTGCTGGGTGCACCTTCTCTGTTAAAAATAACAGCGAGTTTTATTCTGAAGGGAACTGACGGGGTGGTGTCCATCAGGGTTCTGTCATTAAACCAAAGCAGTTTTCCATATATTCTGTATGACTTGCCCGAACCGAACTACAAACCGGTCATGATGTACACTGATGACACACGGGTCGTCATCTAGGCCCTGGCCAAAAGCAGAGCTGTGACGCTCCTCTAGATCTATCCTTCAATGTTGGATATTACGCTGTAGCGCAGTGCGTCGTTATTCCTTGGGTACATGGAGGGCTGAAGCTGGTATCGTGTTCATAGAGACAATCAGCTGTTGAGACGAGGTGAGGACTCGTGTATTTTGATTCCCATTTTGAAAGAAATTTTAATTTTCTTCTTTCCCTAGAAATAAAGTTATCAGAAACTGACATTACATATAACTCAAAAATGGTTCGTTTTTTTTCAGTTTACGTAACATATCATCTTGACATATTATTTATACATAAAGAAATATTGAAAACAGCTCGTCCTGTCTAAATACATATTAGCCCGAATCGAATTCCCTGTATGCACTATCGTGATTCGGATTGTGTAGAATTCTTCCTGTTTAAGTGCTGTTTGGATTTATTAGTGCATGACAATGTCAGCGTTATCCACTCCAAAATAAATTGACAATTTAGTACGGTTTCTCAGAGCGCTTAACAGTGATTAAAATTTCCAGAAAAATATGCTTTTAATTCTGTTTGTTTTTCAAACGTGTAAAAATCAGTGAATTCCTTAATGTATCCAAATGTTATTTTTTTAAAGAATTAAACTGGTCAAAATAATGGGAGTATATCCAATTTTTTAAAAATGCAATGAATTATTAAAATCTTAAAGCTTTTATTTAAATTCTAAATTTATAGCCTTAAAGTGTTTACATCAGAACATGTAACATCCTTTGACGTTAAACGCGCGATTGGTTGAGTTAGTGGTAGTCTGCAAATTAAACGTTTTATAATTACTTGGTTTACTATGTGGCATTGCGTGTACTATCTTTCGTATTTATTAATATACATGTCCAAGTGAAATATCAACGAATACGAGTCACGGGCAATGAAATCACCGCAAACACTGTGGTGGCGCTGAAAACGCGATTCTTCAGCCATATGAACGGGCGTGTAGTCGATGCCACATGGAAGCAAAAATCACCGGCAAATGAAGGCAAGGGTACAAAGACGTCGATTTATCCAACTTACGGACTTGTGAAGAAGCCTGACCATCGGGCTGAAAACCGCAGGTTGGTCGGCGCGTCGTATAGCACGCCACGCGCCACGTGGATCGTTCTGACCATACCATCCGACTCTGTTGAGAGCAGTCGACACGTGACGGCGCTGCCACAAGGCGGAGCGTCTCTATTTAGACCACCGGTTGAGAGGCTCAACAGATCGTGCTCATGGTACGAACTGGTCACACGTGGACCCAGTCCACTATACCGGCGTATGTAGCGGCGCCTGTGTGCCCACGAACAATACCCCGACGCCTCGAGAAAGCAATTATGCCATTCCAGCGCCTCTTAAGTGTGCTGCCATTAACACCGAAACATCGCCAGATCGTTTGCAGTGGTGCCAGGCCAGAGCGACGTGAAACGCCACAGACTGGTGACGTGTGGCGTTTAGCTATGAGTGCCGCTTCGTTTTGGGGCCAGACGATCATCGTTTCCGGGTTCGCGTGTGAACCGCACAATACCAACCTCGCTATCGAACACCACACCTTCCCCAATGCATACTTTATGGTCTGAGGAGCCATTGCCCACGATAGCCGATCAGCTCTAGTAGTGGTACGTAAATCATTGACGGGCCAGAGGTATGTGGAAGAGGTCCTACGACCCGTAAGCTCTCATTCCTGGCCGGGATTCCAGGTCTTCTATGCAAACAGGATAATGCCCGCTCGCACATCGTTTGGTTTGTCCAGGACCGCCTATGTCATGTCCAGGCGCTTCCATGTCCTGCCTGCTCCCCGGACATGTCTCCTATCGAGCCTGTGTTGAACCAGTTGAAACGCCAGCTGTCGTCGTGCTGCACTATACGGGATTTGGAGCACACTGTCCAACACGAGTGAGCCAATTTACCGCAGGGGTCTGTTAGCCTCCATTCCGGACCGTATTACAACATGTATCGCTGCACGAGACGGTGCGACGTGCTATTGAAGATGACCGGACTGCGTGCAACACATTCTTCTGTAATTGTCCTGAAGCTTTGTTTTTGCGATCATGTGTATCATTCATCTGCATCATTACGTCCATAAATTTTCAGTTCAATCCAATGCTTCCTTCTTGGTGCGCAAATTTCATTGTCCGTGAGTGTATTACAGAAACGCAGTGGTAGCGGTGCGGTCAGAGTTTTAAGCCGGTGTCCCCATCTTGTGAGTGAAACCGTAATGAAAAAAATAAAAATATAAAAAACATAGAATTGAAAAATGTGATACATTTTCGTTTCACTGCAAACTATTACATAAAACCAAAGATAAAATGGTTATAACATGGTTTTAGTATCACGAAATTTTTTTCGATTCAGTAAATAATCAATGGGCAATGAAATACCACATCTAAACGAAAAACCGAAACGAACGGCGAACCACGACTGATGGAACTGCTCAACGATCTTTTTGTTTACTGTGTCGACCTGGTCACTTGGAGCAGATCAGTCGCGAACGACACATCTCTATTTTTAAGTCAATCATTTTCTGGAGTGACAGAACGTTTTCGTACGAACAAAGAAAAATCGAGGAAGGAAGAAACTGGAATCAGTAAATATATATCGCGGTCATACCGGCAAACAGTTGTAGCAATTTACAGCAGATACCAGTGATACGTATGATTTAGGAATTCAAGGTTTTTCACAGATATTAAAATCAAAAACGTTGCAAAAAAGTTTCGTTCAAAAGCTTTTAAAATTCGCATTTAGTTCACGTGAAAATACTTTTGACACTACAGAAAGATGAAAGCGTTATGATTTAGCCCTTTCTTCAAAAGCCAGACAAATGACAATCAAATAATTTGATTTGTCGTTTATCCACATAATAGTGTTACCGAAGAAATAAGAGTTGATCCAATTTGTTCGTTGTTATTTTTTTCTACATAACGTATTTGTTAAAAAATGTATACTTATTTGAGGTGTATGGAAATCTGCATAGAGCATTTTTTTCTTCCACTTGCGTAGGAGTTTTGAATGCGGATTTTTACCTGTACTTCGGTTTTGGTTCTTGAACAGCATTTTTAAGAATTTCTCTATAATTTTATCAAATCCTCAGAACAACTTTCCTTCCAAGCTGACCTCTTTGCGCCACTGGCTTTTCCTAGTGTGATTTCAGCATCTTGATATCAGTGGTAGGATGACGAAGGAAAATCCTCTTTCGTTATCGGTGACGATAAGACGTCAAAATCTATCACTGTGGATTTGACTGCAGTTACATGTGCAGCTCAAAAATGGACGAACTTTTGGCTCTTCGTTGTAACAGCTTTTTGCAATCAACTGCCCACAGCCATGGGAAGGAGTATGACTCCGATTCCTTACGTTTCATTTCCATCGTAGCAGTCGAGTCATTGTCTGAGCATACTGCGTCCTCATCACCAATTCAAGTGACAATGGTTCAAGCTGAAACTTTTCCCATTTTCTTTCACAGAACATGTCTTATAGTCTTGACTGTTAATCCCTTGGAAAAAGAAAAATTTCCAAGTGTGTAGGGGCAATCCAGATTCCTTGAGTAAACTTAAGTTTGAATAACGAAACTATTTCTTGTAAAGCGGCAGTCTTCCATAAATGCGCATCGCAATCTGTTTGGAACGCTGGCATGTACGACCGCCCCTCGTGAATGGCTAGGTATGGAGTATTGGAGATTTTACTGCAGCTGTCTAAATGTTCCGATAAACAAATTCTTGATGAACCGGATGGTTTTAAAATGTGTATTCCTATTGTTGGGTGTAAAGAAAAGCTAGAAATATAATTATGACGACCAGTTTGTAAGGTTCCTGATTGAAGGCACCTAAAAACGCTTCAAAGGGGGAAAAAGGTTCGAAATTCCGCCGCTCTAGAAAGCATGGCACGGTGCTTTTAATAAACATGCATTTATTGCTTATGGACAGCACAAAGTTTTCAAAACAAAATCTGCGGGCCATCAGAATAGATCACATGCAACAAACGAAGAACGGCATGTGACCTGGCTACTAGCAGCATGTCGCGGCTAATGTTTGCCATTTCACGTCTGTTTGTCGTTTTCAAATCTGAGAGCGAGGGTATGTCTTCCCAATGAACTCTGTTTCTGAAGTATCCTCAAAGCCAGAAATCGAAAGAGTGATATCCCGTGAGCACACTAACCAGAATTGCTGACACTCCCCGAGGAATTACGTGTTTATTGCCTACTGTCAATTTCGATTAGAAAATTTTACAAGTAGAGAACTTTCTTTGTTTCGAAGAGCCATTATGAATACCAGCAGCCTGATCATTGTCGCTTTTATCCTGCCAGAGGCAGCATACCATTTTTGCATACCAAGCTTTCCATGTGAACGACCGGCAATTTCCTGGTTTCTAACAGTCGTATATTCTGTTTATCGCAGTTAGTAATATCTATTGATGGCCGGCATATTGAACAGATTTTGTCCTGAAACATTTGGCCTGTCAAGAACCAGTACATTAACACCCATGTCTGTTTCTGTCTTGCATCTGCAGCTACATTTTCACCCTAACGGTGGAATTGTAAAGGATTTTATTTTCACCCTTATTTGTTTAAAAGCATCAATTCACTAAGCTACCTTCCAAGTTCGTTGGCTATTTCTCCATTTCTTCCTTTTCTGGAGCTACGAGAATAAGAGGAAGTATTTTCCCAAAGATATATTCTTTGTGAAGAATATATCATCTTACCAAGTGTACGACTTGGTGATATTTAATTAATATTTTTTTCATGAGGATATACTAATTTAATTATTAATCAGGTTTCTTATTTTGTTAGTACTCTTATTTTCCCGGAAATAGAGAGACTTATTTCATAATGTCCCGGCATGAGAGTTGGATAGGCGCCAATGCTTTCCGCACTTCTTTGGGCTGTGGCCACGTATTAAATCCCTGCTAATCTCTTTTATTTCCCTCAATTCTGTTTTTCTTTATTGGAATCCTATACTAACTATTTCCGTTGCCTGAAAAAGAGCTGTTTTCCTTAATTGATTTGAAAGTTTCTTCCTAGGATCTGATGAATAGGAAATACCACGGTGAAACTTGGGATTCTATGCATTTCAATCATGGTGATATACAAAACTATTGTTATTAATATGGACAGGGGAATATAAAAAAATTTTAAATTAACATTATGAATCTGGAATTCTGAAATTTTATGATTCGAAACATTTTCAGTTAAAATCATCCTAATTGTTGATTTAATGCTGCTTTTTAAAATATTCCTATAGACATTGATATTTCAGATAACCTTTTTTTCACAAAATTTTTGAGAAATATGTATCTAAAACCCGATTTAATAAAATCGTATATAATTTTTTCTAAGTAACACTTATTTTTTAAAGTTAATTACGCCAGATAATTTGGAAATTAATATATGTTTAACAATAACAAAATATACACCAGCCAGTTTGATTTGTTTATCCTTAACTTTTGAGCGAGCCTACGATTTCAAGAATTCGAAATTATGTACGTTCCGTAATGACAGTCTCTCTGAGTTTTACAAAGCGTTTTCTTCGCGCCAACAAGAGAGTGAGTTAAAGGGATGTCGAGTTTCACCAGAATGTCCCATAGTGTGTCAATCACAGAAAACCGAATAGTAGGTAAAGCTTTGCCACTTTTGAAATATTTATAATTTCCGGGATGTTTTTGGTATGATAGCGCTGCTAACCTCAGAAAAATTTACTACACTGTGGTAGTGTCATAGGTAGCACAGTAAAAGTTTGATTTTTCACACTGGAATACGGAAAGCAACCAACAAAATTTTCCCTCTTTTATGAAAATATGTAAGAATATAGTTTTAAAGTACTGGGATGTAAAATCACAATTAATTTTTCTACAACGTTATAGTCAATCAGGTGAAACAGACATAGGGTAATTCTTTGTAATTTTTTTAATCTCTTTTCATCATAAGGATCATTAAAAGTTCCATGACCGGAGTTTGTATAACGGCTGGAGGTATACAAACTTCGGTCTTGTATACCTGCAGCGTAATTTGTATAACCGCTGGATGTATACAAACTTCGGTCTTGTATACCTCCAGCGGGGTTTGTATAACCGCTGGAGATATAAAAACTTCGGTCCAGTATACCTCCAGCTGGGTTTGTATAACCGCTGGAGGTACACAAACTTCGGTCTTGTATACCTCCAGCGGGATGCTTGACTTGTTAGTACGGTCACGCGCCTTCAAAAATGTCAGTCAGATTTCAAGCACATTCACTGATACTTCTGCACGGGCTCATATGTATACAGAGTACAGACCAGAGATTTTCAGAGCGACATAAATGGCTGTAAATTATAATAGATAAATTATATATACAATTGTCAAATACAAATACCATTTGAGAAATAATACATCGCTTACACCCCGTGCAGCAGTGGTCTAATCGATGGCTTCTGATCAACAATAGATAAATTATATATACATTTGTCAAATACAACGACCATTTGAGAAATCATATATCGCTTACACCCCGTGTAGCAGTGGTTGAGCGATGGCTTCTGATTAATAATAGATAAATTATGTATGCACTTGCCAAATGCAAAGACCATTTGAGAAATAATACATCGCTTACACCCCGTGTAGCAGTGGTCTAAGCGATGGCTACTGATTATTTCTCCGAGTCGGATCCGTGGTCAAATACCGGTGACGCATGGATGTTGCCCGGGTTCGAATCTGGATAAGCTTAAAGTTTTACGGCACAGGCTCTCTTCCTTCCCATGCAACCAGTGGCCCTGAATTAGGATTGGGCTACTGCTTATATCCCACATGTAGGATAGCGTATCAACATTTAATTTTCATCACCTGCAACGATAGAAAGCCAAACCCTACCTCCCTACGTATTTGAATGCAGTCTGCTACATAGAGCCACACGTTGCTTTTGCCACTGAGGTGTCAGTTCATGGGAAAATATTCTATAGAGCCTGAAGCACAACTGAGATGCTATGGCACGATATCTCCATTTCTCGTTTTTCTTTTGCCCTCAATAAGTTTCCTTCCAAGTAGTCGTCGCGATATCTCCATTTATCGTTTTTCTCATGCCCACGATAGGTCGTCAAGACGACCTACCAAGTCGCCTTCGCTTTATCTGTATTTCTCGTT
Organism: Macrothele yani; assembly: GCA_039090855.1. NCBI lineage: Eukaryota > Metazoa > Arthropoda > Arachnida > Araneae > Macrothelidae > Macrothele > Macrothele yani. The sequence continues at coordinate 44,377,542 of CM077031.1, forward strand.
TTTCTCATGCCCATGCTATGTTACCTACCAAGTAATAGTTGCTATATTTCCAATTCTTGTTTTTATTATGCTCTCAGTAAGTTACCTATCATGTAGTCGTCGCGATGTCTTCATTTCCCGGTTTTCTAATCACCCGACAATGAGAAGATTTATTTTGTAATCATCTGTTGTCAGGTCTGCATCGGTTCTGTCACCTTCTGCTGAAATCGCTATTAACCTATTTTGTTTTACTCAAAACGTTTTTGTTTGTTCTGAAATCATTTTCTTGCTATTTTCACTGTTTGCACAGGAGCTCTTTTCCTTATTTGATTTCACATTTTTTTTCTGTGAGCTAACAAAATTGAAAATATCACGATGCAAGTTGGAATTTTATGCATTTCTAGATACCATGATGCTTTTTGTTATAGTGCAGAAACTACTCAGCTTTAGTTAAACTCATTACAAAATAATTGTGAAATTTATATTATCTAAAACGCGATATAATAAAAACGAAAGTATGTCCATGTAACACTGATATTTTTAAAAATTTGAATACACTAATAATTTGAAAAGTAAAATATATAAAGGAATTGTAAATAACGCAATGCGTTGTTCGGGGCACTTTCCGTCAGATGTTCTAGATCGAACCTAAAGGTTCAAAAATCCGGTGTATAATAAATGATGAAAACTTAGTTCCTTAGCTCCATGAAGTGGCAGCATAAAATTGGGGAAAGCATGTTTTTGTTTCTCGAATTGTAGGCATCTACTTAGCATTTACATGTGAAATATGTATTTATGATTTTCGGAGTGTTATTCATATAATGAGCTGATAACTTGGAAAAAATGATTGCAATATTATTGGAGGCTTATGGGTAACACAGTCAAAGTTTGGTTATTAACAACATTATATGCTTAGCTACCTGGAGGAATTTGCCCTATTTCTCGAAAATATGTTTTTAAGTACTACGACAGGAACAATAAGCAATTTTTAGCCAGCACCTCAGTCAGTTGAGTGAAAACGAGATATGATAAATGTTTATAAATGTGTTTTTATTTTTTCTCCTGATTAATGTAATTTAAACTTCGATGACAGTTCTGAACTTAAACTCCGTTATTGAATACCTCCTGTGGGATATTTGACTTGTTCGGAGGGTCACGTACCTTCCAAAATGTAAATAAATTTCAAGTCCATTTATTGAAATACCCGCACGAAATCATACATACATAAAATGTAAAGCAGACAATTTCATAGCGATGCATTCGATAGTTGTAAACTCCAATGAAGTAAGATAAAGTATGAATACGATAGCAAAATCCGAATATAATTCTGTGAATCACCAAAAGCTTTGTGAAGGCCCGGATTTGATTCAGGTAACCCAGTGGTGGATGATGAATTTTGAGCATATTTGGGGAACCTCACTTTTTCCGTCATCCTACAAAAATGAAAGTTTTGATACCCCACCAAATTTTCACTTTCTAATAACAATGTACGAAGTAACAGTGAAATCGTAAAATTTCGACTATGAGATTTCAAGAGAAATATACATATCAGGTTCTCCAAAACAAGATAATTTTCTCGGTGGTGTCCCCGTGCTTTAATGTCTGTGGTTTGTTTCCGCGATAAGTCGAAAAATATTTCATTCATTCGTTATATTAAAGGGTTTTGTGATTGTTCTATTACAGCTGTTATAATATTTACTAGCTGCAAAGCCCGTTGAGATAAGAATACAACGGGTTCTAGAAATCACTTATTGCTATTCAAGCGTTTATTAAGGGCATTAAAAAATATCTTTGTTCACGATATTTTTTGTAAATATCGTTTCGCAGTTTGGAAGTAATTTTCCTTGTTCTGGCCCGTTAACTACTTTAATTGTGGAATCATCAAACCGTCAAGCTCTCGCCAATGCAACAAAAAGTTGTCCATTGTTAAGCACTAGTTCAGGAAGGTTTATACCTACTTTTTCCAGCGTTTGACCTTGAGACTTTAATGCTCATAGCAAAGGCGAGGTTTACAGGAAATTGTCGTCGTCTTAATGTGAATCGAAGGTCAATATCAGTAGGAGCGAGATCGATTCGCGGAATAAAAACAGTTTTGAAACATGCTGAGATTGTGAGTACTTCTGCAATGATCAAATCGGGATTTAGTTCATTATTTAGCAGTCTTGCTCCATTGCATAAACCTCCTTGTGTATTGAGGTTTCCCTGGAGCATGATGATAGTTTCAATCTTCAACTTCAGTCTGTAAAATGACATTCCTGATGGAGTTTGCTCATTTAAAAACTCTACAGGATAATATTCTTCAGTATTTTCTTCGCCATCGTCATCAATTGAATCAGAGCTTAAGTATCTGATTCTTGTCCCCTCTAAGAGATCATGAGCATTCTCATTTACGTTGTCAATATCATAGTTTGTGGGACACAGAATGGATTTCTTTCCAAATGTTTTACAATCAGGAATTTTCAAGTTCTCACCAAGTATTTTTTGGCTATATCACCATCATGTAAAATATTTGTAGGCATATCTGTCATTTCCTCTGGTAGGCCATCAGCTGTTTCACAAATACCTTCACCAAGATGATGAATCAACACTGAATGATGAATCAACAGATCCAACATTTAAGTCTAAAAATCTCACATTCTTCATATAATTGGTTGAATTTAATGCTGGCTTCGAGTATTTGGTTCTGTCACCATGTTTGACAACACGGAAAGTTTGTCTAGAGTCTTCTCCAAGTAAAAAGACTTTGCCAAAGGTTTCTGATTTCTCATATCTTTCAGTATTCTGTCAACTGCAAGTAAAGCAATACCGGTGACCATTGTAGCTTCGTCCCAAATGATGGATTTCACAGATCGAAGGATTTTGGCGTTGGTGGAATTAATATTTATATTCGACGTAGACGTTTCATTTAAAAGAGACACTAACTGAAATTGGTTAAAATATGTTTTGCCACCTTCTAACAGATTAGCAGCGATTCCTGTCGATGCAACAGCCAAAGCTATGTTTCCTTCTCCTTGGATAGTGCTGAGGAGGGTTTTATGCGAATAAAGGTTTCCTATGTCCCCTGGCCACTAAGGAAAGAACATCTCTGAGGAAGATCATCATTAGTGGCAACTGACATAAAACTGTCATACGCTGCGTTTTGCTCTGCATTTTAATTACTTGCCATATCTGTAGCTTTTTGTCTTTCTGCAGCACTGTCAAAACAAACATCCGGATTTTGAGAAATGTTACTTGATAGAATTGGAAGATTATATTTATCGCATGAACTGTTGTTAGATTTGAGATTGTCGTTAATCTCTTGAAAGGTCAAATTCAAGCAATGTTGACTATCCTCAGTATGTCCAATGTTACTTCTATGTGGAAAATCTTCCCAAAGATGGGATTTATATTTTTCAAACAATTCTTGTGCATTGGGTGGTGAAACAAAAATAAGAATTTTTGCAAATAAATCTGGTAGTTCTCGAGGCATGGTGCAAACTAATGCTTCATCTAATGTTTTCTCCCATATTTCATTATTCGTAATTAAATATTTCTGCTATGCAGTGTTTTTCGAAAGTAACATATAGAATTCCATTAACTGATCTTAGATCTGCATAACTTTTCGCTCCAGACACATAAAGTAGCAATAGTCTCAAACAATATCTTTCTGGATCAGTGCCAAGGTTCATTGAAGGCATTCTTCCATTCACATTATCTCCACAACGTTTTTGTTCGGCTCTTTGTCTTTCTTTTAATTGAACACATATTTTCATGACATGTCGCTATATGAAATGAATTGCGCATCTTCATTGACCTCATTTAGTTTGAACCATGCTGTCAGCATTGTATCTGTTTGAACATTATGAAATGCGTTTCGATCACTGCTTTAATGCTCCAGATTAAAGGTAACGTTCTGTTCTTTAGGAACCTGAACAGGTAATCCAACTATTGTATGAGGTTCCTAATACATATCATAATTAAGTACTCGCCACATTGCCTCAAGTGCGCTAGCGATTCGGGAATCAACAAGACGGAGCACAATACCAAATACTTCGTCGTATTTAGTGTTGTGCTCCGTTAAATGCACATTTTCACATTCATGACTTTTGCATACATACTTGAAAAGGTATTTCACGCTTTTCATAGTAGCGCACACCTCGACATTAATGTGGAAATCGTACGTTAACAAAAGATACGGATTATAAGGGACAATTCATCCGTTATCTATAGTTTTACCACGTACAGTTGTGGGTGTACCATTATTTCTACGGCGATATAAGGAATACCCGCAGTTTTTAGCTACTGTTTTATTTTGGAAAGCCTGGAAATTTCTCGGTACGTTTACCATCTTCCATACAGGGTGAATTACGATTAGTTTCGCCACACGGGCCATGAACCATGTGTTTCACAACAGTTGCATGTAAAACAGGTAAATGTACTTTATGTGAAGTTCTTTCGACACAATTTGGTCAACTTTCTCAGGAAACGTTGGTTTGTCTTCTTCTTTCTAAATTAAGAGCATATGAACATGGGGAAGTCCCAGTTTTTGGAATTCGATCACAAGGACTTTGACCACCGGAACTCCAAAAATATGTCATTTGATTATATCTTCCATTAAATACTTCAACTTTAGTTCGGAGACTCTTTCAAATAAATCTGGACGGTTTTCGGCAGATTGACTGTTCAAGTTTTCAGTAATTTCTTCCCATTTCGGGTTGCAAGTCATAGTAAGGGAAAGATCAGGCTTGTCATACTTTCTGACTATCACCATTGCATCCTGATAAATTTGCATCATACTTCGTGGATTACCTTGAAATGATGATGCCAAAAAAATAGTTTTTCCAGAAAGAAGCTCATCATCTCCAGCATTTTGAATTTGGTATATCAGACCTTTATACTCATTGACTCTTAACTGAGACTGATTTTGTCGTACGTAATTCAGTCAATTGGTTTCCATTTTAACATACGCATCAACAATGTATTGCTGCGTAAGCTTTCCTGCGCTTAATAATGGATTGACTTTGACACGGATCAAAAGACGATGCTGATAATACTGCATTTGTGTAACCTTTGACCGTGGCTTTGTACATTGGTTAAGAACACTAAGTAAAGACGCTGGTCTATGTTGCAATGGAAAGTCAATCACCCAACTTTGATTAACATATGGAAAGGAAGAGGATTAACCAAAGGCCTAAAATTTGGATCGAGAATGCTGATTCTTTTTGTTTACTACTGTTACACGGCTATGAATCAATATGTCATGTTCGAGTGCAGGTTAACCATCGGCATGTTCAAATATAATGGCAACCTCGTTAGATCTTGCAGCATTATAACGCATTTGATCATTTCTACGATCTTGAATAATAGCCATTGATATGCTAGGAGGAACAATATTATTCATTTGGACATCTTGAATACTCTTTTTCTCGACTTCATAAAGCAATTTACATGCTTTCACAAATGGATTATTTTCTGTCATGAATGTACTCAGTGTTTGTGACAGATCTTTATTGCACCATCTATTTTCTCGAATTTGCACTCTTTGGACAGCAGCTTCATCCGGATCCAATATGTACAATAGCGCCTATTTCCGCTGTTCACCATTATCAGGATGCAATGCTCCTGCATGATGATAAATTGATCCATTTATTCTAAAGCAATAGACCCGTAACCTGGTATTGGAGCCATTTGTGCTCCCATGGATGCAACCGCAAGAGAACTACTAATCGACAGTATGTCAACCATCAATTTTATAGAATGCTCATGCTGAGATTTCCTAAGTTGTTTAATTAATAGGAAAGTGCAAATGGGGTCTAATTTTATTGCTCCTTCTGAGCAAAATGTAGTAAATTTTCCATTTCAAGTTCTCTCTCCACAGCAAAGATTTTGGATTTACAAAATTCACAAATTTGCTCAAGAGTGCCAAATGAGTGTCTCGCTACAGTCTTTTCATCGTCTATAACATTTAAACCACATGACGTGTAGCATTTGCTTGTTGTTGTCGGTTCGTTAATTTCCTCTGTACCTTCGAGCGCAGTGTTCATTCCTATGTTCGGGGTCATATATTGTGCATCTGCAATATGAACATTTAACTTCGGCATTCCGGAAGTGAACATCTTGCATTTCGACTGCAGTGCGCTGTTCGGGCCTTTCTCGATCCTAATCGACTTTGCGGCGATTACCTTCAATCACTCCATCTAATGAAAGATGCAAATTTATTTTGTGACGCGGCATAGGCGAGGTATAAAACAACAGTCAAGTTCGCGAAGGACACAAACCTTGGTCCTAACCTTACTAAAATAAAAGTGATCAACGTCTTCACAAGTACGTATTAAAATTAATATATTTAATAAATATTAACGGCCATTAAATACTTTCCGAAGTAAAATGCATGAAAAAATAGTAATCTTGTAAAACATCTTGCAACCTTGTACTTGTGCATTCCCTTCCATCGTACTCGAAAAAACGCCTTCTAACTTCGAAAGAGAGAAAAAATGAAAACAAAACATTAAACAGGAACGGTTACGGATAACACCGTGTGAACACCCGAATAAGAAAACGTTCGACTGTTCTGTTAATCACCGTAATAAATCATATCAAGGTTATGTAAAGTTGAACCAAAATTCCTGACGTAGTTTTCCTATTTCTAAAGAGTTGACCGTGTGACGAAACGCATGTCCGACTTCATGTGTAAGAATGATTTTGATGAAATTACGTCACACCAGAAGCTGTGTTGTTTGTTGCTATGACAATGAAACCAAAGTGGAACTCCTTCACCTGCACGAAGATACGAAAAGCTACATAGCCCACGGGAAATAAATAGCCATGAAACAAAATGTCATGTGATCAACTTAGTCCCAGTTTTCATCTTGCTATTGGTACTTATTTTTTTTTTTACTACTGCAATCAAATTACGTTTATAAGTGCCAAAGATATAGTAATCTAAACCCTACAGAAAAATTAATATTATCCCCACTTACGTTTTTTACTTACAACTGGCACAAGAGTAAGTCAGTTATGGCTGCGAAAGACAGTACAAAAAGGGGTTTTTAAAATACTCTAATCACAAGAATTATAACTGTATTCAAATCGGGTAAAAACGTGGAGAAATTTCACAAATCTGAGACATTTTTGGTCATATGACAACCGTTCGTTTCAGGGCCTCCTCTTTCTAATGGGCTATAAAGAAAACTAAGAGTGAGGTCACAAACATCTGTTTCTCGGTTGTTGCTATATGACTTAAAAGTACACCACGTCGCCGCAGCTTAGCCTTTTATACAGGATGCCTTTCGTATTCCGAAAAATGTTAAATCTGCACAAAACACGCTACTAGATAACGTAATGCGCATTATGTTCTACTTGAAATAATCGTGCAAGCGAACTGAACAACCACATTACATACAATCACTTCAGCTTTCAACACTGGTGTGCCAAGTATGATTTTCGAACGCACCGTATATTGAACCACGTCTTCAGTTAACTCAGACGGCCATGTGTTTCCATCCACAGAATCGCTGTCTAGTATAAGATTTTTGGCTCTTGCTCCCTTCAGGGTAAATTTTTGTTACGGTTATACTTAAAAGCCAAGGTCGATGACCATTCAGAAGATCTCGGACCAGGACAATTATAACCAACTACCATGACACGCCGAAAGTCGCTCGTATCACTCGATTTGCCAATTCCGACCCTTACTGATACCCCTTTTTGGTTCTCGGTAAGTGTGTCTGCTCTATTTATATCGCACTTTTTCCTCACGTGCGTTTTACGTTTTTGAGTGAACCTATTTAACGGTCAGTTGCAGATGTACTAAATAAATTGAAATCTCCGTGTACATGTCTTACATCTTTCTTCGTGAGACACAATTGTGCTTCAGATTTCAATGTTTGCTACATGTGATTACTTATGATAAAAACGTTTTATTCGTGACATCAAAAAAATGACGACGGAATTATCAAATGGTATGGAACACGAGATTTCTTAACAAAAGCAACATAACTGATCTACATCATTGCTGGAGAATGTTTGCAGCTATGCTCTGTTTTGTCTCTGCCTGTGTCAGCTTATTGTTTCCTGAGTATCCTTGTTGTGGAAATACAATTTACTGCACTTGTGACGTGTGTACGTTTGCGAAAGGGGAGATAATCATACGAAAACCAAGGTGGCACATACGACCCAAAGAAACTGTGTAGGACACAACCTGTTTAGAAAATGAAGGTTCTGTTGAGGAATCTTAATTGATTGAAGTTACCAGATTACTGCAAGTGTTGTGCGTGGTAGAACTGCATGTTTGTTATTAGATTACCACTACGAGAAATAAAAGAAGAAAGAAATGGGAAGATGATGGTAAAAAAGTAAAGGCACAATCTGTTTTCTCTTCTGCAATTAACAAATGTTTGTATGTTTGGGATTTTTATTGCCATAATTGCTAAACAGTTTTTGTGATGATAAGTTGTACACAACTTTACGTAAAATAATATGCATTATATATAAATTTTAGAGGCTGATGTTCCACTTCAGACGGTTACGTCTTTATCGAATCAGGCTGGGAGGGTACAAAATCGTATGAAAAACATAAGGAATTGTTCTCTAAGTGTAGAGATTCCATTCCTTACATAAAGAAATACCGACCTTCACCGCTTTTCCCGTAAAGTGAAATTAGTTCACCTACTCATTTATATTGATTATTTATACTATCTACAAGACATTAAAAATAAATGTAAGTATAATTTTCATAACAAAATTATTCAGTATGACATTTGCTCTTTCCTTTTTTGTTCAGAAGCGTTTGATTTCGGGCAAATAAGAATTAATTAAATATATATATGGGAAAAAATTTTTTGCAGTATATTACTACAACATTAAATGATGTATTAAAACGATAACAAAAAGCATTCTCCTGGTAATGAAAAAATAAACATTTGTGACAACTACGTTGTGTTATCTTAATCTATATACAATCTTCACAATACTGAATAGTCTTTGAGATAAAGAAATTTTTAGGGTGTTCGAGGTACACTGGGTGCCTCACCAGCGAAAAAAATGTTTCCAAGAGTACTCTGGACAGGATACGTATCGCATTAGAAAGCGGTGTTGGTTAAGTTACCTACTTAAATTGGCTTACTCATTTGAAATTAGTGCAGAACGTAACAAATTGGCTTACTCATTTGAAATTAGTGCAGAACGTGTTTTGTGTGGAGGTGTGATAATGAAACAGTGATAGCTGATTAACAGATATAAGTCAAAGATGTACAAAACTAATGGCGTTTTAACTTTAGATTTTGATGTAGAATTCCGTATAATGTCTCATTGAAGGGGTGCCATGTTAGAGGTGGCAGCGTTGCCATATGCTGTACCGCAGGTTCGATCTTAGTACGCTGCAACCGTTCAACCGATTCACATCGGATCAAAAGTGTTTAACAGCTACAGCTCTTTGGAACCTAAAAATGCTTCATTTTTTAAAACCCGTTAATTAGATTAAAAGTTATGATCTTGAAAATTTCAACATCGGTTTTCATGTTATGTCAGCATTTAAAGGTGAATATCTCGAAAACTCTTTTCCATACGATAAAAACTAACCTCATTGCGGATAGATTACAGCAACGCACGGACATCTCATAGATGGCGTTGTTGTTGGTCAGCATGTACAAAACTGTCAATGCAAACAGTACCACATGTACAAAACTGTCGATGCAAACAGTCCCACATGTGCTGTATGGGGCTGAAGAGAACGGAGACATAGCAGTTTTATGGCAATGGAGAACAAAAACATCGCTGTCGTGTTCCTATAACCAGACAACGCACCACGCTAGCGACATCGTAGGGCGCATTGCTCTGTTAGAAGACACCATCACCACCAGGATAAACGCCCAACATGAAGGGATGCATGTGGTCAGCATAGATGGGCATGTAACCATTGGGGTTCAGGTAACCATTCAGTAGGATCAGTAGTACCAGCGGTCTGAGTTCATACCAGGAAAACATCCCCCATACATGCACACTGCCAACGCCGGCCTGTACCGGATCCTCAAGCGTGTCCGTGTGTTGGTGCTCGTGTGTCTGACGATGTATCCGAAACCGCCCGTCATTTCTGTAGAGTAGAAGCCTCGATTCGTTGGGAAGGTAACTTTTTCTCCCTCTTCTACTGCCGAACGACAGTATTCCCATGTGACTGCAGGTGTCGTTTCAGATGGACCTGGGTTAACATGGACGCCTTGACGCAGTGTCGACTCCGGAGACCCATGCGTAACAAGATTCACTCTACTGTTATGAGGGACACGCAACTTGGTGCCCCAGCGTTCATTTGCGTTGTCAATTGCTGCACTGTTGCGCGTCTATTGCTTTTTACCAGTCGATGGACGGGACATTCTCCTGTTTGGTTGATGGAGTTTCGAGCTCCACACTTATGACATTGGGAAGTACTCTGTGTGCCAATGGCCTATTCTAAGAACTACTCTGTGTGCCCGCGGTCCCTTACTATAGCACCTCACGAATAGCCCACGAAGTCTGCTGTTTCTGAGATGCTTCCACCCTTGGTGCGGTAGCCGATGATCATTCCTTTTTGAAGGTCTATCAAAACATTACCTCTGCCGATTGTGCTCACGTGACGCACTATGGCTCATCTGTTGTGGCAGGCCGCTTATATCTCCGTGTGGTTGAACTTTTCACTTGCAATCTGCGACGGGCCAGGGCGGGTACATTCTGATTCCGTGAGTGGTCATATTATTCTGGTACGACCGTGTATTTCTTGTAAGTTATCTGGTATCTGACATTAAGTATATAGTAGAGGAGAAAGCGTTTAGGATGGGAGGCAAGTATGCTTGCAACAGAAGAAAATGACTTCGAGTCATTATTTTTATTCCTTTACTACCGGGTATGAGGTGCTATCTATTTCGTAGCACTTACTTTTGTACAAAATTCCTTACTTTTTATCCAATGACTCCTAATTCGGAGAGGGGTCTACGTGTTCTAATAATGGGGCATTACACAGTATTCGGCAAGTACACGAAATACATAGCTTCGCGAAAGCACACGGGAAAACCGTAGTTCGCATTAATTTCGGAAACGAATGTTAGTGGCACCTACTTCGATTTACCGTTCGTGATTTTCCATCCTTCCACAGTTTTTTGACCATGCACCTGCAAAAATGTGTATCATCCAATAGATGGCGCCACATTCGCAGGAGAGAAAGGTCCTTAAACTGAAGAAGTACAAGGGGCAACTCACTGCTGACATTTACACTAACGTGGAGTGCATAAAAACCGAATATTTTTCATAGTTAAGCGGTTCACAGGGCAACAGCTTGGGGTGGCGGTGGGGAGTTCAACATGACACAATAATTCACTGCAGTAAAAATCAGAACATACAGGTTGCATCTTAAACTCCAAACCCAACCTTTAGCTTTAAAAGTTTGTAAGACAAAGAATGAACATGTATTAAACTTATTGTGCTTCAATACAAACCTTTTTGTATCATAAATGTACAGCGGTTGGACAGATTAATGTGAACACCACGTTCAGAGAAGTGACTTTTAACGCAGCTGCGTAATACGCAAAAGTACCCACCACTTTTTGGTTGTAATATATTTTTCAGAACCTCTAGGTCCTGTATAGGTGCATTCACAGTGTCTTGTTGCAAAACGTTTTTCAGGATGACGAAGAAATGAGCGATCTAACGGACTTCGAAAGATGGCTAAATGTGATCCCGTGACAACAGTCGCCAGAGTAGTTGCGTAATCGAGAGGTACTCTGTCTAGCGACATGACAGCATACCGTGTTAGGGGCAAAACCTCGACTGCGAAACATAATAGCGTCCGGGAAATGACCCTGACTGATAGAGACAGCAGAGCATTAAAAAGGATTGTCTCACCAGTAATAAGAAGACCACTCTGACGAAAAATAGTACGAAGCCTGATCTGCATCTCCAAACTCCAGTATCAACAAAACAAGTGCGCAGGGAACTGCATAAACAAGATATTCATGGCAGAGCTGCTATTGCAAAACCTCTGGTGACCCAGGTGAATGTGCGACGACGGCAGTGGTGTCATGAGCACACAACGTGGACTGCCGATGCATGGAAGCGTGTACTGTGGTTGCCTGAATCCACATTCACACTATTCCTCACCCCAGGACGTGTATACATGTGGAAAACACCGTCAGAAGCATGCAAACCAAACTGTCCCAACAGTGAAGCATGGTGGTGGTTTTGCCATGGTCCTGGCGGTGATATCATGATTTTCCGCATGTACCCTGATCACCTTGAAAAGACGAATGACTGGCAGGGCGTACGAAGCTGTTTTTGCCGACCAAGTCCATTAAATTTCTCACACATTGTTTCCTTCAGGGGATGTCATCTGTCAAGATGATAACTACCCAATTCACAGAGCTCGGTATGTTCAATCAGAGTTTGAAGAACACTAGGACGAACTAACACAACTTCTTCGACCTCCCGAATCACCAGACTTAAACATCATCGAGCCACTGTGGTACGGTTAGAAAGTAGAGTAAAATCCCATTATTCTCCTCCTGCATCTCTCAAGGACCCAGAGTAGTTTCTGCATGAAGAATGGTGTTACATCCCGCTAACCACCATCCAGGATTAATATGCGTCCATTCCAAGGAGGATTGAGACTGCTTTGAATGCCAAAAGTAGTCCCACAGCCTATTAGGTACGTAAAACTTTATTTTCCTAGATGTTCACCTTTTTCTGCCTAATCCTTGCATATTCCATGAGCTATCTAGAAGAGATAGTCATGTTTTCTCTTTTTCAACGGGAAAAAACGGGTGTGGGGGTTGTATATGAACACAACCGCAGGATTTTAAGTAAAATTACGCAGAGTTAGAGAAATAAAAATGTTTTAAGTTGTTTAAAAAAAGGATGCACTTTTTTTAAATGTATAATAGGTTTACAAAAATTTAACAATGTATTTTAATTATATGTGAATAAAGTTATATTTAAGAATCGCTTTTCCTATTTTGTTATATTTATTATTATTAAAACTGTAAACTTAGCTTTATGATTGGAAACGTAGGTAGCATATGCGTGTTAAACATTTATAGGTAGTTACGATGCGGTTATTAGAAACGAACATGGAGGGCTACGCTAAACATTCGTTTGAAAGTGTAAGTCAAAATGGGCTACATCTTCATTTAAAACTCCGCTTGCAATGTTTCTGACCAACTGTCTTGAACACATTTTCAGAATAATTTTCGAAACTGAGTAGCTGTCGCACTATAAACATCTGCACATGTAACACTTACAAAGATCGCTACTATATTTTCGTTGACACGAAAATTCTTCTTCTGTCGTGTTGTACACGTTTGAGTATTTGTTTCCCCCTTATTTTAAAATTTTTCTCGGCTTTTAGACATTCGGGGCTCCGTAGTACTGGAGGTGGATGGTTGAGTACGCTGCGCCTCCTCTTGCTTGAGCTCCTTCTTTCGCTGTCTGAACAATTTCATCTTTTCAGATGGGGTGAAAGCAATTTTTGTCGAACTCTCTAGCCTTCGCTTGTCCTTCGCTTTACGTTTTCTGTGGGTTCCTACACGCTTCCCAACAATTTTTCTAGGCATATCTAATTTCTGAAAATTAAAAAAAAAACAATTTTGAAAATTTAAGAAAATTTGAAAATGAATGTGGGCTTTTCTTACAGAGTTTTGAAAACTGTTTCCGCAGAGATTTCAGTTTGTATCGTACGATAAAGAGTTTACGAGATATTCACCTTTAAATGCTAACACAACTTAAATTTCGATGTTCAAATTTGCAAGGTCATAAATTTTATTCTTATTAACGGATTTTAACAAATAAAGCATTTTTAGGATTTAAAGTGCTTTTGCTGTTAAACTCTTTTGATTCCATGTGAATCGGTTGAACGGTTGTGGCGTACTAAGCGCGAATCTGCGTTACAGCATTTGATAACGCTCCCACCTCTAACATGACACCCACACAATCAGACATTGCACGTACTTCTACGTCAAAAACTAATGTTGAAACGACCCTAGTTTCGTACATCTTTGACTAAATATCTGTTAATCACTTCCACATCAAACGTTATGTACTCATTTCAAATGAGTATGCCAATCAGTTATCCAATTGGCCCGCACCGCGGTGATAACGAATACAAAGATATCTAACCCCGGTCAACGCCTTCTTGGAAACATTTGCTTCGCTGGTAAGTTTACAGCGTACCTTGAAGAAATCAAAGTTTGATATTGACAATTTTCTTGGAAAATTTCAGAGATATATAATTCTGTTTTGTAGTAATATACTGCAAAAAGAATATCGCCATATATATTTTTTAAATTTTTTATTTGCTCAAAATCAAACGTTTCTGAACAAATGAAAAAACAATAAATGTCATATTGAATAAGTCTTTTTTTGAAAAATCTACTTAAATTAATTTTCTTAATGTCTTGTAGAGAGTATGAATTATCAATATAAATGAGTAGATTAACAAATTTCGCATTACAGGAAAAGCGGTGACGGTTGGTATTTCTTTATGTAACAAATGGTATCTCTCCATCTACAGAACAATTAAGTGTCTTTTCCTATCATTTTGTACCCTCTCTACCCTCTCAGACTATTTCGATAAAGTTGAGTCTTATGAATTGGAACATCAGATTCAACAATTTATACATACTATTCCGGTGTTAAACTTCTGCACGTGGTTGCTCCACAACATAAATTTAATTATTTCTAGGGTAACAAAGTGTGCACATTATTTTACGTACATTGGTGCACACCCTATCATCACGAACTCAGTTTAACAATTATGAAAATAAAAATGCCAAACATACAAATTGTTGGGATTTGACGGAAAGCAAACACGTATTGCATTTAGTTTTATACCATCCTTTTTCATTCCCTTTTCTTCCTTCTTTTTTTCTCGTGGTGGTAATCTAATAACAGATGTGCAGTTCTACCAAGCACAACACTTGCAGTAATTTGTTACTTTCAATAAATTAAGATTTCTCAACAGAGCTTTGATTTTCTGAACAAGATCTGTCCTACACAGTTTGTTTGTGGTTGCATGTGGCACACCCGGTTTTCGTATGATTATCTCCCGTTTCGCAAACGTATGCACGTCTCAATTGCAGTAAATTGAATAACCACAACACGGATACGCACGGAAGTGCAAGCTAACACAGGCAAGAACAAAACAGAGCATAGCTGTAAATATTCTCCAGCAGCGATTAAGGCCATTTACGTTGCGTTTGTTAAGAACTCTCGTGTTCGAAAACATTTCGTAATTCTATCGTCATTTTTTTTAAGTAACGAATATAAATTTTTATCAGAAATAATCACATGTGTCAAATATTGAAATCTGAAGCACAGTTGTGGCTCTAAACGAAAGATGTAAGGTACGTATTCGGAGATTCCAATTTATTTGGTACCCCTGCAACTGACCCTTAAATAGGCTCACTCCAATCTGTAAAAGGCACTAGATCAAAATGTGCGATATAAAGAGGGCAGATATACTTACCAAGCATGAATGGCGTATCAGTTAGGGTCGGAATTGTGAAATCGAGTGATCTAAGCAACTTTCCACGTGGCATGATATTTCAATGTAATTGTCACGGTTCGAGATCTGCATGGCCGTCGTCCGGTGCTTTTCAGCTATAACCGTATCAAATATTGACCCTAAAGGGAGAAAACGACAAAAATCTTATACCAGACAGAGATCGTGTTTATGAAAACAGATGGCGGTTTATATCTGAGTAAACTGGCGATGTGGTTCCATATATGGTGCGTTCGAAGATGACACTTGGCACACCAATGTTGAACGCTGGAGGGATTGGACATATTGTGGTCGTTCACTTGGCTTGCACGATTATTTCAAGTAGAACATTATGTTCATTAAATTACCTAGTAGCGTGTTACGGGAAGATTAAACATGCTTCGCAATGCCAAAGGCATCAGGAATAAACTTGTGCGGTTTGAAAAGTTCCTGAAAGAGCATGACATCAATTTTGTCCACATCTTTGAGTCCAAGCTGTCACCTAAGGTTAGGAGAGTTAATATTGCTGACTAACAAGTCTTTCGGGAGGACTAAGATCGTCAAAAACATGCAGCTGTGGGTAATGATTCTATGTCAGGAAAGGTGTTGACAGCTAACAAGGCGTTCTACAAAGTCCCAATGAAGTCGGGATGTTGACTGTTAAATTAACAGCAAACTCCGACTTGATTATATTATTTTCATTTCATAACATTTTGGGGAAAGTACACTGTGATAAAGATTTCAGCATCCTGTTTGAAGAGCCTTACTCACTGTTGTCATTTGACGCTGCAGTGCCAAACACTATGATTGGAATAGTGAAACATTTACCTGTGACGGGGAAACACTTTTCCAATACATTAACAATTTTGAAATTATTATAACAAGACCATTTTTTACGACTTGCTACTCGTCACATTATGGGGAAGATGTTATCGATTTATTCTGTCTTCCATTATGAGAGACACTTCCATCAGATCCCATTTATTACCAGATTGGAATTCGATCATGATCCAGTCATACTCAAATTGAATGGCGCCGCAGTCGACAAGCGAAAACATTTCACTATTGATTTAAAGCTGTTCAAAGAAATGAATGTTCATACAAATCCACCGGGCTTACAGACTAGAGCTTCTAACACTAACGAGATATTTGGATCTCTCACCTACTACATTAGGTCAGTTCTTGATAATTGCAGAAAGTCCTTTGCTTCCCATTCTGGACGCGTTTGCACTTCCATTTTGTGTCATACGGATGATCCCGGAGAAGAACAAGTACCGGGAGATCAGAAGCGGTTCTGGTCGCCAGACAAAAGAATTTGGTATAACTTATGTAGCGACCGCAGCAAGACCAAAATCTATGTCTTTAAATAACACTAATGAAACAAGTGATTAAGCAATACTGGTCATCCTCGTCAGCATCACCTGTGGATCATCTTTCGCCAATTTTCTGGAGGTAAGACGATCATACTGTTCATACTTGCTACACAGGTTATAGTGTTTGGTGGTGACGAAATGTATAGGGTTCTAGCTGGAGGAGCAGTTCTCACGTCATGACATTGTAACCTGTGTTCCCTCAGGCAATGTCACGGAGGCTTTAGGGACGTATGTTCCTGACGTCACTAATCAGGAAACCGCGCCTGTTAGCCATATGGAGATATTTATGTACTTCATAAAGCTGAAGGGGAGGAAACTTTCTTTTAGAGGCGCGGCTACTGCAAAATCAGGTAAACTTTTACCCGACTTCGATATGTATGTACTGGCTAAGGTATTGAACAGAGCCCTACGCTTGAAAAACTTTTCCAAAGACTCGAAGAAATCAGTGGGTGTGTTGTTGCAGCAGCCTTGAATCAATGATACTTTACCGTAGAGCTGCCGTCCGATATCATTTCTACCTGTCCTGGATAAGTTCATAGAAATGGTCGTCTTCCCAAGACTGAAATCCTTCGGCACTGCGAAGGAAGTTATTTCTGAAGAACAGA
Organism: Macrothele yani; assembly: GCA_039090855.1. NCBI lineage: Eukaryota > Metazoa > Arthropoda > Arachnida > Araneae > Macrothelidae > Macrothele > Macrothele yani. Next base: position 44,394,971 of record CM077031.1, read on the forward strand.
TATGTTTCCTGGTAAAGCGTGCACAGATTTACTAGTTTAGCAGACTTATGGAGTTCGTCTAAGAAGGGCATGTAAAAAGAGATAACTCCACAGCAGTCCTCCTGAAAATTAGAAAAGACCTGGACCGAGTTTCGCATGCATGAACACGATAAGTGCTGTTACCATTGTTACAAGGAATGGAATTCTCGAGGAAGAGGTGGGATTTTGATTACATTTCTGCTTCTAATGATATCCAAATATACACCCTTATACAAATTTGAGTCAAGAGTTTCTTCCGTTTGCAGCTGAACAGCAAAATTATGTTCAAAATCAGTACACGTTGACGTCGTTCTGCAAAGTAGAGGCCATTGTCTTCCATTATCCATTGATGACGTACGACCGGAGAAACTATCCCACGGCTGTGAAACCGCCAGATTTCACATCTACCATTGACGCGAAGTGCCTTCCTTGTACGAAATGAAATCTATACAAGCTCGCCTCGTTCTGCAACGTACAGGCGCCGTTTTCTACTGTCTTTTGCTAACGTTCAACAGGAGGAACGATCCCACAGTGGAACCACTCGGCAGGTTTCACACTTACATTGAAGCGAAGTGCCGTGTTTGTAGGATATGGGGCTTGGAGCAAAACTGATGGTAGTCGGATGGGGAAAGCTCTGGGCTATATGGGGTATGGTGTGGATCTCAACACCTTTCTACCTTTTCTAGTTTTCGTGGGACCACTTTGGAGGTGAAATTTGCCGCATTATCTACTTGCAGCAGCGGTCGTTTCCTGTTGATAAATTCTGATTAGCATTAAAACATAGTATCATGCACCTACTGTAGCTTTTAGGCATAAAAATTACCGTCCACATACTGATCATCTGCCTCGAGTTCCCATTGCACAAGATACTCAAAATTCCAAGCTATTCATCATAGTCCAACTGCTTTGTTATTGATGAAAGCACTCCTCTAGAGCCAATGGCGATCTTCACTTTTACGTCTGAGCAAAAACACCTCGCACATGGAACATACCTTTGCGAAAGAAATAGATACGTTCTCCGAGGTGTGTTTTTCTCTACAGAAAGCCATATGAATACCCCTTATGGTGTCAGGAAATCCTTGCTCTTCTGTATTTCACCCTGACATTTGGGTAAAGATCAACGAACATAAAAGCACATTTAGAAATGTTATTCTACAACCTCACCTTCATATTCACTGGCAGACATTAATTTTAACTGTGATTGGTAGGTTAAAATGAAGCAAAAACTAAAATAAAACTACGGTTATATATTTAAGATAGCTCATTTGTCACTGTGAATCAGTTTTTGACAGGAAGGTAATCAGGTTCTGCTCTAGCTGGTTATCTATTTCAGTCTAGAAGTTAGGTTGTCGTTGTAGCGTTAGGGACTAGTGCTCAGTGCAATTGTTCTCTTCATCAATTAGATAGGAGTCCGGCAGTAGTGTATCTTGTCGCAGTTCATTATATGCCGTATATGCCGTAGTGTGTTATTTCAAATACTATGTCCTAGAGTAGTTAATTAATAAAAAAGAACAATACACCAACTATATCATAAAAAGTATAACTATACTAGTGATGCGAAATTTCTTGGCGTAGAATAGAAATAAAAGTTTCCAAGCTTTCGCACATAAACCAGATGGCTTTCTCAAGGAATTCTGCCCCGTTGACTACAAGACAGCTTTATTCCGTTCTTGAATCCGAAGAGCCTTTGCAGTCTCTTCAGATGTTGCTTCTAGGCAATGCGAATTGTGAAACGTTATCGAGCTGGCCACTGAGGCAATATACGTCCCGAACCTGGTACATAGCTACATCGAGAAATCTTGGACCAGTTGTACTAATCTTCCAATGCAGCAGCTACGCCACCTGGGATCAATTCCCTATGTACGAAATGCTTCCTATCAGCACACCAACGCGCTCAAGAAGATAAACCTCGGTGTTGGCATCAGATCTGCGACATCTTTATATACCATGCTTAAAGGAAACACTGATAAGTCCCCAGCTTTCAATGAGGCAGGTGTTTATGCCATTCCTCTACTTTATCTGGACGGATGCGCGCGATACTACATGTGAATGACTAAACGTTCATTTAGAATTAGAGTTAACGAACATAAAAGTGACGTAAAGAACAGCAAAGTAACCACGGCTTTATGAAGTAAGGAAATTAGCTTCCTACTCCACCACAAAATCTACTGCCATTCGCGAAACTTTGGAGATCATAACCAATAGCGAATCGTGCAATGACAGCGTCTCACTGGAGTTGCCACGGGTTTGGAACCGGTTCTTCAAATAGTGATTGCCACATGGTTTTCCTTCCACCACTCCGTGTTCTAAACGAGCATAACGCCTCGTGTCTTTGAATACCTGATTACGTTCGTAACCACTCGTTATTGTCAAGTCAAGTTACCACGTTCGAATTGTTGTAGCGTTCTATTATTCAGTTTGCAGTTAGCTGTCTTCCTTCCTTGAGAAAGCCATGTGGTCGATGCGCAAAAGCTTGGAAACTTTTATTTCTATTCTACGCCAAGAAATTTCGGATCACTAGCATAGTTATACTTTTTTAAGATTCTAGAGTAGTGTTCAAACTTCTAATTTAGAGTTAGTTCAGTTCAAAAGATTTTAGCTTTTGTTAGGTTCTAAGTTTATTTCAGTGCTTTTATTTTCTGAATTGTGACTTTTTGTGTACTTTGCTCACATATGGTTGCTTCCCAAGACATCTCAGAGATGATGACCTCAATTGAACGAATCTCAACTGTCTGCAGCCAGAGAGCAGCGAGCACTCCTTGCTATCGTGAATGAAGCTAAGGACCTACTTTCCTCTATGGAAGAAAGCTCGGACTGCCGTGGTCTGATGAGCACCATCGTGGCTTCCCTCTGCGGTGCTATTGGACCTCTAGCAGAAGGAGTTCAGCAGAAGGGCAAGATGGCACATGCCATGAGGAAAGAGGACCCACTGTGGAAAACAGCCGTTAGCCGGAAAACCCTGTTCGTGAGAATGTTTAGACAACTGGGTCCCAGGAGTCTCCAGAGTCGAATGATCCTGCACGAGGAAGTGACGACTCAGGACAGGATGTCTCCCGTAATCCTGCGGAAGAGCCGAGGAGTGACAGTGAAGTCTCTGATCCAGAGGATAGGCCAACCTATGCTGAGGCTACAGCTAAACCCCCTTCTTAACCCAAAGCATCCAAAAAACCTCCCAGCAGCTTGACGGTGCTGGAAAGAAATGGAACAGCAAAGCCCCAAGTTTGACTGAGCCACACTCTTCGGTTGTTGATGCTCTTTCTAAAAGAAATGGTGGCGTCAAGAATCCAAGAAAGGAAAGGTCTCCCTCACCTATCAAAAATGGGAAATGGGCGGACCTAAAGGCGGCCGTCATTTAACACCAGTCTGATCCGCTATGAGTAGAGATGCAAGAGCTCAACTCAAGCGTTCCCGCACGGGGATAACTGGTTTTCCAGTTATTTGGGGAGCGGCGCCCTCACGGCCCGAGCTGACCTTGTGACTGGTCAACTTCTGATGTCATGCCACCGCTTGTTTTTTGTTTCGGTGCTGTTGGAGTTTGCAGGAACGGCTCTTCATCCAGCTGTTGGGGAGTCGCGTCCCCACGTTCCCGAGCTGGTCTTGTGTCTCGCTTTTTCGTTTTTATTTATTTTCTCCACTGGCTAGTTGCCCGTGTTGTAGTCTCTACCTAATTGCTACCACGTTATGTACTAACACCCCGGTCTTGTGGTTTTGTTGCCCTCCACCACTAACTGTTTTATATTAACCGCTCAGTTCGTAGGTTGCTGAGATTCCGTTTAGGTTCCCTTCCAGGATGTCTTCTTTGGATTTCTTTTTTCCTTTTACCTGGTTTGGGTGCTTGACCTACCTGCATGTTTGCCGCGTGCGGTGACCCGTGAGGCGGAAATGGGATGTCTGGCGGCTGAGGTCGCAGGAGACCGGAGCAGTGCCTCCTGTGTACCAACACTCCTCTTCGACCTCGGGTTCGCTGTAAACCGGAGGCTAGAGACTAACCCACCTCTAGTCAGAAGTCTTGTACGAAGTTGTGTACAGGGCTTTAGAGGCTTTTTTGTCGTATAGCACGGCAGGGTAAGCCCGGGGGCTGTGGGATCATGCCAAAGGCGTTGGCATGACGGTACCCGGAGGCCGAAGTGTCCGCCGAGTGCGTGTGATCACAGCCAACGGACTATATCTGCAACGTATAAGCTCCAGAACTGTGTCCAGCGTCATTTTCTTGGCTTGCGGACCTCCAGTTCTCCCTGGTAGGGCTCGGTGGTGGGTGGAGTAGTTTGCAGACGAATCTTCCTTCTTTTTTCGATGGGTAAACCCAAAAACAAAAACTCCAAATTTAAGTCACCTGAGAAAATGATAGTTGCAAACGACTCTCCTTCGTCTTCTCAACCTACCAAGTCTCTTAACCTTAAACGATCTTTAGACCAAGACCTGGACCCAGAATGTGGAACCTCTTCTTCGGCAGCTGTACCAGTCGCTCCGAAGCGTCGTCTCCCCTCGATTGCTGTGACTACGCATGCTACACACTTAGTTGTAGAATCCATCGATCCGAATGAGAGACTGTCCACCAGATCTCCCTTTTTCATTTCTAAAGCTTTGGACGCTGCGGTTGGCCCTTTGAAGTCTGTGCGGAAGCTTCGCTCTGGGGATCTGCTTGTTCAAACTTGCAGTGTTTCTCAGAGTAACACTCTTATGCACCTCACTAGTCTTCAAGGCATTCCTGTCAAAGTGGCACCTCACCCGTTTCTTAACACCTCTCGGGGTGTTATTTCGGAGTTTGATCTCTTGCCATGCAGTGAGGACGAATTGGTGACTGAACTTGCGGATCAAGGTGTTCTTGCTGCACGTCGTATGATGTTCCGGCGTGATGGCTCTTTGATTAAGTCTACAAATGTAATCTTGACTTTTAACTCCCCGAAAGTTCCGACCGAAATCAAGGCTGGCTACTTGGTCTATGGAGTTCGCCCGTACATTCCCAGTCCTCTGCGCTGTTTCAGGTGCCAGAGGTACGGGCATTCACAACGTTTCTGTAAGAGTTCCGCTCGTTGCGCAAATTGTGGCTCCAGTGAACATGACGGGGAAGGTTGCACTTCTGCGGCCTGCTGTGTTAACTGTGGTGAGGTCAGCTTACTCCCGCAACTGTATGAAATGGAAGGACGAGATGGCGATCCAGCGCCTCAAGACCCTGGAAGGCCTCTCGTACCCTGCTGCCAAGGCAAAGTTGGGTATACCCACCAACCGACAGCGTACTTTTGCCGCAGTAGTTCAGTCTCTGCCACAACCCGTGCAGCCCTTTGTTCCGCGCCCTGTAGCTCTCGCCGCCCTTGCCAAGCGATCTACAGCTGAACAAGCGACACAGGTGTATTTCCCCGAGCTCCAGATTTTTCGAATAGCTGAGTCTGCGCCTTCTCATTTGAAGACGACCGACTCTTCCAGTTCCCAGCAGAAAGCCTGCACGTGTGGAATACCCGGCCCTAAATCCGCAAAGGTGTGCAGTGTCCATCCTACTGTCGCGGTCCAACTGACCACCATTGCAACTGTCTCAGACTCAGCGAGGTCCCCACCCTCAACCAACATTATAGAGGAACATAGGGGGAGGAGAGTGACAGTTCGTCTCCAGCCTCAACCAAAATTGCAGAGGAACATGGGGGGAGGAGAGTGACAGTTCGTCCCCGCCCTCGGCCAGCATTGCAGAGGAGCGTGGGGGGAGGAGAGTGACAGTTCGTCCCCCTCCTGGTGACTCATCCTTTGTGTAGTTGTGTTAAAAAATGATAATAATTATAATGGTAAATTAAGAAATTTTTCTATAAACCTAATTAACTAACTTGTTTTCACAGCTTTCATCATCCTCTTTTCCAACTTTTACCAAGCCTGTCTGCTCCTAATCATTTTCCTCGCTTTTAAAAATCTGTAGCTGATAGTTCTTTGTCTGGCGCTCTTTGGCCAAACCTGGTCCTTGCGCCACTAAAATCAACTAACCAACCAATCAACTCAAGCGTCTCCGTGATCGTGGAACAGGTACCGGTTACCAAAGACCCCGGGACATGTTTGCCAACTAACGTGCCTAAAAGGGTGCCACTAGTGGTTTGCATAGGAATTAGCAACTGGCCTCTGATATATGAGAGGATAGAAAAAGAGCATGAGGAGACGGCGTCGGTAAAAATGGTTGGGGATCGTACCACCATAGAAGTGAAGACTATTGCCGATCATCGGCGGTTGACATCTCTACTTGAAAACTGCAAGCTTGAGGCTTTCACTTTCACCCTGCCGACAGAAAAATCGCTCCATGTTGTCATTAAAGAACTGGGATTGGATGTCTCCGTCGATAGCATTAGGTAACAGTTGCAGGACACTTTTGCTGTCACAATGGTGTGTCGGCTTCAAAACAACCGCAAACAGGACATTCCACTTATCATGGTTCAGCTCGCTAATTCTAAACAAAGCAGGAACATGTTCCGGTTGGTTTCTCTCTTTGGGGATTCAATCTCGGTTCAATCTTACCAACCTAAGGGCAGGATACAGCAGTACTTCAACTGCCAAAGCTTTGGTCATGCCATGACCAACTGCAGACATAAGCCAAAATGTGTACGCTGCGGCAAGGATCACTGCAGCAGGGAGTGAACGGCTTACAAGAAGACACAGCGTTCCTGTGTCAACTGAAGTGGTGAACATGGGGCTAACTGGCGTGGTTGCTCCTTTACAAGCAGCCTGCCAACAAGCTGCCGAAAAACAACAGGCAGAATCCAGAGCCGAAACAGAACAAGAGGTCAACAAGCAGGGCCCATTCTAAACCTACTGCTGTTGACCCCAACCCGGTTAAGGAGAGTCAACCTGCTATTTCCAAGCCTTCCACCTCTGCTACAAGCTCATAAAGGAGGAAAAGGAAAGGCAAAAAGAACAAAAACAAGACTGCTGGTCAACCAGCAAAAGTTACGCATGCCCAACAGGTGGCAACAAAGGTGGCGCCCCACTCTGCCACTACCAAGGTCATAGATCAAAAGCTGCTCTTAGAGCTTGTGGAACGCATTGTTACCGCTGTCTTCAAAAGGGTTCTGGTTGCCTGTTTGACGGCTTAAGCCTGACCTCCCGTGCCTAGTAGCGCATTATGGACAGTCTCAAAATAATGTTTTGGAATGCGAACCGCATCAGGAATATATTTGTTGAACTTGCAAGTTTCCTGAAAGATCATGACATAGACGTTGCTGTTATCTGAGAGTCCAAACTCACACCTAAGATCAAACGATTCCATGTTGCGATCTACCAGGTGTTCCGGTAGAACAGAGATCCGGCCATCTACAGACGAGCAGCAGGAGATAATGTCATTTTAGTCAGAAGTGATTTATGTGCATCCATCGCACCCTTCAAGGATCTCAAGGATATTGAGGCATTGGCTGTTAAGCTAAAAACAAGCTCAAGCTTGATTAAATTATCTACTATTTACAACAGTCTAGGCAAGATACCTTCAGACGAGGATCTTGACATCCTCGTTGGGGACCCCATCCCCGTTGTAGCGGCTTGTGACTGGAATGCTAAACATCCTGACTGGTTTTGTCGTTCAACTAATAATGCTGGGGTGCCACTTTCGCAATACATTGAAAAGCTGGTTCTTACAGTTGCAAGTCCGGTCCATTCTACTTGCACCCTGTCACACGAGGTTGGCGATGTCATTGATTTTGCTGTCCTCCAGTTTGTGAGGCACTTTCATCAGGTCTCGGTGGTTTCTGAGCTTAACTGTGATCATGACCCAGTCCTAGTAGGATTGAACGGAATCGCAGCCACCTGGCGGACGATGATGTCTACAGATTTGAAGTTGTTCCAGGAAATTATTGCTCAGGTTTATCCGCCTACGGTGGACACTAGTAGTCGCTCGAACGTCAATAGTGCGCTGAAGGGACTCACTCGTTGCATACAGGCAATCTTGGATCGATGCAGGAGGCACTCAGACTCTGCCCGAGACCGTTATGAACTTTCCTCACGTATTATCCGGATGACTCGAGAGAAGAACAAGTTCCAGAGGATCTGGCAGTGGTCGATATCAGCCGACGATAGAGTTCGTTATAAATCGGGTCGCGATCTCTTCAAGGCAGAAATCCGCGCGTTGAGAAGGGAACAAGTCCCTTCTCAAAGCGGGTCAATCTCGTCAAGGTGATGTGTGGACGATCCTTCAAAAACTCCGGTGTAGTAAGACTGTCATACCGCCCAATCCCGGTCTACAGGGTTTGGTGTACGGTAATGGCGAGAAGGCTGGGGTCCTTGCTGGCTCCCTGGAGGAGCAGTTCTCACTTCATGACTTCTGCAATCCTAGTCGCACAGATATTGTTATGGAGGCTTTAGCTACATACATTCTTGATGATACAGACGAGGTGATCTCGCCTGTTAGTTACCTCGAGGTAACTCGACACATCAAAAAACTAAAGGTGAAGAAAGCTCCCGGAAGAGATGGAGTTTCGACAAGAGCAGTTCAACCGCTCCGTGATATCTGGATTCTGGCACTGGTGGAGATTTTCAACGGGTCTCTCCTGCTGAAGTATTTCCTCGGGGACTGGAAAAAGGCAGTGGTAGTGGTGTTGCACAAACCTGGAACCAATCATACCTTACCTGAGAACTATCGTTCAATATCTCTCTTGCCCGTCGTTGGTAAGCTCCTGGAGAGGGTCATCCTCTCTAGGCTTCTAGAGTTCTGTGAAGATAAAGGTGTGATTCCTGATGAACGGGGTGGTTTCCGGGCAAAGCATGCTACGACCCACCAGTTGATCAGACTTACGGAATTCGCTTCTGAAGGACGAGATAGGTGCCAGTATTCCGCTTCTGTCTTCCTGGACATCAGCAATGCTTTTGACCGTGTTTGGCATAATGGACTCCTACACGAGTTGCAGAAGCTTTGATGCTCTCCCCACTTGTTCAGCTGATTGCCTCGTACCTCAACAGCCGCAGTTTCACTGTTAAAATTAACGGTGAAAGTTCTTCGTAAAGGAAAATTCGGGCTGGCGTTCCTCAGGTTTCGGTTCTTGGACCAACGCTGTTCTCCTATTATCTGCACGACTTACCCAAACCTAAACAAGGGCAGGTCATGATGTACGCAGATGATACAGCTGTTGTATCAGGTCCCAGAACAAAAGCAGAGCAGTGGCCCTCCTCCAGGACTTTCTCTCAGCTGGAAACCTACTACACTGAGTAGCGGATCAAGATCAATCCGTCTAAGAGCAGTGCGCTATTGCTTTTTTAATCTCTCCAAGGAGTATCGAAACTCATAATATTTCAAGAAACAATCCCCTGGGCCACCACCTCTAAGTACCTATGGCTTCAACTCGATTGTCGATTATCGTGGGTAGCGAACACCAGCTACCGCACGAATAAAGCCAGACAATGTCTTGGGCAGCTAGCTCCACTACTCCACCCGAGAAGCTTTCTTACAACACGGCACAAAGTACTGCTCTATAAGACGGTCGTCAGGGCGGTGCTTACCTGCGCCTCCTCCATCTGGATTGGTATTAGTAGGAATCAGCGAGAGAGAATCGAGAAGGCGCAGAGCTGGGCGCTTCGAATGATCACTGGGGCTCCCCCTTGGACCCCACTTTGGAACCTGAGGAGCAGACTTGGAATCAAGAAGGTACATAAGTTTTCCACCAGACTTGCCAATAAGTTCTTCAAGAAAGCTGAAACCCCCTCTAATGAACATGTTAGAGACGCGGTTGGCTACAATTCCAGCGAGTTCCTTAGGTATCCCAGAATTAAGGCGGCGATTGTTGACGCCCCTTGACGGAGAGAGTAAGTATGCGAACACTGGTGGGTGTTAGACAGACCACCACACTCTTCTTTTTCAGTTTGGCATCGAGACGATGAAAATGGATTTAGCTCGGGCATTTGGACTTGGTCTCGTTGAGTTGCAGTGACCCTCTGGTGTCTCGGCAGCTGGGTGGTGTTGTGGTTCTCTGTCATGTTGTGCGGTGCTTGGTTCCCCTTTTCCTTTTTCCCACTAGACTGGTGTTACGGTTCACAGTATGGAAGAAGTATCACCCTCTCCTTTCACTTAGTTTTTCTGTTTGTCTCTTCTATTGAGTTCCCTTACTCAGATCTCATAGCTTCCTATTTCTAAGGGTAGTTTTAGACCTGGGGTCAGACACTCCGTTCCTAAAACTTCTTCAAATGTCGTGCTATCGTGTCAGTGTGTTCACATATGCAATTAGCCACCCCGGTGGCGGAGTGATCTAATCGCTGGCTTATAACCATTCGCTCGTGAAGAGTACGAATTAGAATCCAGATAAATACAAGTGCGAAATCCACCTTAGTATAGTATAAACACAAATGCAAAACCCACCTTAATATTAAAATTGAGGACGAATTGAGGAAATTACAAATGAATATGGATAAACTGAGTATCAGCCAGCAGATGGCAGCACGTTAGTCCGTATTAGACGCTATTCGTTTTGCTGCGGGCGTTGCATGTACGATCTGTACGAGTATGGCTGCCTCTTAAAAGAATTTTCAGCAGTGAAGATTCTCCACGCACAGAAATATTTATTCCGACGCTAAAGTTTCGTTTCCTTTCGGATGTAAAGATGTCTGTCTAGCAGATAAATTAATAACTAGATTCATTTTCTGTCTAAAAAACTATTATATGATGCGAACTAACACCAGATGGCAGTGTTCTATGGAAATGCGAAAGTTACGCGGGAAAAAATATTCGAAAATTTAATCAGCTCTGCCAATTATTGTGTCTGATTGAAAAGGAAGTGGTCTTATATATATTGTTTTCAACATTTAACAAATTCTTCAAAATTATCGTGCCTCTCAACGCCAACAAAAAACAACAAAAAAAATCCCGATTCTTCATTTTCGTTGATAAACATTAGAAACATATAACAAACAACTTATTGCAATATATGGCAGAGGTATGCAAGCTATAGACTTTCTTCTGTATGACAAAGCAGACATAATTTGGACTATTCTTTCCGATGGAACGTTTTTCCACAGAGCACTGCTTTCAGATGTTAGTTTGCATCATTAGACAGTTTTCTCCGCAGAAAATCAATGTAGTTGGTTTCGTGTATTAAATAGACAAATTCACATAAATGATGAAACAAAACGTCAACGTCCGAATAAATATTTCTCTGTGGAGAGAAAGTTTTCGTTGCTAAACTTTTTTAAATGCAGCCTTATTTCTAGAGTGATTTGGGAAAGACACAGAATTGACATGCTGCGATATTGAGTCTTTAATATCCGTTTCGCGAAGTCGTCCTCAGTTTTAGCATTAAGGTGGATTTCGCACTTGTGTTTATCTCAGGAAGTACAAGTTCTGCTTATGATAACATAGACAAAATTACTTGCCGGTATATTATTCAACAACATCCTTTGCCACTATACACGATCGTATCAAAATAATATGACCACCTACCTAATAATGGGAATAACAGCCCTTCGCCCGGATAACAGAGGCGAGAGGACATGATATGGATGCAATGAGTCCCTGGAAGGTTGCCCGAGGCACACGTGCCCATTCGGACAGCAGCAGACCAGAGAGGTCCCGGAGATGACGTGGTTGTGTATCGGCAATTCGAGCCTGTCGATCGAATTAGTCCAACAAATGCCCTATAGGATTGAGTTCGGGCGATTTCGCCGGCCAAAGGAGAACTGGGACACCGCTGTCGTGTTCCTGGAACCAGTGAAGCATACATTTAGCAACATGGAACGGCGCACTGTCTTGTTGGTAGACACCATTACCACCACAATAAACGTCCAACGTGAAGGGATGCATGTGGTACGCGAGGATGGACAGTTAGCCATTGGCGTTCAGGGACCCATCCAGTGGTACCAGATGTCCTATTCATACCAGGAAACATCTCCTAAACATGCACATTGCCACCGCCGTTCTGTACGTGACAGACAAGCGTGTCTGGGTGTTGGTTCTCGTGTGTCTGACGCCGTATTCGTCCCCGCCTGTCGCGTCTGTGGAGTAGAACCCTCGATTCCTCGGTGAAGGCAACTTTCTTCCACATTTCCACTGTTCAGTACGGTTGTCCCATACAAACTGCAGGTGTCATTCCCTACGAACCTGGGGTATCGTGTGCGCCTTACCGGAGCATCGCCTCCGGAGACCTATGCGAAACAGGGTTCGCTCTACCGTTATCGGGGGCACGTTCCTGTGAGCTCCACTCTTCATTTGCGCGGTCAGTGGCTAAACTGTTGCGCGTCAGCTTCCCTTTACCACTGAACGGAGACTACGTTCTCCTCTTGGGTCAATGGCCTTTGGGGCTCAACAGTTATGACGTCGGGAAGTACCTGGTGTACCAGCGGTCCATTTCTGGTACCCCCTTACTACAGCACCAAGCAAACAGCCTGGGGAATTTGCTATTTCTGAGGTGCTTTCACCCTTTGGGATGTAGCCAAAGGTCATTCCTTATTGAACGTCCGTCTGATCGCTGCTTTTTCCCATTGTGCTCACGTTACGCACTATGGCTCGTCTATCCTGGCCGGCCGCTCTTATCTCCGTGTGGTTGACCTTATCACATGCACACTGTGGTGCGCCTGGGTGGGTACACAATGATTCTGGGGGTGGTCATATTCTGTTACGACTGTGGATGTCAGTTGACCACCATTGTGAATTTCTTAAGTAGAATTTCCAGTCATAGAATGTACACATGCTCCCGTCACGTGACTCCTCGTAGCTACCAACTACGCGTAATCTTCAAAGCAGCTCCGAGCTACATGTAATTGGGTGTTCGAAATTTCTGCAATAGTGCTTCCGTATATTCCCTTAAAATATAAGCGTCCGGGTCTAAACATTTTGATCCATATGATGCACAGTCATTGGAAAAATTGCATAGTAATAATTTTTGCAGAAACACGTAAAAACTGGTTTAATTGTTCTATCACATGCATGTGTTTCACATAGCTGAAATGGAAACATCTAGTGGCTCCCCCCACCAATTTGTGAAACAGTGCTAAATTGCGCGCAAGCGACATGTTGTCAAGTCTGATCGCTTTACGAGACAACAATAAAAAGCCATAGTTTAATGATGTTACTATCTTTCAAAGTAATTATATTTAATTATTATTTAAGCACATTACTGTGCTTCATGGGAATCTGATTTCTCAATGTGGTTACTTTAGTCTTGTTCAACCAAAATAGAGAAATGATGTATCGAAAAATAAAACAGTACGAAGTTGTGGAGCATCAACTTCAGTATTAACTGATATTCCAAACCTGTTTACTTATTATGCAGCACGTATCGCCAGAATATCTTCGACAGCGAACAACTGTTCGAAGAAAATGAGTTTGATATTATGTCGTAGGATTGAATAAGCTTTCACATGTGAAACCATAGTTCATATCTTGTTTAAAAAACTCAATTTTCTATCACAGTCTGTTCAAGAAAATACTTGTCATCGTTTCCGAAATATTCCAAGAGTTCTGGTGAAATTCTCATTCATTCAAGTCTCTAGGCAACGTGCCCTGTACACACCTGCCACACTATTTTTGAATCCAAGAACAGTGATAATAATGTGTCCAACCTTTATTTAGGAACGCTTGATTTTCTTCAAATTTAATTTTGTTTAAGAGGCTGATTCAACTGATCATTTCTGATTACACGGATGATGAAACTGGTTGTTTCAGCCATCGCACTATGTGACCTTTGTAACTCACATTATTAGTTTTCCCCACTTCATAATTTTTTTATTATCTTAGCCATCTTCTCACAGAACAAATTTCATCACATGATCCCCACCGAGGGCTTTCAATTTTCGATTAATGTCAATGAGACAAAAATTTTCTGCAATGAGGACTTCAACAAATTTTCACTTTTTGAACAGTACGTCCAAACAGTCCTGCATTGCGACGTGATGTGAGAAAGTACAGTACCAATCTGGTGGTTCTTTTTCCTGTATGGAGGGTGAAAATTTATGCGACTGCTTAACACTGGTTCTATATGGATTTATGTACTTATACCTTGAATGTCACAGTAGAAACAAAGTTTTCAGCGCTCTAGTTTTAATACACAGTTCTTCACTTACGGACGGCAAAGCTAACCTAACTGTGGTGTGCCAGATACTGAGTTTCAACTTCCACTGTATAATATACACTCATTGGCATAAAAATCCACGCACAAAGAAGGAGGCGTTGGATTGAAATGAGATTTCAAAAGTGAGATGGACAGAAGGATCGCAATATCACAGCAGCAGGACGATTTATTGCGGACGTAGAGTACACATTCCGGTCAGCGTTAGTACCGCCTCGTGCTCGGATTCATGCGGTGATACGGTCCAGCATGGAGTGAAAGAGACGCGTATGTTATCCTTGAACAGAGTGGCTCACACTTCTTGCAACTGACGTTCTAAATCAGGAACACTGAGAAATGGAGAAAACTAGCGCCCCATCTGGGCTCACACGTGTTAGATGGGCGAGAGATCAGTCGGTCTGACAGGCCACGGAATCTTCAGCATGAGATAGACAGTTATAAGAAACCTCAGCCGCGTGCGAACGGGCATTATATTGTTGGAAAATGGCTTTGTGTCGCTCCGCCAGGAAAAGGCAGCACATGGGGCCGCAGGATCTCCTGTACGTAGCGCTGAATCGCACCAAACTTTAATCATTTGCATGTCTGCCTTACCCGTAGATATTGGCCTCGTTTCGCGTTAATCGCACGGTTTGTGTCTTGGTGCGCGTTTTTTATGACAATGAGTGTATTTGCTGTCAAACGACTCGTATTCGAGCTTGAACCGGGGCTTAAAAATGCATAATTGTTCTAATTACTATATTAAGTACGTTAAAAAAATGAAGATTCCAGTTTCTGTGAGATTTAGGAAATTATAAATATGTGTTTTTTCCGCGCCCTTTTCATCATTTTTAGCATTCGATATGCGTTAGAGTGGTTACTCTCGCAGGATATCCACCGGGGAAGGAAGAATGACTGGACAGGCCAGTGATATGGTGGACACTATGCTTTATTCCTATCTTTCTGAGGAGAAATTGTTGATAGAAAAATCAGCGGGAAGTCTCCTTCGTTCGGCTTCGTGTCGAAATGACACGCTCTTGGTGTTTCTGTTATGGTGCTTGGCACATAGCATTCATTTAGTGTGGATAAATGCTAAAAAGACATGAAATATTTTTGCTGGAGACGTTCTCTCTGCGTACGTTCAATACTAAGGCCTTACCACACATTTAGTTACTTTTTTATTTATCTCACACTCATTTTTGAACTTTGTTACTCAGATTATACTTTCTTATATATATTTAGCTACTTCGCCATCGTTTTGGAGAATTTTTCTACAAACTGTATGGAATTTTTTATTATCGTTTTGAGGTGTTTCCTGCGGATTAAACACACGTCGTTTTCGTGTTACACCCTAAAATATCAAATGGCGGCTATTAAGGAAATATCACGGGTTGATAGGGAAAACCAAACCTGAGAGAGAAACTATCATGAAAAGTTGGAAATTTTGAAAAAGTAAATGGCGTGCAGTTCACAGAAATTTGGGAATTGATAAAAAATTATTTTAACCGAATTTTATTCACTCTTTGGCTGTGCGGTCAAGCAGTTTCTTTTAGTGCTGCTCCAAACTGCAGAATGAAAACGATGGAACTCATATGTAGGTGCTGTCGCAAAGGGGAACAGTATGCCTCTTTAAATGCTAAAGAGATGGATATACGAATGGTAGGTAGAAAGCAAAAATAAATTAAGAATTACGGGATCTTGAAGTAGAAACACAGAAACCTAATAAAAAGAAAAATGAAAACATCATCACAATGAGATTGATGTAGAAATCATAATTTTGGTTTTGCAGTAAACTCAGCGCGCACGATTTTCCTTGAATACCCGAGACTTATTCTAGTGCATGATGTCAGAAAATACAAATTTAGTTAACTTATAAGAAGAGTTTACCATTTATTTAGAATTTATGCTGCAAGATGCCTACTAAACAGCGCAAAGTAAAAATTTAGTGAGCTGAGCCTTCTTTTGATTGGATTACACCCAGCAACTTCTCGTAGGGTTTACACGCACAAGGAAGATTTAGACGCAATTGCCTGTGGCCATGGGAATTTGGTGCAATGTGGAACATAGATTGGACTTGATACTGTGTCAGTGGTCTGTGGAAGTTGGATAGTCTCAAGTACGACAGTGGGACTGGTATATTAGATTGGAATTAGAGTCTCACGTACGACAGAGGGACTGATCAGAGCAGTAGAAGTCCCAGATTGAAAGCGCGAGCCACCTTAGATTGGACTGCAAGGCTCTGACCTCACAACGAGAAATTTCAATGAGAATAAAAACAGGGCGATGGGAAAGAAGCACATGACCTTTTTTCTGACCGGAGTCAATAACCCGGGGTTGACGTATTAACGCGCTCATCGGACTTAGGACGAGTTGTCAGTGTTTTCCAGAGAAAATCAGTGTACTATTAGCGCCTCCTAGACGGGGGTCAGAAGGCCGTTGCTCTGACATCTGGGCCACTAGTAGTGATTTGCGTGCTTTAAATGTAGTGTGCTTGTATTATCCGATCGCGGCCAGTTTAAACCATTTTTATACAGCAAACACACAATCTACGAATGTATGCAAAGAGTAATTAAACCAAAAAGTGTTGCGCATAATATTCTGCAGAATAAAGTGAACATCGCGAAGACCATGATACGGGTCAGGTCTGTAAACAAAAAAGAAATTTCAAAATGAACGGTGGGGATAATAATCATTTAAAATAGTCCACACACAACCACATTTGGACAAAGACATATATACGGGGACAGTGAATCTGTAGCTTAAGAATTTCAATAGCGTCACACAAACACATTTGGTTGACAGCTTTCATTTCGTGCGAAAATAATCGTTTTCTGCAAATCTTAGAATTTAATAGTTATAGTGTTATGCATTCAAAGTCATCCGAACATTTCAACAATACCTGTGGGTTATCAGTTATTGCTTTTCACTAAAGTATATATTATATTGCTATAAAATTATAAGTATATATTATATTCACCACAGTAAGTAGTTATTAGATCTCTGAACCTTTCATTGGAAACAGAAAAAAAAATGTTTCTTTCATGTTTTTGTCTATCCTTCACTTCTTCTTGACAGTGGCATTCTAATTTCTGCATTATGATTAAGGAATAAAGTAATTTTTAGCAAGAGAGGTCTGACTCCAAGTCTAAAACTGCCTTTTCAGAAAATTGAAGCTAGTAGATTTGAGTAATTAAATTTAGATGCAAGGGAATGACACAACTTTATATAACACCATTGCTTTCAGCAGCTGTGAAATAGGCAACAAAAACCCGAGACTGGGAGGTTTATTGAAACGTCCAGGAACCACTGCACAATCTTTCATCTCCCACACATGGGGAGAAGAAGAACCACTAGAAACACCTACCTGAAAAAGAACAGAGTAGCATCAATAATTTCCTATCACACACCTACCTAATAAAGAACCGAGCAGCATCAATAATTTCCCCTCACACACCTACCTAAAAAAGAACCGAGCAACTTCAATAATTTTCCCTCACACACCTACCTGAAAGAGAACGGAGCAGCATTAATAATTTCCCCTCACACACCTGCCTGAAAAAGAACGGAGCAGCATCAATAATTTCCTATCACACACCTACCTGAAAACGAACGGAGCAGCCTCCTTTTCTTGATATTGTGTCAGTGGTCTGTAGAAGTTGGATAGAAACAATATCCTACGGCAGTTCTATCATAACGTTTGGTTGATTCCAGGCCTCATCTTTCTGAAAGTACTTCAACCGGAGCGTTCTGTTGAATATCTTAGCCAGGACATAGATACACCAATCGGGTAGCAGTTCACCTACTCTTGCTATAGTCACATCTCTTAAGGGAACTTTCTTCACTTTTAGCTTTTTGATGTACATAGAGGGATCTCACGATCTCTAACAGACGCTGTTACCTCGAGGGGGATATCAAGGTCATTGGCACCTAAAGCTTCAGTAGCGCTTCCTTGTGATCAGTGTTTTTAATGTCATGATATGAGAACTGCTCATCCAGCTTGAACTCCATCTTTTTCGTCATCACCGAACACTATAACCATGTAGTAGAGCCTTGGAATTTAACGTAAGCCCAAAATTAAGCCATCGTCTCCGATTCCTAAAAGATGATGCCTGAGTGTTGGATCTACGTTAAATTGTAAGGCTGCGCTACCTGGGTAATCTGTATAACAGGTATAGGCAGTATGATCGTCTTACTTCCTTCAGATTTCAGAAAGGGGACCCACAGGTCATCCTGACAAGGATGATCAGCATTGAGAAGTTACTTTTTTCATTTGAGTTATTAAAATATGCAGCTTTCTTCCCTGAGGTGGTCACGACTAAAGTTATAACAAATTCTATTATTTAGATACTCCGGTACTTGTTTTACTCACGGATTAACAGCATGATACGAAGAGGAAGTGCCAACGAGTCCCAAGTGGGAGGCACAGCGCTTCAGCAACGGTTGAGGTGCAACAGCATGCATATGGCGAAAGCTTCCCCATCCTCGTCAGTGTTAGAAGGAGTACTAGTCTCCACGTCCGGTGGATTATTCTAAGCAATGATTTCCGAAAACAGCATCTATTCAATCGTAAATTGTATCAGTTTGTCGACTGAGATGCATTCAATCTCAGTCGGATAAGTTCATGACCCGAGTCGAATATTCCGAATGCCTGGAAGGAACAGTGCAAAGCGGCGCTGTCTCTGTTATGTATAGCGTGTTTCAGCTGTCACGCATTAGGACGCCCTTACATCTGCACATCTTTCTGCCCGGTGTGCCTAAGTAACTACCCTTGGAGATCATTTGCACTAGTTCATTTCGTGCAGTCTCTCGGGCAGATGAGACCTCTTTCAAGACGACAATACGCCACCACACATATCTACAATCGATCGATGATGGCTGGAGAAACATTCCACAAAGTTTTGTATCATAACTAGGCCCTCTCGTTCGTCCGATTTAAACGCCATCGAACACATTTGGGATGCTGTTCAACGTTTCGTCAATGGCAGGAATCCTCCAGCCGTAAATATTACGGAATTGTGGGACGCTCTTCATGAAGAATGGTGCACACTGCCTCCACAATATTACAGGGAGCTCGTGGATTAGGTATCGTTGGCAACACGACGGAGCGTGGCCCGTCGCGTTGCTGCCGTTATCTGATTGCGAGGAGGACTAACGCGATGTTGCTCAGGTATTACAAGTTTTTTTGCACTTCAATGTATATTCATTGTAAAAGGTGAAGTTTCACTTCAGCAGCATTGTTCTTTATCGAAATTATAGGGCATCGTACACAATGAATTGTTCTGTAGGTGGAGAAATTCTATTTGTTATATAAACAAATATCCACAAACACCGCTTAATGTACAAATTTATCTTGAAAACTACATTACTTTTGACAATACCTGAAAAAAATTAGATAAGTAGATTTTCTATAACAAAATTATTAGGTATGGCATTTACGGTTTATGTTTTTTTCGGGAACGTTTGATTTTGAACATATAAGGCAAAAAATTTCAAACAGCTCTGGCTACATTTTTTTCGCACTATATTACCGCAAAATTATAATATATATACATTGGTAAGATTTAATAAAGCGTCCTATCATTATCCAAAAAACTTGAATGTTCCAGGTAAGCTGGAGAAGTTTCCCAGCGAAACAGGTTTCCAAACTGTGGGCATGTATTCCTTCCATCAGATCGTTGATAAACCGAAGGTTTTGTAACACAGCAGGAACCGTCGGTAAGTCTTAGATGTTTTGACAGAGGCTCCTTTGAATTTCAGCCGTCGTAGTTAAATCTTTCTTCGGTCACTCTTGTTCTGCAATACACTTTCGATGTCATTTCGCGGTTCTTAACTGTTTCAGTTTAGCAGAGCTCCAACGCCACACACACTTCATTAGTAGCCTCGCGTTTCGGTCTGCTTCTGTTTTGACGTTGGACTTCGTCTGACTTCGCGGATGATGATAGCATGGTCGATTTACGAACGACCGCCTGTGACAAAAATAAGTCTCAATTGAAATCGTTATAGCATTAAAATTACGCACAGCGCAGTAATCGTGTTAGCATATTCGTAAACATCATGGAGTCCAATTCACTTACTGCGCAATACATCGTGCGCGTGACGCTTCCCCGGTTCTCTCTGCGCGGGGGAGTTGATGCAATATTCCTAAGTGTTCCGCCGCATCAGTGTATCTCGGCAACAGTGAGCCCAACACGATTGTGCGGGGTATCGTTTTAAAGTTCTCGACGAGATCTATTCAAATATGCGGAGAGCATTTCACAGGGTTTGAACTTAACATTTTAAAAATAATTTTCTTGTGAACCGGTGAACACTTTTGACAATACGCGGTTTATCTGGACAACTGTGAGAGCAAACAGGCAGTGCGTCGTATCGTTTTAAAGCTCTCGACGAGACTTATTTAAATATTTAAAGAACATATGGCAGTGGTTTAAACTAGAACTTTTAAAAATTGTTTTTGTATGAACGGGTTAACATTTTCGACAATGCCGCGGAAATCGCAGCATGAACGCTGGTAAAAGTGGAAAAAATCAAAACGAGAGGAACGAGTAAGTGATGAAGAATGTAAGAATCCGAAGAAGACTGCAGCCCAACGAAGTAGTGAGTACCGAGAATTTCAGAAAACAGCCGCCTCCAAAAAAAAAAAAATCCAACACACGATCGAACCCGTACCCAGCCCATCTCGAACTCACGCAAAGAAGCATACATCGAAAGTAACGAATTTCACAGCAAGAGCAGCCGACGGCAAATAAACAAAATGCACAGATCGAACTTGTACCCGGCGGTCCAACAGAGGAAGCAAAGCCATCAACACCTTCAACATCGAGTACACCGATATATGTCAACTTGTCGCCTCCATCCGACGGCTCCTAATTCGGAGAAAGATCTAATGGCCCTAATAATAGCGCATTACACGGCATTCGAGAGTATCAAGCAAGTACCTGGTTACAGAGCTTCGAGGAAGCACATGGGGAAACAGTTATTTGCATTAATTTCGTAAACGAACGTTCGTGGAACCTACTTCGATATACTTTTCGTTATTTTCCATCTTTCCACAGTTGTTCGACAATACACCTGCTAAAATGTACATCAACCACTTGATGGCACCATATTGGCTGGAAAGAACGGCCTTTAATCCATGAAGTGAAGGAGACAGTTCACTGCTGACATTTACGCTTTCTTAAAGTGCATATGAAGCGAATGTTTTTCATGGTTAAGTGGTTCGCAGGGCAACGGCTTGCGGTGGCGGTGAGGAGTTACACATGACACAGTCATTCACTGTAGTAAATATCAGAATATACAGGTTGCTTCTTAAATGCCAAACCCCAGCTTTAGTTTTAAAAGTTTGTAGGACAAAGAATGAACATGTATTAAACTTATTGTGCTTCAATACAAAACTTTTTGTATCATAAATGTACATCGGTTGGACAGTTAAATGTATACACCACGCTCAGGGAAGTGCCTTTTAATGCAGCTGCGTACGCCGCAATACGCAAATGTATCCACCACGTTTTCGTTGTAATAGCTTTTCCAGAACCTCAAGTGTCTTGTTGCAGAATTTCGTTCAATGTGACGAAGAAATGAGCGACATAACGGAATTCGAAAGAGGGTTATTGTTACCTCCGTGACAATAGTCACCAGGGTATTTAGGGAATCGTCAGCTACAGTGTTTAGCGACATGGCAGCATACCGTTTTCGTGGCAAAACCTCGGCTGCGAAACACAAGAGCGTCTCGGAAACGACGCTGACTAATAGAGACAGCAAAGCAAGCATTAAAGACGATTGTCACGAAAATGATAAGACCACGGGGAAGAAAATTGGTACGAAGCTCAATCTCCATCTCCAGATACAAGTATCAATGAAACCAGTAGGAAGGGAACTGAATTAGCAAGATATTAATGTCAGAGCTGTTATTGCAAACCCTCTGGTGACCCGGGTGAAAATGTGACGGCAGTGGTGTCAGGAGCATACAACGTTAACTACCGATGCACGGAAGCGTGTGATATGTACGGATGAATCCACATTCACACTATTCCCCACCGCAGGACGTGTTTACTTTTGGGGAACACCGTCAGAAGCGTACAAACCAAACTGTTTGCTATCAACACTGAAGCATGGTGGTGGTTCTGTCATGCTCAGGGCTGTCATATCATGATTTTCAGCAGGTACCGTGATCACCTTAAAAGGACGAATGACTGTCAGGGCGTATGAAACCATTTTGGCCGACCAAGTCCATCAAATTGCTCAGACATTGTTTCCTTCAGGGCATGCCAACTATCAATATGATAACGCCCCAATTCACAGAGCTCGCTAGTTCCAATCATGGTTTGAGGAACATGAGAACAAACTTTTACACCTTCCTTGTCCTCCCAAATCACCAGATTTAAACATCATCGAGCCATTGCGGTCCGGTTGGAAAGCAGCGTAAGGTCCGATTATCCTCCTCCTGCATCTCTCGAGGACCTTGAACAATTTCTGCATGAAGAATGGTGTTACATCTCGCTAACCACCATCCAGGATTAGTGTGCATCAATTCTAAGGAGAATTTGTACGGCTTTGGATGCCAAATGTTGTCCTACAGCCTATTAGATACGTAAAACCTTATTTTCCTAGGTGTTTATATTATTCTGCCAAACCCCTGAATATTCCATGAGCTATCTAGAAGAGATAGCCATGTTTTCTGTTGTTCAACAGAAAAAAACTGGGGTTTAGGTTGTATATGTACACAACTGAAGGAGTTTAAATAAGATTACGTCGGGTTAGAGAAGTAAAAATGTTTTAAGTTGTTTAAAACAATGAAGCATTTTTTGAAAGCGTGTAATAGGTATACAAAACTTTTGCAATGAAATATAGTTATAATATTTTAATGAAGATAAATTTAAGAATCGTTTTCCTTTACTTATTTTTTTATTTATTATTATTATTAAAATTGTAAACTTAGCTTTATGATTGAAAAAAGTTGGTATCATAGTTGCGTGTTAAAACATTTGTAGGTACTTACCTACAAATGGACATGCAGGGCTGTATTAAGCATTCGTTTGAAAGTGTAAGTCAAACTTTCCCACGTCTGCATTTAAAACTCCGCTTGTAATGTTTCTAACCAACTAACTTAATTGCATTTTAAATTGTATTGAAACGATCGCAACATAGCCGAAATCGTTAGTAAAAAAGAGTTTTCGAAACTGAGTAGTTACCGCACCACATACATTCGCACATAAATCACTTACTAAGACCGTCATTACATTTTCGACGAAAATTCTTCTTTTGTCGTGTTGTACGTCATTGAGTAGTTGTTTTCCTCTTGTTTTGAAACTTTTCTCAGCTTGTAGACAATTTGGACTCCACAGCGGTAGAGGTGAACGGTTCATTACGCTGCGCAGCCTCCTCTAACGCGAGCTTCGTCTTCCGCTGTCTGTACAATTTCATCTTTTCAGATGGGGTCAAAACAATTTTTTTCGAAATCTTTGGTATTCGCTCTTCCTCCGCTTTACATTTTCTGTGGTTTCTTACGCGTTCCAAAATATAATTTTTCTGGGCGTCTTTAATTTTTGGCATTGTTAAAAATTAAAAATGAATGTGGGCTCTTCTTAGAGAGTGTTGAAAGCTCTATCAGCAGAAATTTTAGTTTTTATCGTACGATAAAGAGTTTTCGAGTTATTCACTTTTAAATGCTGACACAACATGAAAATCGGTGTTCCAATTTTCAAGGTCATAACTTTTTATCTAATTAACAGATTTTAACAAATGAAGCAATTTTTGGTTCCGAAGTTCTTTAGCTGTGTAACACTTTTGATCAGATGTGAATCGATTCAACGGTTGCGGCGTAGTGAGCACGAACCTGCGTTACAGCATTTGGTTATGCTCCGACCTCTAACATGACACCGCCACTCAATGAAACATTGTGGTAATTCTACGTCAAAAACTAATGTTAAAACACCGCTAGTTTCGTACACCTTTGACTTATTACTTGTTAATAAGCCACTATTGTTTCATCATCACACCGCGACATCAAACATTGTACACTGACTCCTAGTCAGTGTGCCAATTCGTTATCTAATTTGATAACAAATTTAGGGATACGTAGCCTCGTTAAAAGCCTTCTTCTACACATTTATTCCGCTGCAGTCTCCCAGCGTACCTCGAACATGCAGATATTATACCGAAAACAATGCTTTCAGGCATCTTCATTTATATATATTTATTATTTTGTAATTATATATTGCAAAAGGAGTATCGCCAAACATATCATTTTTAATTTATTCTTATTTGCCCCAAATCAAACATTTCTGAACAAATGAAGTAGCAGTAAATATCATATTGAATAAATTTGTTATGAAAAATCTATTTAAATTAATTTTATTAATGTATTGTAGAGAGTCCAAATGATCAATATATATGAGAAGGTTAACGAATTTCGCTTTATGGGATAAGCGGCGATTGTTGGTATTTCTTTATGTAACAAATTAAATTTTTCTATCTACAGAACAATTCATTATGTTTTTCCTACGAGAATGTACCTTTCCAGCCTATTTCGAAAAAGAAGAATCCTACTGAAGTGGAACAGCAGCTTCTTCAATTTATATATACTATTCAGATGTTAAACTCTAGCACGTGGTTGCTACACAATATAAATTAAATTATTTCTGGGATACCAAAGCGTGCGCATTATTTTACGCGAATTTGTGCACATGCTATGGCTATCATCACCAACTCAGTATAGCAAATATGCCAATGAACATCTTAACCATCCTAACAGTTGGTTATTGCAGAAAAAAAAACAGGTTTTGCCTTTACTTTAATACCTTCTTGTTTCCTTTCCCTTTCTTCTTTTATATGTCGTGGTGGTAATCTATTGAAAGATGTGCAGTTCTACCAAGCACAATACTTGCAGTATTTTGACTAGTTCAATAATTTAAGATTTCTCAACAAAACATTCTTTTTCTAAACAGGTTCAGTCTTAGAAAGTTTCTTTGGGTCACATGAGGCTTACCCGGTTTTCGTATGATTATCTCCCATTCCGCAAACTTATGAACGTCACAATTGCAGTAAATTGTATCACCAGAACACGGATACGTACGAAAGTGCAAGCTAACAGAGGCAGGGACAAAACAGAGCATAGCTGCAAATATTCTCCAGCAGTGATGTAGCGCATTTATCTTCCTTTTGTTAAGAAATCTCGTCTTCCGAAACATTTCGTAAATTTACTGTAATTTTTTTAAGGCACGGATACAACTTTTTTATCAGAAATAATCACATGTGGAAAATATTGAAATCTGAAGCACAGTTGTGTCTCTGTAACGACTGTGTACATACTAAGGTATGTACACGGAGATTCCAATTCATTTGGCACCCCTGCAACTGACCCTTGAATAGGCTCATTCCAAAATGTAAAAGGAGCGTGAGCAAAATATGCGATATACATAGGTCAGACATACTTAACCAGCCTCAAATGGCGTATCAGTGAGTGTCGGAATTGGCAAATTGAGTGATCTAAGCGACTTTCAACGTGGCATGATAGTTGGTTACAGGCATCCCGGTTCGAGATGTTCTCGATGGCCGTCATCCTCGGCTTTTCAAGTATAACCGTAACAAATAGGTACCCTGAATGTAACAAGATACAAAAATCTTATACCAGACAGCGATCTTGCTAATGAAAACAGATGGCGGTTACCGTCTGAGTAAACTGGCGACGTGGTTCCATATATGATGCGTTCGAAAGGGACTCTTGGCACACCAATGTTGAAAGCTGAAGTGATTGGACATATTTTGGTCGTTCAGTTCACTTGCACGATTATTTCAAGTAGAACATAATGCGCATCAAGTTACCTAGTGGAGTGTTATGTCTCGCAATGCGAAAGGCATCTGGAATAAACTTGTACCGTTTGCAAAGTTCCTGAAAGATCATGACATCAATTTTGTCCACATCTTTGAGCCCAAACTGACACCTTAGGTCAAAAGATTCAATATTGGGAACTATCAACTCTTTCGGCAGAACAGAGATAGTCAGAGACATGCAGCAGGGGTAATGCCTTTAAGTCACGAACGCTTTGACAGCTAAAGCGGCGCTCTTCAAAGTCTCACCGAAGTCAAGATGTTGACAATTTAGCTAACAGCAAACTCATACTTGATTAAAATATCTTCCTTTCATAACATTTTAGAGAAATTCTACTCTGATAAAGATCTCGCATCCTCTTTGGAGAGCCTTACCCTCTGTTGTCATTGGAGGATGCAATGCCAAACAATATGATTGGAACACTGGAACATCTAGAAGTGGTGGAGAAGCACATTCTCAATACATTCACAATTTCGAAATTAACATAACAAGACCGTTTGTCATTACTTGCTACTCGTAACATGATGAGGAAGATGTCCTTGATTTTTTTAGCACTCCAATATCTAACGCACTTCCATCAGATCCCATTTGTTACCTGACTGAAATCCGATCATAAATCAGACATGCTGAAATTGAATGGCGCCTCAGTGGAAAAGCGGACAAAATTCACCAATGATTGTACGCTGTTCCAGGGAATGACTGCACATACAGATTCACCAGGCTTACAGACTAGAGCTCCTTCTAGCATTGACGAGGTGCTAGGATCTCTCACCAGCTGCTTTCAGTCAGTTCTTCACGACTACAGAAATTCCTCTGCTCCCCACCAGGGACCCGTTTGCACTTCCATTTTGTATCGTACGGACGACCCGGGTGTAGAACAAGTACCGGAAGATCTGCAGCGGTTCAGGTCACCAGATAAAAGATTTCGATATAACTTGTGAAATGACCCCACAGGACATAAACTTATGTATTTAAATAATACTAATGAAACAAGTGATTTTGCAATCTCGTCAGGATCACCAGTGGATCATCTTCCGCCAATTTTGGGGAGGTAAGACGACCATACTGGCCATACGTGCTCCACAGGTTACAGTGTTCGTGGATGACCAAATGTATATGGTTCTAGCTGGAGAAACAGTTCTCACATCATGACATTGCAAACTTTGTTCACTCAGGCAATGCCACGGATGCTTTAGGTACGTACGATCCTGATGTCACCAATCAGGAAACCACATCTGTCAGGCATTCCGAGATAGTTATTAATATTAAAAAGCTAAAGGTGAAGACAGTTCCCTTAAGAGATGGGACTACAGAAAAAACAGGTGAATTGCTGCCGGACTGCTGTATCTATGTGCTGGCTAAGATACTTAACAGAGCCCTATGCTTGAAATACGTTCCTAAAGACTGGAAGAAAGCAGTGAGAGGTTTGTTGGCGACGCTTTGATTCAATTATACGTTACCGTAGAACTGCTGTCCGATATCACTTCTATCCGTCCTGGATAAGCTCATAGAAACGGTCATCCTCCCAAGCTTTAATTCCTTCGGAGCTGATAAGGAAGTTTTTCCTGAAGAACAAAGATGCTTCCTGGTCAAGCGTGTCACGACTAACTAGTTGATCACGCTGATGGAATTCGTCCCTGAAGGACATGCAAAGGGTGATTATCATACAGCAATCCTCCTGGATATTAGCAAAGCCCTTTACCAAGTTCTGCAAGCATGAACAGGATAAATGCAGATCCCATTGTTGTAAGGATATTAATTCTTGAAGAACAGGGGGACCTCGCTAACATCGCTGCGCCATCTGATATTAAAATAAATGCCCTTGTACCAAGGTGAGTCGAACGTTTCTCCTGTATGCAGCCAAGAAGGAAAATGATGCTCTAAATCTATACACACTCACCTTGTTCAGCAAAGTACAGAACGTTGTTTTTTTTATCCATGTTAGTTTTACTCTCATCGGAGTGTATGTCTGAAAGATGATCATAAAGCTATCGTGGACCACGTATGTCGTAAAAGTAGTCCAGGGTTTGACTAAAAAACACCAAATACCGAATGGTCGGTCCACCAAAGCGTGGTACAATTAAAAGAAAAGATGTATAGTTGAGACACACACCGCGGGTCATGTGTCAACGAAATTTGATTGGACGTTCACTGCTGAATATTGAAAAAAAACGCCACAATTTGAGTTGAGCTGGTGTGGGTGCAGTATGTAAGGTGCTTTGCATGAGGGAGCTATCTTTTCGGTTAAGAACAACAGAAGGATATGACGTGTATATCTTAGAGTTAGTGGAACGGGCAGCGACTGTACCTCCGCTGTTGTAAGGGTCTGTGGGTTTCTTTAGTTTTTCAATCCTGACTCTCTGTGTGCCACTATGCGATTTTAATGTTTCCACAACGAAATGCAAAAGAACACGTACGTCCTTCCGTGCAGCAGGGGTTACTTTTGGCCGAAACTCATCGGATCACTGGTCCAGCATTCCTTCATGACTGGCAAATATGTAAATATTAGCTGAAGCCCAAGGGACCTACAAAATACACGTTTGCTTTGTACTCCAGAGCGCGATTGATATGTCGAAATTCACACTCCTTTAACTACAAGGGTCATACCAAGAGTTCTTCATAAGTTAATCTGAAAGGGAACCGGATGATGAAATCGAAAGATAGATTTCATCGGATCAAGGTGAGATTCAGAAACGCAGTGGTGTCAGAACGACGAGCTATCATTTGCTGTGTGGACGTGGGAATGTCTAGAAATGGAAGCGTGCAGCACCTCAGGTCCAGTCACTGCGTTAGACCAGCGTTCGTATGTGAAAATAGAAAATCTGCGGGGTAAAACACCGACACAGGTCCACATTGCCCTGCAAGACATTTCTGGGGAAATAAATCTGGATCGGAGCAAAATTTCTCTCTAAGGACAAAGTTGACACTAGAAATTTTACAAAATCTCCCGAACTTCTTGAAAGCCACCCACCACACAACCCTGATTTCAGTTCACCCGAATTTGATCTTTTACAAAATTAAAAAATAATCTCCGTAGCATCCGTTACGAATCGCTGGGCGAACTGTCATAGGACGTGACCCGAGTAATACGACAGCTGAACAAAGATGGCATAATGCAAGGCATCCAAGACCTACCTCACCGCTGGCGAGCTGTCTTTAGCAGCGGAAAGGAGTACGTCGAACAGTAATGAGGTAAGTCTTCTCTGTTACTTCACACCTTCTCAATCATAATAGGTACAGAACTTTCGTTGTGACTCCACTAAAAGCATTGGACACACAATTTCATTCACTAATTCATTTCATTTCATTTCATCTTTATTTTCAGTTGTGGCCATATAAACCAAAAGCAGTACCATAATAATAACAATGTAACTAGTGACAACTGGGAAGCACGAGAGAAAATGCCTAAATTGGCCTAACATAGCCCTCGGCACCTATAATAAAGATTGTATAAGTCAGGAACAGACATAACTAACTTTCTGACATCACATAAGTAAATTGGTTAGTAAATAAAAATTATAAAGAAAGAAAAGTCACCATGAATATTTTGGTATTGTGTTTTCCTGCTTCAGGCTTACCATGTGCCTTTCACTTAGTCAGTACATCCAAAACAGTTGACTTGGGTATATTTAAACGCCTCTCGGTTTCTCTTATGGACAACCCACTAATATAACACCCAAAAGTCTTTCCTTTATCGAAGTCATTTCTCTACCGCCGCGACATTTTCACTGAACCTCATAGTGCAGTATGATCACGATCAGTTTCAGGTTTGTTTTTATACCGTTTGCAGCTGTATCGCGTATCTTAACAACGCAACGGGCCCGTTCATTTGCTTTTGAAGGTTTGTCCGGTGACTTTTGTCAATAGAGTGTATGTTGAGTCAAAAGGCTCAGGACACCAGGACCTCAACAACTTCCAATCCCTATAATTGTAGACCGACCACACTGGAGGAGTTACGTGTGAGGTCAACTCGTAGCAGCGCCCACTTTCTATTTATGTGCGATTAGTATCGTTGACGGAATGCATCATATATTAGCTGCGGTGTTTCTCAATAAAGGTGTCTGTCAGAAGCCTGACAATCTGTTACGAGTTTCCTCTGCAATGGCACGAATATTTCATAAAGACTTCCCCTCGACCAGCCCTTTTTGCACCTCTGGCTGTGTTTCCTAGGTTGATATCAGATGGTAGGATAACGTAGGGATACCTGCTTTTCATCATCTCCGATGGTAAGTCGCCAAATTCTTTCGTCCTGTGGATTTGACGGTAATCTGAGACATAGAGCACTAGAATTCTTTTTTCCGCTCAGGTTCTCAGTCCATGAGGAGACATTCCGCGGCGTCTGGAGCAGAAACCAAACTGATCCAGTAGACGAACATTGATGCATCAGGAAGACCCCAGCTCAACTGAAAATTACTGTCAGTTCATGAGGAGACATTTTATGGTGCCTGTAGGGGAAGCCAGACTCATCCAGTAGAAGTACACCGACATATCTGGAAGTCCTTACCTCAGCTTCAAATTACTATCAATCCCTGAGGAAATATGCTATGGTGCCTGAAGGAGAACCCAAACTTATCACATAGACGAACATTGATGGATCAGCAAGACCACACCTCGTCTGGCAATTGCACTTAGTGTATGAGGAGACATTCTTTGCCCGTGGAGCAGAAACAAAACTGATCCAGGAGAAGAACACTGATGGATTAGGAAGACGACACCACATCAGCTGGCAGTTACTGTGATTCCATGAGGAGACATTCTGCGGCGCATGCCCCCAAAACAAAACTGATCCAGTAGACGAACCGTGATGGATCAGGAAGGCGACCCTACCTCGGCTGGAATTACTGTCACACCATGAAGTGACATTCTATTACGCCTGGAGGAGAAAATAAACTGATCCAGCAGACGAAAACTGATGGATCAGGAAAAACCAAACTCGTCTGACAATTACTGTCAGTCCATGAGGAGACATTCTGTGTCGCCTGGAGGAGAAAACACAGTGATCCAGTAGACGAACTTTGAGGGATCAAGAAGTAACAACCTCAGCAGGCAATTACTGTCAGTCTGGAGGAGAAACCAAACTTATGCAATGGACGAACACTGATGGATCACTAAAACCTCGTTTCGTCTTGCAGTTACTTTCAGTCCACGAGGAGACATTCTGTGGCAGCTGGAGCAGAAACAAAACTGATTCAATAGTCGAACAATGATGGGACATTTTTGTGCATCAGGAAGGCGAATCCACTTCACCTGTCAATCCACGAGGAGACATTCTATAGCACCTAGAGGAGGACACAAACCTATCCAGTAGATGAACACTGATGCATCAGGAAGACGACCCCACCTCATCTGGCAATTACTGTCAGTCCATGAAGAAACATTCTATGGCGCCTGAAGCACAAACCAAACTGATTCAGTACGCGAAACCGATGGATCAGAAAGAAGACCACGCTTGAGCTGGCAGTTACTCTCGGTGCATGAGGAGACATTCTATGGCGCCTGGAAGAGAAACCAAATTAATCCAGTTGACGAACACTGATGGATCAGGAAGACTCAACATCAGCTGGCAATTACTCTCACAGCTTCGTCCATGTTGTCAGCCTTTGTGGTCGTCGAACATCTTGTTCTCGGCTTCTCTTAGAGACTTGTGTCATGAGCGATCAAATTCCCGGACCATTTTGTGCAGTGCTTCTCTTCATAGCTTCGTCGCTTTCAATTGCTCAAATTTCTCCCCTGCTGAGGAGTTTAAACCTTTTATTCAATAATAGCATCCAACCACCGGAACTCTACGTTTATCGACCTCTTTCCTCTGGTCTCCTGAAAAACACTGTGCGTAATAATTAGCCCTATGTACCATTCACCGAAACGTTACTCAGGCAATGTTGAAGCAATTTTCTTACAGGAATGCATGCCAAACAACATGTGCAGCTCAAAAAGAGGGAGCTTTTCACTCTCCGTGGTACCAACTTTTTGCAACTAAATGCCTTCCACCTTGCGAAGGACTCTGACTTCGACCTCTTTTGCTTCATTTCCAGCAGAGCGGAGGAGTCGCTGTGCAACCATTTTGTGTCATGAAAGGCAATGCAAGGGACCAGTGTTCAAGCTGAAATTTTACCATTCTTTTTTTCACAGAACGTAACCCGTAATCTCGTCTGCTAATCCATGGGAAAATGAAAAGTTTTCAAGTGTCCAAGAAAAATCCAGATTCCTTGAACAAACATCAGTTCGAGTACGGAAACGATTACTAGTAAAATGGTAGTCTTCCAAAAAAAGGCGCATCACCGTCTGTTTGGAATACTGGCATGTACGATCACTCTTCCTGAACAGCGAGGTATGGAGTGTTGCAGATTTTACATTAGCAGCCGCCAAAATGTTCTTATCAATAATGTCCTAATGTACCGGGAGGTTATAAAATATGTAATTCTATTCTTAGGTGTCTGGAGAAACGATAAATGGAATATTACGACGAAATTGATATGTTGCTGATTGAGAGCACAAAATAATGATTCAAAGGGGAAAATATAATTAAAAATTCTGCCACTCGGGAAAGCACAGTACCTAGAGACGCAAGGAAAGGACAAACACACGAATGAATTTACTGTTTATTGAGAGCACAAAGTTTTCAGAACAAAATAAGCGGATCATCAAAAGAGCTACAAGTATTTTTGTAGCTTTAGCTTTACATGCTACAAACGAAGATTTACAGTTTTACATCTACTGTGTAGCTTTACATGCTGCAAACGAAGAACGACATGTGACCCGGCTATAAGCAGCAAATTGCAGTGAATATTGGACACTTCACGTCTGATTTTCGTTTTCAAATATGAGAGCAAACGTATGCCTTCCCAATGAACTATGTCTCTAAGGTGCCCCCAAAGATTGAAATCGAAAGGAGAAATATCCCGTGAGCACTCTGGCCAGAACTGCTAACACCGCCCAAGAAATTACAAGTTCATTGACCAATGTTCGGCTGAATGATTCTGATGCGGTGATACTGTACTCGCACACAATTTGCATTACTCTTATTTCGATAACAAAGTTTTACAGAGGAAGTTCTTCCTTTGCAAGGTCTATAATGACGACCGGTAGCCTGATCATTGTCTCTTTTACCCTGCGAAGCGCAGCATTCCATATTTGCATACCAAACTTTCCATGTGAACGACCGACAGTTTCTTGGATTTCGGCAGTGATGTATCTGCTGTGCAGCACAGGTAATAATAAATATTGATGGCCAGCATATTGAACAAATTTGTCCTGAAACTTTTCTGCTGGTCATGGCCAGTAATTTTACGCACTTCTATTCTTTTCTTGCAAGTGCAGAGCCATTTTCCCTTTAGCGGCGGAATTATAATGGATTTCATTTTGCCGATAATTCGTTTCAACGATCCCTATTTAAGCTGTCTTCCACATTTCTTCAGGATATCTTTAGTTGTCGCTTTTCTGCAGCTACGAGAATCAGACGACTTATCTTCGTAAAGGTTATTTATTTTATGAGGAAATAATGATTTAATTTTTAATAAAGTTACTGATTTTATAACGGGACTTATTTTCCAAGGAATAGGGTGACGTTTTTCATAATGTCCCCGGCATGACTGTTGGATCAGCGCCGTTTCTTTCTGCTTCCGTTCGGCCTGTCGCTACGTATTTAAATCCCTGCTGACCTTTTTCTTTCCTCAATCTTTTTTTTTCTTAGGATCCTATAATTGCTCTTTTCTTTTGCCTGAACAACAGTTTTTTTTTTCCTTATTTGATTTTAAGTTTTTTTCCTACGATCTCATAAAATTGGAAATGCCGCTATAAATGTTGGAATTTTATGCATTTCAAATATGGTGTTAAACAAAACTATTGGTATTAGTATGGGTAGGCGAAATAGAAAAAATAGAAATTAATATTAATACTCTGAAACTCTAAAATATTATAAATGTAAAAAAACAATCAATTAAAGCCATCCTAACTGCTCATTTGAAATCGCTTTTTGTCAATAATCATATCAACAGGAATATTTCACTTGTACGTATTTCCAAACATTTTTGAGAAATATGTATCTAAAACCCGATTAATTAAAAGGAAAAATGTTTTTCTGTGGAACACTTATTTTCTAAATTGAAAGACACTAAATAGTTTAGAATGTTTTTTTATATTTAAGAAAAATAGATGTGCTGCCGCTGCAATAAGCTTTCCCTCTCGTCTATCTGGAACGAACCTTCCGGTTCAATAATTGGAAATTGCTATTTTTTTGAAACTCAGAAAGTGGAAGTTACTGAAAGAGATGTTGAGCATAGACCGAATGAACCATTTTAGGTAATGATTTGCAACTGACAAATTAAATATTAATAATTTTCGTCATGTTATTCGTATGATAGGTCTGCTAATAACTTCGGACAAATTTTACAATATAATGGTAGTCTCATAGATAACACAGTGAAAGTTTTAACATTCACACCGGTGTAAGGAAAGAAACCTGAAGAAATTTGCCCACTTTTTCGAAAACATGTAGGAATATAGTTTTAAAGTACTGGGAAGGGAAATATTAAATTATTCGACGACGCTACAGTCAGTGTGGTAAAACCGAAATATGAAAATTGTATGTAATTTTTTTAATCTTCTTCCCTGATTAGGATCACTAAATGATTGATGAAAGCTCTGTACCTAAACTACCTTCCTGTACACACCCAGCAGGATTCCTGAATTATCAGTAAAATCACGTGCCTTGAAGAATGTAAATGAAATTTTAAGTTCATTTACTGAGTTACTCGAACTGGACCATACGTATGTGGAATACAAACCAGAGATTTTGAGAGCGACATAAATGTGAGTAAACTCCAATTGTTATTGAGGAAGTTTCCAATTTATATTAATAGAATTGTCTAATCCAAATATCATTTCAGAAATCACTATAAGCTATTTGGAGTTCTGAATTTGATAAGGGTAACCCGGTGGGGGATATTGATTTATTGGAGCTTAAGCACATCATCGGTTGGGGGCCTGTCGTTCCACAAAAATAAAATTTTTGTTGTCCCTCCCATATATTCCGATACTAATGTAAGAAAAATTTCGACTGTGAGATTTCAACAAAAATATACACTTTAGTTTTTCCAAAACATGATCATTTTCACGGTGGCGTCAATATGTCTTTCTCTCTGTTTATGTGGTTTGTTGTCGATAACACGAAAACTGTCATGCTGTTATTTTATTCCGGGAGTTTGCGATTGTTTTATTGCAGCTATCATTACATTTAAAGGCTTTGTGATATCCTGATGGGAATAAATAAGGGAAGTTGAAACTGGGAGAGCCTTTGTTGAGCAAGAAAAGTCGGAACTTTCGAAACGAAGGTCACTGAAGTACAATTTAATTTTGTTTTCTAGTATCTACTACACATGTACGATTCTTTTTTTAAGGTTTGGAGTTTTTACAATGGCAAATTTCTCGCCCTTCTCAATATGTAATTATTCCTATATCTGGATATCCACATGCAGAAATTATGTTTATAGGCATCTAGTTGAGAAGGACTTATTTGTGACAAGTTCCTTTGACAATAGAGTGCATATTACGTCAATCATGTGCTTTAAATAAAGCACTGATTTTCTACTGCAGTCGATATATATTTTCCTGAAACATTTGTTCTATTATTCTCATATCTACCTTTTGAAATACACTTGGTACCTGAAAACATTTAAAAGACGTTCTCATAGCACATAAGAAGGCGGTGCTCTTTTTATTGCTTTTTAATCCATTGCTTGTAAATTTATTAGTTTCTAATAAAATCTGTTGACTCTCATTTAAAATGAATTAAAAAAAAACATCTTCAGAGCATGAACACGCCGATCAAAAAGGAACAAAGGACATAGGTAATGCCGACATGTAGGAAACTAAAATGGCAGTATTCTATATTCCACAAATCCGGCTTGGTTTCGTCGTGGTCTGGACGCAAATTTCTAACCGTTCCTCCGAGTGGGTCCAGTCCAGAGTTATGTATAGAGCGTTCACTATAACTTGACAGTTGGGAAGGATTCACTTTACCAGTTTTAGGGGAGCTTCGCATCGTAAGCAGCGTGCTTACAACTAATCGCCTAGAACCCTCTTGGAGCAGGGCAATAAACAATGACGATACGGGGTGGATGGGGGGAGTGTTGGCAGTCCCTCTTAATGCTGATTCCTTCGATGGTCTTTGTGGGAGGGAAAATAATAAGGCATTCTTAAACATCACCAAACGACCCTTTCCGACTTCTGTTACTGATTTCTCAAGCTAGCTTTGTAGCAAGCAAGAGATCT
This sequence comes from Macrothele yani, assembly GCA_039090855.1. Lineage (NCBI taxonomy): Eukaryota > Metazoa > Arthropoda > Arachnida > Araneae > Macrothelidae > Macrothele > Macrothele yani. The sequence continues at coordinate 44,431,067 of CM077031.1, forward strand.
TTACTCACGGTTTTTTTCTTTTGCTGTTTATTTAATCTTTTTTTTTGTGATACTGTTAATATTATTGCTCACAACTATGGCACTCAGCACACTGAAAGCTGGAAAAGTACTGAAAAGCCCAGCTAGGGAAATTATTGGGAATGCAATAATGTTCATGGACGAAGAAAAACGAAATGGAGTTCCGAAAGTGGATTTGAAAAAATCTAATGAGCGCGTTTCGGAGGCTACAGGAGTTTCACTGCGAACTGTTTACAGAATTCGGAAACAGACTGCTACAAGCGAGGTTTTGTCAACTCCTGGTAAAAGACGAAACAAGAAAGCGCGGAAGCGCGAAATAGATGATTTTGACAAATGCGTTGTGCGCAGAACGGTACATGACATGTATGAAAAAAAGGAAATCCCTACTCTTCAGTCTTTATTAATCAAATTACGCGACAGTATTGATTTTGACGGAGGTAAGACTACATTGAGTAAAATACTAGATGATTTGGGTTTCAAATATAAGCGATGGAATGGTCGAAAGTTTTTAATAGAGAAACCCGACATTGTAGCGAAACGTAAGCATTTCTTAAAGGAGTTAAAGCGTAATGAAAATCTACCCGTTCCAAAAGCTGTTGCTTATCAAGATGAGACATGGCTTCTAACGTCTCATGTTTGTCCTAAAGGATGGCAGGACACAAGCTGTGAAAAGCCAACTGGACTCCAAGTTCCTTCATCGAAAGGAAGCAGATTCATAATTTGCTATGCCGGAACAAAAGGATGGTTTTACACCAGGGGCTTCACTTTTATTTCGTTCGAAGACAAAAAGTGGTGAATACCATGATGAAATGAATTCCGAAAACTTTAGAAAATGGTTTGAGAGCCAGATGCTTCCGAATTTACCACCAAATTCAATAATCGTCATGGACAATGCACCATATCACTGCATGCTTGCAGAAAAAATACCCACGACAAACTGGAAGAAGGCTGAAATACAAGCATGGCTTCAGCGACATAACATTGAATTCGCATTTGATATGCTTAAAGCGGAATTACTACAGATTGTCCGTCGCACCAGACCACAGAAAAAATTTATCATTGATGAAATAGCAGCAGATCATGGACATCAAGTATTAAGACTCCCACCTTATCACTGTGACTTGAACCCCATTGAGTTGATTTGGGCTGATGCCAAAAACTATGTGGGTCGGCATAATGCCTCTTTCACGAAAGAAAGCATAGAAACTTTATGGAGTAAAGCATTGCAAACCGTTACTCCTGAAAAATGGGAGGCCTGTGTGAATCATGTCCAAATTTGGCACAAAAATACTGGATTTCTGATGGCATCACGGATGAAATAGAGGAAAATGAGATTGAAAAATTTGTATTAAATATAGGAGAGGATACTGACAGCAGTGATGAAACTGAAGACATATCATCAGCCGATGAAAATTTTGATATTGAGGGAATAATGCCTTTACCTGATTGAAATTGATTCTGCTTTGCTGTTGCTTCAAGGTAAGAGATACCCAGTCCTGTTTCAATAAAAGGAATGTCCCTAACACACACACACACACACACACACACACACACACACACACATATATATATGAAAAGGCTTTGATTCCGTGAAGCGTTACCAGTTACGATGGACTTTCTCACTCATTTTCAGGCCGATGAGGACGGCAGAGTGGTTACTGTCTCGATGAATAGTGGAGTTACGTCGATTAAGATTTTCTGTGTGTATGTTTCGTTGCTGTGCTCTCTTCGGAACTGCTTCTATGATTAGTTCCTTTACTTCCTCAGAGGGGGCTAGATTTTTCTGGTCAGAAGAATGTTAACTCATTTGTCGATAACCATAACGACCTGCTGGGCACTCGTGGTCACAAGGATCCTGATAGCACGGTCTCTACGGAATTGATCAGGAATCAGCAGTTGTAGGACGTGTGACGCTCGTATCTGCAGGTGCCGGGTTTTACCTGCGTAGGAATAACGAAGCTTCTAGGATTGACATATGTTTCTTGTCTTCGACGCTTGAGTAGGTAACTGGGGCTGAGGTCTTCGAACAGAATTCGCAGCAGCTGCATATATCTGATCATAGTGTTCTCGTGATGGACATCTGTAGCACCGAAGGAAAGAGATGTGATACTCTGGCGCCTAAACACTTCCGTGTTGGAGGATGTCGAAGCACTGTCGATAATCAAATCGATCCAGGAAGAGGATGCACAGGCGAGATCCTTGGATGGGGACGAGCGAAGAAAGAGGTCTGATCGCCGCCTGAAGTCCAACTTCAGGCGGCGATCAGGAGCATCGAGGAGGAGTGGGATGTAAATACCATCTACCGTAAGCTGGAGTTTGAAAGAAAGAGAAACACGTTTTCTGCATGAAGTTTGGGATTATAGGGAGATTCTGCAGGAGTCTGCAAAGTTCTGCGGCGAGCTTTTTTCCGGCGAGAAAATTGAGTCAACCACGATGGGCAGTGGCTCGAAAGAAATTTCGGTGGATCTCTGAAGAGGAAACGGAACTCAAGCTCTTCGAAGGGGATTTTATGGTTACAGAAGAAAGGTCGGCGATCCAGGGCCTTCATCAGGGACTTGAGAGTCTTTAACAGAAGGTTTTCGCTCAGAGAGGCGTGAATGAGCATTCACTCGCATCGGGTGGACTGTAAGCGTATGGATTTTATGGTGGAAGCTTGCTCATTTTTCGTAAAGTTGTCTTCCAATGAGGCACCGTGCTAACGCCCATCCCCCCTCTCAGTTTAGTCTTGACATGTTTCTAAATGTTTGTTTCCGTAGTCTGTGATGTGTTTCTAATTGTTTGTTTTCGTAGTCTGTGATATGTTTCTAAATGATGTTTGTTTTTGTTGATGGCTTAATCGCGCCTCTCGGTGAGACGTAAGGAGGTTTTCCTCTTAACTCCCTATCGTGGGGCCCTTTGTTTTTGATTACAGGTGTCTCCTGTTGCCGGAGGGGAGTATCGTGCCGTTGGTGCCGAGAAACCGTCACTAACGTAACGTGTGAGGTGTGTGATTCGGGGGTGGTGCTTGTTTTGCTGCATGCATTTATGATATATTGTGGTTATGTGTTTGGGTTTCTCTTGGGGAGGGAGGCTGCTTGAGTTTGGTGTGTGCCGGTTCTGTGAGGATGAGTTGTAGGGTGGAGTCGTACCTTGTCGGAGTAAAGTGTTCATCTCCGACGCCTCCGCTGGTGGGGTCACTTCACTGGTGACAACGCCACGGAGTCTCCTCTGAAGGAGTGTTCTCCGCCTACTCGTACGTACCGAGAACGTCAGCCTGACTTTCTCGCCGTACTTAGTGACTCCGCCGTCGGTTCGAGAGGGGTCCGTTAGAGTTCCTCTGCGTGACCAGTATGTTTCGGGGTTCAATTGTTGGTGCCTGTGGAACCGTGGTGTGTGCAACGAGGCATGAGTGAAACACCAGTGGAACCAAACCCATGTCTTATACATGTGGCGAGAGAAAGCAAGTGTGTTGGTGTTGCTGGGCAACAAAACTTCGTTGTGGGAGAGAGGTCGCCGTGCATGAGCACACTATGACGTCCCTCTCTTCCAGTTTCCGGAGACAAGAATTTTAATGTTATCAATAAAATCTTTGAAAATGCAAATGCAAAGTTATAGGCTATTTGAGGATACAGCACCGATAAAAAATGGAAAGGGAGTGAGACAAAGTGATATCGTACTTCCCAAACTTTTTAATGCCACATTGTAAAATGTCTTTCGATTACTTAACTGGAAAAACAAAGGGATAAAGATTAATGGACATTATTTAATTCATCTCCGCTTTGCTGATTACATAGTCACTTCTATAACTACCCCTTCAGACCATGATCCAGAAACTTGCTGATAAGAATAGAAAAGTGCACTTGAAAGTGAACTGTCGGAAAACAAAGTTGATGTGTTATGCTTTTACAAGAAATTAAGATTTATACATTGACGCAGGAAATTTGGATATAACCGATACCTACATTTATCTTGGGCAACATATATCAAAGAAGGACCACTTTGATGAAGAAATTAATGGGCGTATGCAATTTGGTTGGAGAGCTTTTGAAAGAAACAGCACAATTTTCAAGATCAATAAAACGTTATACCGATCAGCCATTACATTATTACCACCCCCAGTCTAGAGCAATGAGCGCGCCAGAAGACGGAACGGTGGCTCAGGTGAAGTTCATTGAGCAGAATGTATACACCTCGAGGACAGATTTTCAGTTAGTAGAGTGTTCGGAGTCAGAAGGGGAAAAGCTGCTGCTTTATCGTCGGTTTATCGGAGTTTGAGAAAGGACAAATTGTGATGGCACTACGCCTCGGAACGATGCAATCTCAGAAACGGCGCGGCTTGTGTTTTGTTCCCGTGCCACTGTAGTGAGTATGTATCAAAAGTGGTGCACAGATGACCAAACGACGAACCGTCGTCCAGCCTGATGCCAGCATTTCTCGCGTTTTCCTAAAACAGCTTCACGAGATGAGCGCGTTTAGAATGGGAGGGGATACCCATTGCGGTTGATGGAAAACGAATGGCATTTACCATGCCTAGGACAGTTTTATACCCAGGAGTCGCCCGCGGTGCATGTGCATTATGCAAATCATACGCTTTCTTGACGCTCGCAGAGCCACAAATTGTCTACATTATCGCAACTTGCAGCGCAATAAGTCCCCTTTTGGTGACTTTTGGAACTTTTTTTTTTCGGAAATCTCTTCCGCATGTCCTGAATTGTCAGCATTCTAAATGTGGTTGCGTTTGGGCTGTTAGCTATCTCTCCAGAGAACGTTAAACAGGGATACTTTAATTATGAACACCCGGTACATCAAAACGCTAAAGATAAAGACAGTTCCTTTGAGAAATGGGACTTCAATAAGATAAGGTGAAATACTGGCCTATTGCTGTAACTATTTGCTGGCTAAGATGTTGAAGACAGTCCTCCGATAGACATACTTCCAAAAAGACTGGAAGAAAGCAGTGGAAGTGTTGTTACCGCAACCTGAAATCAACGATACATTACAGTAGAACTGCCGTCCAATATCTCTTCTACCCATTCTGGATAAGCTCATAGAAAGGCTCATTTCCCAAAGTTAATTTATCCGGCGCTACTAAAGGAGTTATTTCTGAGTAGAGATGATTCTAGGTCAAACTTGCGACTGCAAACTAGTTGATCACATTTATGCAATTCTTCTATGAAGGACATACAAAGAGTGAGTATCTCCACTGCGAAACTCCTGGAAATTTTTTCCAGGAGTTTTGCAAGCATGGATAGAATAAATGCTGATCTCTTGTTACAAGAAGGTGAATTCTGGTGGAAAGAGGGGGAGGGGGTTGTTAACTTTTCTGCTCCAACTGATATTAGCATTAACGGCCTTGTAGCACGGTGAGTCAAACATTTTACCGTTTGCAGCTAATATGCTAAATAATGTTCTGAATCTATACACGCTCACCTCGTTCTGCAAAGTGAATACCGTTGTCTTTTACTGTCCTTTTCTAACATTCGACTAGATGAACAATCACACGGCAGTACCACTCGGCAGGTTTCTGATCTACCATTGAAGCTAAGGGCTGTCTTTGTAGGATATGTATTCTACACATAATAACCTCGTTCTGCAAAAGTCACGCCGTTGTCTACTACTACCCTTTGCAAACGTTCCACCGGAGGAATGATCCCACAGCGGTACCACAAGACATGTTTTACATTTATCATTGAAGCCTTTGTGATATGGTTTTTTGAGCCAAGCTGGTGTTAGTCAGATGGACTAAGTTCGGGGCTGTATGTAGTATAGAGTTGAATTTCAACCTCTTTCGATGTCTGCATTTTTCGGCGGATCATCATCAGTAGGAAGCGGGAGCTTTTCCAATTGGCAATGACCAATTGCAAAAGCGCTCGCTTCCTACTGATGAGCGCTCGGTAGCGTTCACGCATAGCATCATTGCACCCACTGTAGTTGTTAGGCATTGAGGTTGCCGTCCACAGTATGACCATCTCACACGAGTTTCTCTTGCACAAGAGACTCACAATTCCACGCTAGTCGTGACAGTGTAACTGTTTTATTAAAGGTAGAAGCACTTGACTCCTGGAGCCAATGGAGTTCTTCACTTTTAATCATGTGTGAAGCTAAAGCATTTTTCCCAAAGGAAAGTACATGAAGAATACTTGCGCCGACATATGGTACTTGGGCTGACGTATTTTTCTTCTTTACAGAATATCCTCTGCATGTCCCTGATATTGTGCCAGTAAATCTTTGCTCCGCCGTTTCTCAAGGCGGCATCTGGGCAGAGGATAGGACTGACTAAACTATTCTTCTGTATTTCAATTTCACGTGTCTTTTTTGTAGGACGCTTAATCCCAAATTTCAAGTCTTCCTACGTTTGAAAGTTGCTAAACACCAACGGACAGACAATCGCATCTAGAAAAGCGCCCTGACTTATATTCATCAGCAGAGATTAAATTTAACTGCGATCGGAAGGTTAAGAGGCCTTCGTAACTAAATTCAAAACTCGGTAACATAATGCGAGATATCATTTTTTCAGTGTATCTTTGCATACGTTATTAGAAATTAGGAAATGGAAAACTTTGCAAATAGTATATTCAACATTTGTAATGAGAATCTTCATTATTGTAGTAGTGTTAACTTTGACTATAGTTATTCTACTAAATCTTTTTCTCATTACTTGTTTGCAAACATGAAGACATGTTTCATTTTGCAGCAGATTACATGACTTATTATTTTCTAGTGTAAATCTTCTGTGCTAAAATAGATATTTCATTCAACAGACCTGTACGAAAGAATGAATTAGAGCAATTTGTATTCAAATTCCGAAAGCTTGCTAACTGGCAGAATCTTTTACGAACAATATCACATTACAAAAGTCTGTTATCTTTTGGAACAAGACAGAGACATGCAATAAAATAAATTTTAAAGTCACATAGCAATGAATGATTAAGACGTCAAGAAACAGTTCGAAAAAAGGAGCGATGACAGCTTAAATTATGATGTCTTTCATGTTCACATTACTTAACTAAAAGAAACGAATATTATGGGCAAAAGTGTTCAGTCGACGTTTATATATACACTCTTGGCCCCCAAAAGAAATACGAAGAACCCAAAATGAATCATCCAATTGAGATGAAAATCGATATGTGCAATGTACATACTGTATGTAGCAAAAGTAATGACTGCAATCCCATAGCAGTTACCCGGCGTCGTATAGAAGCATACAATTCACACATACTGTCCTCGGGTATAGCATGCCACATGGTATCCAAACTGCGGGCCAGCTCACCGACACTCTGGAATCGACGTAGGTGCCGCTCCATTATGTCCCAAACATGTTCGACCGATGAGAAGTCGGACAATCTGGGTAGCAACGGAAAGGCGTCGACTCACCTGAAACAGGCCTCTTAGAGGTGTGCGGTGTGTTACCGTGCATGCATTATCCTCTTGGAAAATTGCTAAGTGATGTTGCGATAAAAATGGCAGTACAATAGATCGTAGAATGTTGTCGACGAACCGTTGAGCCACGAGCGTGGTACGGAGGACTACCAAGGGTCTCCTGCTATAGCTCCTGATGTGCGAGAAGTGTGTCTTTCCGCGTGAAAAGCAAGATCCGTGCGATAGCCGGTTCTTCTTCAGAAACATATGCGCTGGTCTTCGGCGCCACGTGCAAACCGTCAGTCAGCAGTGAAGACCACACGTCGCCACTGAACTCACTCACACATTGACCAGGCCCGGCATAACTACAATCGCTGCCGGCGACGCTCGCTGTTCACTGGTAGTCGGCGGATGGCCTCTTTGAATGTAGTCGTCGTGCAACAAGTCATGCGGCAAAGGACCGAACGGCCACTTCCGTACCTGTGAATGACGCAACTTGCCCACGGATGCCTGTTTGCGACGAAAACGGTTCTGTTCGTGCTTCTCTCACAATTGCTCGATCCTCGAATTCTGTCGTTGCCTTCGGCCTCCACTGCCCGCGAACCGCTCAGTGATGCCCTCCTCGATACATTCGCGTCAACATGATCCACCTGCCGACTCGCTCCGCTGTAAATCCCTGGCGATACGGCGACATCACGAACCGGACTCTCTTAGCACCATTATACGTCCTGTCTCAAACTCGCCCAAAGACTCGTATTCGCAAGGTTTTGACTTCAAATAATCGTCACAACCCGTGGAGATCAACGCAACCACAATCCGCTCTCACAATGCTCTTCTCGATGCGGGATTCCCATACGTTGTGACGGACCACTATTTGGAACGGCTTTCTCGGGCATATTTTTTGTTCTTTTATTTGAAAAGCATCATCTGAAAATGAATATATTTATATTCAATTTCAGATGAATTGTTCTAAGCTCCGACGGTTTTCTTTCGGGTGTTTTGTTCAGTACCATTTTTTTAGGAAAATAAATTGCATATCAAGAAAGAAATCTGCTAATCCTAATAACATAACTCTACAAATATGATTGAATCCATAAGCATTACCAATCTCCGAATATATGTGTTACTAAGAGCCAAAATTAGACTCGAATAACTGCTGGGTGACAAGCTTTAACATAAGGATATTTGCTTCTGCGTAGCTGTTATTTAGTAGAGTTTTGAACTAATCTACCCTTGTCATGAAATGAACAACCAAAAAAAGAGAAACAGTACGAAAAATTTGGATGATAATCTCTAAACAACTGTGTCTGTTTAAGATACAGTAGAATATTTAAAACTATACAAATTTAGAAATATTGTATTGGGGATTTCTGTGTTGTAGTTTTAAGTGACTCAGTAGTCTCCAAGCAGTCGCCCGTTCTTAATTTGTGCTACTGATGCCAAGGAAGGGAGCGATGCAGTTTGGTGAAAAAAACACACTCTTCATGTCTCACTCAAGACCGGACCCGCTCAGACCACTGCGCAACCAGGCAGACTTTGTGGAATATTTTTTTGTACCATTTCAGTTTCATATGTGTCGGCACTACACATGTTTTTGTTCCTTTTTAAGGGCGTGTTGATTTCCTGTCCGTGCTTTTTTGTCCATTTTAAATGAGAGTTACGAGATTATAGTACAAAGTAACACATTTATCAGCAATGCATTAAATACAACAAAAGGGCACTACTTTCACAAGTGCAATGAGAACGTCTTTTGGAATCTTTTTCGCACCAAAGGCATTTCAAAAGGTAAATATTATAATAAGAGAACAGATGTCGCAGGACACCATTTTACGACGGTTGTGGAAGATCTGCACATTATTTAAAGCACATAATCAACGCAATGTGCATCGTACTTAATGGAACTAGTCGCGAATAGCACCACTTCAACCAGATATCTACAAGCATAATGTATACATGTGGATGTACAAATGTAGGAGTTATTACATATGCGGACATGCGAGAAATTGGCTATTGTAAAAAAACAAAAATTTCAAAGAAAAAATTTCACACTGGTGTAGATATTGGAAACAATAAAAAAAGAAATTAAATTGAAGATTTGGAAGTTCTGCAGATGAGAACGGGAAGCAACTTTACACTCCCAAGCAGAGAAGATTTGCATCATTTGTTGAAGATACTCAAAAGTTCCAAACAAATCTCCAATTTATTATAAAGTCATTACTTTTAGGACATTAAAACGCTTTGGGCCTCACGATACTGGGGAACATAAAAAATCTTACTTTTTCTTTTTTCTTATCAAACAAATAAATTTAAATAAATGTATAGAGTAAGAAATAAATTCACTGTTCTGGGTTTTGGGTGCATGGTTTGACGTAAACTAACTGAAAGCACATCATCCACAAATATATATAAGCCGCCACGGTGGCGCAGTGGTCTAAGCGATGGCCTCTGATCATTCGTCCGAACGGGGTCCGGGTTCGAATTCCGGTGAGGCATGGATGTTGTGTTTGTCTTACGGCTCTGGCTCTCTCCCTTCCCTGTAACCAGTGACCCTAAATTAGGGACGGGCGACTGCTTATAGCCCATTGAGTTGCTCACGGTAGTCGTTACACCTCCAACCAAAAAAAAAAAAAACATCCACAAATATTAATTTTCTAGTTAAAATGTATGCTGACTAAAATCATTTACTGAGTAATGTCATTTTGAAACCTTCCTACAACTGAGCTCAGAGATTGGGTTTTTTTTTCTGGAAGATTCGTTTGGAATACAATAAATATTTTTTTTAAGTTCTGTATTTCATATGACCTCCAATCTTTCCACTAAAACTCCTGTTTCTCTATTCTGTCTATTTAAAAGATAGTAAAAAAATTGTTGCCACACAAGAAAAGGAATTTGGAAAAGCGTGTTTTACGAGGCACACTAATTGAGTTCATCCATGTTCGGCTCTTTAAGGGAATTTCAGCGGGAAGGAATCTTTTCATATGCGAAAAGCAGAAACTATAGAGAATGTGGCATATATGTCAGTAAATAACTGCAGGAATTTATCATGTTACCTACAGTTTAGTTAATGCCTCTTGAAATAACCGTGGGTATTTATCATACCTACGTTTCTTTAATGTGGCATAAATACCCATGAAATAGCATTAGGTAACATGAAAAATGCCAGTACTGTACTTGAATGGCCATAATTACAAGGGTTCTGACTTTCTTCCTCAACAAAAATGCTCCCGCTTTTAATTTTCCATATTTGTTCCCCATCAGGATATCACAAACGTTTTAAATATTATGATAGCTGCAATAAAACAATCGCAAACTCCCTGAATATAATAATATATGTGATAGTTACCGAGTTATCGACAATAAACCACACAAAAAGGCAAGAAGACACGCTGACGCCACTGTAATAGAAATCATTTTCTGGGGAACCTAAAATGTATATTTCTGGGAAAATCTCGAAGTTGTTTTTTTCCAACATTAGTATCGGAAAGCGTGGGTGACACCCCAAACATTCTATTTTTATAGCGTGACAGGTACCCAACGGATGATGGGCTTAAGGCTCTAGTAATTCAATATCCATATATCCCACCGGGTTGCCCTAATCAAACCCAGAATTTGTCAAAGCTTATGGTGATTTCTCAAATGATACTGATTTGAGAATTGTATATATATTTCATCAATCTTAAGTGGAGTATATTACCAATTATGTTGCTCTGAAAATTTCTGGTTTGTATTTTTGAACTGGTCAGGGCGAATGTCTAAATATATGAGCTTGAAATTTCAAATACATTTTTGAAGGCACGTGACCGTGCTAACCTGTCAAAAATCCCGCTGGACGAATAAAACACCGGAGTTTGAGTACATCGAATTTTAAAGGATATAAATCACAAAAAAAGATTTTAAAGAATTACGAACATTTACCATATTTGGCTTTCATCTCACTGATTGTTGCGTTATCGAAAAATTGATTGTTATTTCATTTCCTAGTTATTTGAAAATATGTTCTTACATTATTTCGAAAAAGAGGCAAAGTCCTGCAGGTTTTCTTTTACATACTGGTGTGAATAATAAAACATTCACTGCGTTATCGAGATACTTCCGTTCTACTATTGTAAATGTTTTCAGAAGTTAGCAGGCCTATTATACGGATAATATCTCGAAGATTGTAAATATTTCGTATGCAAGATGGCACCTCTTGGCTATGCCCAACATTCCTTTAAATAAAGCCCATTTGTTAAAGAAAGGCATACATTTCCTAACCCTCTCCGAGAGCACCTAATTTCTGATATTTGGACCTGCAGACACATTCCTGAGTTGACGAACAGCTTTAAACGTTTGACGCCTAGCATTGAATTTAATATTAGATATTATATCTTAGTTTTCAAATTATTTAGTGCTATAAAATTTTAAAATAAGTATTACACAGAAAAGTATTGTTGGTTTTTTTTAATCGGGTTGTGGATACATATTTCTTAAACATTTTTGGAAACAAGTTCAACTGGAAAACCTGTTGATATCAATATTGATAAATATCTCTTTTTAATCAACAATTACGATGGTTCAACTGAAATTGTTTCAATCATAACCTATGAGAAGGCCAGAGTTATGTCAGTTTCAAATTACTTCCATTCCGACTGTCCATGCTACTAAGAAATAGTTTTGTATATCACATATTTGATATCCATAAATTCCCTTCCTTCAACGCGGTATTTCAAATTCCAGAAGTCCCTAGGAACAAATTATCAAATCAAATAAAGAAAAGAGATCTTGTGCAGGCAACGAAAATAATAAGTATCGAGTTTAATGAAAGAAAACAGGATGGAGAAAGAAAAGAGTGTAGCAGGGATTTAAATACGTGGCGACAGACCGAAGAAGTGTGGAAAGAAATGACGCCGATCGATTATTCATGTCGGAGCATTATGAAATGTCTCCCTATTTTCGGGAAAATAAAAGTCCTTATAAAATAAGTACCCTTATGAAAAATAAATTTATTATATCCTCGGAAAAATATGTCCCCTTATTACGGTACAGAAATATTATGAATAAACTTGGAAGGTAGCTTACTGAAGGAATGTGGCAACGAATTAGTGGGAAAATACACTGCCCGACAATTGCTAAGGACAGATGACAATAGCAACGATAGCAACCCTAAAATAGAAGGCAGAAAAATGTGGAAATTAGCATAAGTGCGGAATAGAGTAAGACATGTTGTGCGTATGTAAATTTTGGATTGCCGAACTTGTTCGTGACGTCATAGCGATGATAAGAGATATAAAGGATTTGACGCATATATTCCGTTGATGTTCAAACGCAAAGTTGAAAGGGAGAGAAACAATTGACGAACTTGCAATTTTCAGTATGTATATCCGACATCACCTAGATGATTTTACGCGTGGCCGTATTATTGGCAAGATTGAAGAAGGGCGAAAAATAACCGATGTTGCCAGGGAGTTCGACATCAGCCCCAGTGTTGTTTCGAGGCTTCGGAAATGATTTCAAACAAATGGAAAGTGTAGCAAACAACACGGGGGAGGTCGTTTTCTCAGTACGACACCTGCAGAAGATCGGTACATAGTGCTATCAACAAAAAGACACCGGCGCAGCACAGCTAGTGAGGTAGCAAATCAGTTTATGGCTGCTACTGGCAAGCAGATCTCCCGAAAAACTGTCGCCAGACGTTTGCATGAAGGAGGACTATACGCCCGCCGTCCTGTTGTGTGCATCCCATTGTCCAGACGTCACCGTACCACCCGTTTGCAATGGTGCCATCAACATTGCAATTGGACTGATAACGACTGGTCTGCTGTTCTCTTCTCAGATGAGAGTAGATACAGTCTATCGTCTGATTGTCGACGACAACTGATCTGGCGTGATAGTGGTACTGCATATTGTCCAGCAAACATACAGGAAAGGGACCGATATCCGACATGTAGTGTCATGGTATGGGCTGGCATCATGATCAATGGCCGTACGTCCCTCTATGTGCTTCCAAATGGGACTATGACTGGCCAACGATACATTAATGATGTTCTGCTACCTCATGTTCGCATGTTCCGTGGTGCTGTCGGTGATAGATTCATTTTCATGGACGACAACGCAACATGTCATTGAACAGTCGCTGTCCAGGAGTGTCTTGAGAGCGAGGATATTCAACCCCTTGTATGGCCAGCACGGTCTCCAGATCTGAATTCCATTGAAAATTGTGGGATGCTTTGGGGAGGAGACTTGCTGTTCGCCAATGCCCTACAATAAACAAGGACACCCTAATCCGTGCACTGAAAGAGGAATGGGATAAATTACCCCAACAGCTGCTTGATAATGTTGTGCAAAGCATGACACGACGTGTGGAATCTTGCATCGCCCTCCATGGTGGCCATATCCCGTATTGACATCTTACGCCGGAACGCCTGCGGACGGTAATTGCATTTTTTTCACGTTTACGTATTCTGCACAAAATTGCCTGTTTGTCCTTTGAACACGTTCCAAAGCCTTCTGGATTTCAGAGCACAATAAATTGTCTTTCTTGTAATGTCCTGGCATTCTGACATTATTTTATTTCACTTGGCATCCAACCACACTTACTTTTTTATGCGCTATATAGCCGTTTATGATCCGTCCTTAGCAATTGTCCAGCAGTGTACAACCCGTTTCCGCCTCTAGGAGGAAACTGGAGCTGCAGATGCGAGAAAAGAACAGATTTGTAAATGAATTTACTGGTTACTACTGACAGCAGAAATGTTTTTAGGATAAAATCTGTTCAGTACGCTGGCCAGAGTGCAGGAGACACAGAGGCTAAACTTCCATAGAGACGCATGGAAACAATTTGGCCCCAAAGATCTCAATAGAAGATCTCTGCAGTCAATGTCGATAACATTAACTGCAGCACGCCAGTAGACGAACAAGGAACTAAAGCGTCGAGCCGTAGTTGTCTGTCTTTTTTTTCCCCAGAGTTTATAACTCAGATCATATGTAGAAGATTTTATAAAGGGAGTGTCTGACCCCAGGTCTTGAACAACCCTTAGAAATAGGAAGCTAGGAGATTTGGACTAGAATGCCCGATAGAAAAGCAAGGTAGAAAGGGGGAGGATGACGCCCTTATTATTTTTCGGCGGCCAGTACCCGGGTCCGACGGCCTAACGTGCCCATCCGACGCACGGCGGATATTTAGTGGTTCGAACCTGCCAAGGATCGAACCTGAGGTTATCTCCATGGCAGTCACGAAAGCTGAAAACTAGGCCACCCCCCCCCCCCGCAGCCCTGTTGAAGTTTATAACTCTTTCTGTGGTGCTACTTATATAGCCACTGGCACCGAATCAAGTGACAGAAGCTATCGTAGTTCCATATAGGATCACTGGGGATATGTCTTAAACACGAGAGTTCGACTTCTTTCTCTGTGATGCTGGCCATCAACAATTGTTATTACTTGTGATGCACTGGAGATGCATCATTGTCAGCCGTTCGCATGGAAAGCTTCGTATGTAAATATGGCATGTTGCGTGTGGAAGCGTTAAAGCGACAACAATCAAGCTGCTGGTAGCCATTATGTCTCTCGTAAACAACGAACGCCCTCTACTTGTAAAACTGTGTCAGCGAAATCCAAGAAATTCAAATTGTGTACGACGACAGTAAGGCTGCAAGAGAATCGTTCAGGCGAACATTAATGAACGCGTAATTTTTGTAGGTGGGCGCATTGTAGGCCATGCCTTAATTTCTAACTTTGACAGCTTAAAGACAGAGATCATTGGGAAGGTATTTTCTCGCTCTCATCTAAAAACGAGAATCAGAAGTGTAGGGGACAACATTAACTGCAAAATGCGGCTAGCACCCGTGACACAGGCCCGTTCTTCATTTGTAGCATGCCATCCCTTCAAATGGCCCGCAGATATTTTTAGGAAAAGTTTGTGCTGCCAATGAACAGTAAATGTATGCGCGTGTCTGTTCTTTTTTTGAGACTGCAGTGCTGTAGTTCCCCTAGTGGCAAATATTTTAACTATTTCTTTCCGTTGAATCATTTTCAGTGCCGTCTCAGCAACCTATCAAGAATCCAGGCACCCGACTAAAGGTATATTTTTTATAACGACCCGGTTCATCAAGAATTCTTTAGCAGAACATTTAGGTGTTTGTAAAGATAAAATTGCCAATATTCCATACCTAGCAGTTCACGTCAGCGATTACATACGCCAGTGTTCCAAAGAGTTTACGATGACTGTTTTTGTAAGATTGACACTTTACCAACAATCACTCCGTTACTCAAAGTGAAGTTCAATAGAAGTCATGATTATTCTGTAAAAGAATCTTAAATATTCTTTACGCGCAAAAATGAAACAGGTGGAGACGTAGTCAGAGTCATTCCCAAGCCGGAGGGCTTTGCATAAAACTGTAACCAAAGCGAAGATGTTTGAGCAGCTTTTCCATCCCTGTGTGAACAGCACCTAAAGCGGGATATCCATTACGGTCAGAAAGGTGCGACTGAGTACCGTTGTGACATGAAACACACACCGATGAGCACTCGCCACAGTCGCACACGTATATGATACGTAAGGAAAGCACAAACACCCATTGAAACGCTCCTTACACCCATAGTCAACGATAAATGCTGCTGCCGTATCCTGTTGACATTAAATATGTAACTCAATTTACATATACGATAGCATTTTGCTAGCTCTTATGCAAATTTCGCTACGTGCATTTGTTTGCCTGGTCAATTTGCATATGTCCTGTAAACAACCCTACTTTTCATTGAGCTCTTTGGATTATTGCCGCTATTTCCCTGCGTACCTTATTTTTTGATACCAGCAAACGTTTTGTCATATTATACAAAGATTTCAAATTTCATGTTGCAGTAATTTCTCAAACTTTTTTGATATAATTTTCAATTCTTTCGGAACTTTGTCAACTATTTAAGGTTTTAGCTGAATTTATTTTAAACTCTCAGGCTACAGTTATTAGCCATGAGGACATTTTGTACGTTCAGTGGCTTTTGTTGTGTGTGTATACATTGAAGAGCTATTGAATTAGCTGGCGTTATGCAAATATGGCGCTGTTGGCGGCCCTGGAAACGACATGACGATTGCAGCGATCCGACAATTTAAGGAGTGATGCAACGGGAATAAGTAAAAGTCGGACGCAGTACGGGTAAGACGAATGATCTAAG
Organism: Macrothele yani; assembly: GCA_039090855.1. NCBI lineage: Eukaryota > Metazoa > Arthropoda > Arachnida > Araneae > Macrothelidae > Macrothele > Macrothele yani. The sequence continues at coordinate 44,447,571 of CM077031.1, forward strand.
CGCATTTGATCGAGGGAAAATCGTCGGGGCCCGACGAATGGGTCACTCCATCTCGGAAGTCGTGCAGGCACTGGGATTTTCTTGAGCCACTGTGTCACGGGTGCACCGTGAGTACATCGAATCCGGTAAAACCATCCCTGCAAGGGCCAACTGCCGTGGGCAACAGCGTGCGGATGAGCGGGGTCACCGTCGGCTAGTTCGCATTGCAACAGCGGATAGACGGACCACAGGGCAAGAAACCACTCGGCAGTTTAACGCTGGTGCACAAAAACGTGTATGCAATCACACCATCCAGAACCATCTCCTCGCTATGGGGTACAGAAACCATCGTCCCACGAGGGTACCGCTGCTGATCGCACATCACTGGGTGCAAAGATTAGCATGGGCGCGGAAACATCGCCACTGGACCCTAGACATGTGGAAAAATGTTGCCTGGACTGATGAGTCGAGATTCATGTTGGTACATGCGGATGGCAGGATACGAGTACGGCGCAAACCACATGTAGCGTTGGATCCTTCTTGACAGGAGGGAACTCTTCAAGCTGGTGGGGATGGCATTGTCGTCTGGGGACTGTTTACGTGGACTGAAATGGGGACCCTGACACGTGTGACATCGTCCTTCACAGATCAACGTTACCAGGATAACATGGACGACCAATTGCTCCCTTTGTGCGTCTTCAACATCCCACTGGGGACCTCATCCTGCAACAAGACCGTGCCATCGCTCTCGAATTGAATCCGAATCGTTGGATAAACACTCCACCGACGTGACCTCGCATCCTTGGCCAGCTAGGTAACCGGACCTCAATCCCATCGAGCACTAGTTGACAAGTTCCGAAAGAATCTGGGATGGCATCGAGAGAGATGTTCAAGGCTCTGACCCCCTCCATCAAATCTTCGTGAACTGTGGGAGCTTGTTCAGGGGTTGTGGATCCGTATGGCTTCCCAACGCTTCCGGTGTCTTGTCGAGTCCATGGCGAGACGAATCGCCGCCGTCATCAGGACGAAAGGTGGTGCTACACGTTACTAGACAGGTATCTCTTATTCAATTGCTCTTCAGTGTACGTGGCTGGCAGTTTATGTCACTGAAAGGTAAATATATTTCCTTTTGAATGTATCACTTCTTCAGGTAAAATGGGAAATTCCGAATTATTTCTTAATAGTAATTAGTATTATGTTCACGCTTCTGGAAGATGTAGATATGTCTTAGGACTACTGAACATGTATCTATTTCCTTCAATTGCATGGAAACAAAATCCGTGATTGTCAGAACTGTGATGATGTCACCATGATTTGAATATTTACCTATCATTTGTACGACAGAAGCCGAGCTAAACGCTCTGTGAAATTACAGTGGAAGTTATATTTATTTTAACTTTATTTTAAATATTAACTTTATTTTAAATATTTTATTTATTTAAAGTTATATTTATTTTAACTTTATTTTAAATACACCAGGCTTGAAAAATCAAGCCTGGTGTATTTAAAATAAAGTTAAAATATAACGTATTAAATCCGTTCATTTTTGTTTTGTAGTCAGCACAAAGATTCGCCAAGCTTTCGCATTCCACTGGGGGGATTTCTCAAGGCAATAGTACACATAAAAATGCAGGGAAGTGGAACATGTAAAGAAGGAAGATGATTTTTTGAAAATAACGTGGGTGACATCACGAGCATATTACATGAATTTTTATCACGCAATTATACGGTGCGCCGTTATCTGTTTCCGTCTTTTAATAACGCATGCTAAACCATTGGTAGTTCAGTAGAGACTATTGTATGCCAGTTTTCTGGATAGGATTTCGACTTTTTCCCTGATGGCAGCCTATTTAAAATTCGTGTAAGGGGCAATAATTCTAATATTATTCCCTACAGAAGCGGCCAAGAAATGCATGACTTCCTTGACGAGGACTGTATTCTGCATGTCCTTGTTCATATTTCGTATGTGTTCTTTGCATCTAGTGTCCAAGGATCGCTCTGTCATTCCGATAGATATCTTTTCCGTGTTGTCATAATACACCAACGGTATAGAGTACACGTCCGCCTTTTCCTTCTCAGACTGTCTCTCTTTGTAACTTGATATTATATAACGGGGTCGGGAACTTCATTGCTATTAAAATGTTGTATTTGCGTAATATATTATTTAACCAATATGTAAAGCCTCGGATATATGTGATAGATCCTGCGTATATCATCGTTTTACTAAGCGATTTTGTTATTGCTGACATTACACGATTTCTTACAATACTATGTACACTGTTAAAATTTTGAGGGCAGGTTGCACTAAATCGTGGTGCTACGCCAGCTGCACCACTTTCTGAGAATCGATACACCAGTATGTGGTGCAAACAAACCCCAACTGTATGGTGCAACTTTGCACCATGTTATGGAGAAAGGTTGCACTAGCAAATGTTATGGAGTAAGGTTGCACTAGCAAATGTTATGGAGTAAGGTTGCACCACTTTATGGTGCAACCATACACCATATTCTGGTGCGCCCTTACACCATAAAGTGGGGCAACCTTTCACCATATGGTAAAAAGGTATCACCACTTTATGGTGTAAGGTTGCACCAGAATATGGTGTACGGATGCACCATAAAGTGATGCACCTAACACTATCAAATGAAGGTTGTGCCACTTTCTAGTGCAACTTTGCACCACTTGTTGGTGTAAGTGTGATGCAGCTGGTGTAGTCCCACTTTTTGGTGCAACATTGCACCAAAATTAAGTGTAATCTCTTTACATCACTGCTTCAAGGGAAAAAAATTAAAACTGGGTTCTGTGTAGAGTTTCGAAACGTTTTTGTTTACTTCATCAACTTATAAGAATAAAACGTTCTTGTTTTGTTTGTCTTTTCTCTTCTTGCATATTTTGTAGATTTTAATCACCATTGCTTAGTCTCAATTTCAAGATACATACACTGGGTCAATTAATTCTGCAATTTGAGCTTGTCATACTACACTTGAAACTACTTCCATGTGAACAACCTTCTTAGAAAACTTAATATTGTATTGTCCTGGAACTGGAAGGGCAATGCAATTTTCAGATTTTCTGTGGAGGTTCGCATTTAAAGTTTCAAATGTTGAATAACATGCCTAAATTGACAAATTAATTGACCTAATATATTATTAATATTTTGTTTCCCTCATTTTTAGTTACACAATGAACTCAGTTTGTGTAAAAATGTGGGTGAAACATTTTATGCCAAGGCAAACTTAACGTAAGATATTTTATGTGCGTTGTGCCTTATTGTATTACACCCAGCAACTTCAACATTCTGCAAGGAGCACTTTTACTCACTCTATCTTAAATAAAGTACATGCAACATATTTTCTCACACCTAGAAATGTTGACCTAACCATTTCTCTAATGTACAATACTCCTCAGTGCGGCTAAATTTGGCAAATACTTTTCACATAAAGCATTGGGAGCTACCCAAGAATTATTGCGAGTAAAGCTTTACTTAGAAGAAAACAGACCAAATATGGTGGTGGGGGAAGGAGAGTGTGGGTTATATTTTGTGGGGTAGTACAAATACAATGAAACAGCACAGTGGCGTAGCCAGAGGGGGTTCGGGGTTTGAACCTCTCCCTTGAAAGGAGACTGATCACGAATTTAAATCGATACATATGTGTATACGAGGCTTTCACCAATGAACCAAACCCATGAACCCCCCTTAAGAACTTTCTGGCTACGCCACTGCAACAGCACCATTATTTCTTTATTCACTGCGTCCAACACATTTTTACAACATAACCCCAACCCAACTATGTTTTGCAATAGCAACTATCTCATCTTAATGCAGAACTAGAAAAAACCGCAAAATAGAAAGCAAACTGCAGACTTTTACAGGAATACAAAAATGCTCCCGATAATTGTATTATTCATTGTCTATAAGAAAGTCTTCATGAATTTATACAAAATGCTCAATATTCTATTGAAAATATGAAAACGTGAGGGTTTAAACAAATTTTCATCAATCCCTAATCTTGGCATCAACATTGTGGGGGAACTACTTCTATTGATTGTTGATGTTAGCTCTCACTTTTTGCATTTCTCTGTTAGAATGAGATACACATTTATTCAGATATTTTTACAATATGTTTTCACATGTACATTTTTGCATGTATACTAGAATTAAAAATCATTTATGCCATTGTAGTAAGATTAAAAAATGTTTTGTATTTCTGAAAATACACAAATGGTACTTCCAAATGTAACAGGTTCCAAGTGTTATATTAAATTGCAAACAGGAATGATTTTTCATTTTGTTCTTTCAAAGTAAAACATTAAATTTATAAGTCCTTTGGGTGATTCCAATGACCTCGATAATGCACCGACTGAAGAAGTCTTATATTTAGATAAACTGAGATGTACGCCATAAGACATAGCATAAAAAACTTTAAATTTTGATAGAAACTGGCATAATATATATGTACACCTATTTTTCACCCTTTTTCTTATTTGAACTTTTTGTTTCTTACAAGTTCTATGTTGATAACCCAGGTCACTTAGGACTTTTGGCATATTCTTTCCCATTGAATGTATACAGGTATATTGTACTACGTACAGTACATCTTAATCTCCCGCTTCAAATATAGGACACTGCTGAATTTAGCCATCTTTGAGTCTAATGTTCCATAAATATCACTGCTGAATTTAGACATTAAGTCTAATGTTCCATGAATATCGCACATGTTCAGATATAGAGCTTAAACAAAGGTGGCATTCATAGCTAACAGAAAAATGCAGAAAGGGCAACAGACCTGAAATACCAACACTTTTTTGCTACCATTTCATTGTTTATAAAAAAGTGATCACAGGTAATCATGAACTTACCTGCACAGGAAAATGCAGAACCATGGTCACAGTATTTTTCATTGACACATTTTAATAGGATTTTATTGAACTGATTTTGTTTCAAATCTGGTAGACGTGCAACAGAATCTCACCTTAAAAACAGTTTTGAAAAAATGCTATGTGATATTCAAAGTCTTATTTCACCAGTTCTTAGGGAGAGTGAAATTTTTTTTCATGACAGCCTTTTTGTTGACATGCTGCCAAAAAGGTTAATTACCCAATATAAGTTTCAGTACTTACAGCAAATCAAGCTTGCATGCTTACCATCAGGAAACAGAGTCAGTACTTTCAACGGAAAACTCAATCTACTCTATTTCCTAGAAAGGCCAAACATTTTGAAGGACTAATGCTGTTCAAAATGTTTTGGCCTCTAAAAAGAAGCCTATCAGGAATGCTTCCAGAAGTTGCAAGTTTTGAAATCAGTGTCGCATCACACCCACAAAAGTTGGCAAATAAGGCTAATTTCCAAATGTAAGTTAGCACAGTACAGCTACATAAAAAAATTATTGATACACAAAACCTTCAACCCAAGTTAGGCCTTGCCACCTGTAAACAATCAGAGTGAGACGGGTTTCCAGATTGTTTGAAGATCACCCCTACCAATTGGCAACAAATATAGCAAAGATCTTGAAATCAGAATCTGGAAAACCAGTCTAACTCCGACTGTTTACTGGTGATCATGACCTCAGTTGGGTCAAAAGTGCTTCTGGGTTCTTATTATTTCTTTGCATAACTAGCATACGAACATCTACAGTTATTTGTTAAGTGTGAATTATATTTTTCTTATTTCATTTCCCAATTTGCTGTTCCTGAAATTCATCATTTTTATGGGCATATAAACACTGTAAATACTCTTAAATAATTATCACCCCCGCCCCCCACACACACATGGGAACACATATTGAAGGCACAATAGCTCTTAAATTATCACTCCAATGGATATGCAGTCCATCAACTGACAATTGTATGCCATTTTCTTCAATCATCAGCATATCTATTACAATCTCCTTTCATGAACAATATAAAAATTATAAATGGTACATGTATATTTTTGAAACAATATTTTAATAACAGAGAAGTGAATATAAATAAAAAAATCTACAAATAATGGAGGCAAGCCGTTATGCTTTTGTATTTGTAAAGAAACTTAAAGAACAAGAAATGCATTGATAAAATTCAATTTTATGGATATTTCTGTACAAAAGAATTTTTTTAAAAAGTTTTCAAATATCTTTTGGTGGGACTTGACCAGTCCACTAAGATTCTCAAGTTTCAGAGTATAGTAAAATGAGAATAGTAAAGTAACTGACTATACAAACTCATCCACCATCACAAGGCTTTGATGTTCAGCAAATATGATAAAGAGTCCACTGTGTATGTCTCCTGAAACAAACACTCTAGGTGAAACAATACCCTCATCTGATGATGTGTTTTCCCACAAAAATAAAAAAGAAACTATGAAAATAATGTGGGTATATCTAAAAGTAAAAAATAAAGTACAACAGTTTACAAAAGCTTATTGGGGAATTACATTCACCAGCTCACACCTAGCAAGCACACTTTTAGTTTAAGAGCTTTCATGTATTTTTCTAGAATACTTCTCATTTCCTCACTGCACTACTCATGGGAGAACTGCCTACATGGGTTCTTTCCCATTGCAGCTCTCACAATCTGTTTATCAAGTATTTACACGAAAGATTTTTTTCTTTGTTTTGATCTAGCAACTGGGAGGAACTCATATAAGTGATGAGAGAAGGGGAGGTATTGCTTGCAGTATATTAATTGGTATAAACGAAAGGTACAATGTAAAATATACATGTATGTTTTGAGTATCGTGCCCACCATCTTCACATTTCATTACTGTAAGAAAAATATTTCTTTGTGGTTATGCCACCGTGCGCAAACAATCCTTGTAACAGTTGGGAAAACAGTTAATGTTTAATATGAAGGGTGCCCAATAAGTATCCAGGCTTTTATTCCTTTCGATTAAAACCGTGCGTTTGATCATATGTATGGGTGAAACTATTACGATTACTTTCAGTGAAGCGCTGTAAAAATGGAGCTGCTTGATACTGTTAGATAGCGCTATGAACCAAAAATAATGGCGGCTACATTAAGTGCTCAGTTCGGGTAGTGAAATGTTTAACAAACAAGTTAGTAAAATCATGCTATGCATTGATTATAATACGCTTTCCAACGTACCAGAAATAATTACTCAAGTTATTACTCAAGTTATGAGAATAATGGCTGTGGAATAAATATCGGTCCTGTGCCCTGACCTTTGATCCCATTTCGATGATATTCAATAGAACCGGTTTTGTATACCTCCGAAATAACATGATAACATTTTGTCGCAATCAAAGCATTTTTACGTAAGTTATGATGCATAAGGGCTATGGAATAGATCCCGCTCCTGTGTCCTAACCTTTGACCCCATTTTGCCTAATTTCAACAGAATTCGTCCCCAGGCAAATTCCTACAACATACTAACATTTCATCCAAATCGAAGCATTTTTACGTAAGTTATGACGCATAATGGCGATGGAAGTGATTCCACTTCTATTACCTGACCTTTTGACCCCGTTTCTCCCATTTTCAATAAGGTTTGTCGCCAGGTGGTCCCCTACCACATACTAAAAGTTCATCGAAATCGAACCTTTTTTACGTTAGTTATGACGCATAAAAGCAGTGGAATGAATCCCGCTCCCATGCACTGACCTTTGACCCCATTTCGTTCACTTTAAATAGAGTTCCTTCCCAGGTGATCCCCAACCAGATACTAAAGTTTCATCGAAATCGAAAGATTGTTACGCGAGTTATCCTACGGACCGACATACGCACGCAACGCGTGACGTAATGAGGCAGATGGGAATCGCGACCATCTGCTTGCCACAAGTGTGACGTCATAAAACTTTACCAGGATCCACACACAATGCGTGACGTAATGAGGCAGATGGCGTCACCGCGCGCCAACATTCTCAAAGGCGAGATTATGACGTCATAAGATTTCTAAGCATTGGTAACAATAATGGAACAACGCCATCACTAAAAACGTTATCATTCGGGGTGGGTATTTAACCCCTAAACGAATTCTCCTAAAGTCGAGATCAAGCTAAACCGATTTCTCGTACCAGAAAACGGTAGGTTAACGACTTTCATCAAAATTCTTAGAGCCGTTTTCAAAATAAAATGTACATACATACATACAAGAATTGCTACTTTAAGGTGGACGTCAAGTAATTTTGCTTCCTATACTTCCAATGGAAAAACTTCTGTACACATTTTCTTCACAATTAATGCGTTCCCAAGGATGAAAATTTGAACATCGATTAAAATATATTCATTTTATAACTTGCAATACTTAATATTTTCTAAAACATAAACATATTTATGCAATTCAACATTTGGTTTGTCTACTGACGTCATGAAAATACAGGTCGCGCCATCTTTTTTCTGGACAATTAATGCGTTCACAAGGATGAAAATTTGAACATCGATTAAAATAGCTTCATTTCATAACTTAGAATACTTAATATTTTCTAAACCATAACCGTAATTATGCAATCCAACATTTTTTTGTCCACTGACGCCATCAAAGTACAGGTCGCGCCATCTTTTCTCTGGTTTCAACACCACCAAAGGAAAAGTTATTGATTGTTAATATAATTATGGTTATGTTTTAGAAAATATTAAGTTTTCCAAGTTATAATATGAAGTTATTTTAATCGATGTTCAAATTTTCATCCTTGGGAACACAATAATTGTGAAGGAAATGTTTACAAAAGTTTTTTCATTGGAAGTATAGGAAGCAAAATTACTTGACGTCCACCTTAATAATATGGGATAAGGGCAATGGAATGGATCGCAATCCTATGTCCTGACCTTCGACCACATTTCGTCCATTTTCAATAGGGCTCGTCCCCAGGTGGTCCCCTACTACATACTGAAATTTCATCGAAATCGAATCATTTTTACGCCAGTTATCGTGCGGACGGACGGACAAAGCCGGAGCAAATACGCTTTCTCAACCTACGGTTGGAAAGCGTAAAAAAAGGATTAAAGGCCATGGACATTATGAGAAGACTTTGGATGGTGCATTGTGATACGGCTATGTCTCGTTTCAGTGTTTGTGAATGGGTTACGAAGTTCAAAGCTGGCCACTAGTGCCTTGAACATGAGGTACTGTCAGGTAGTCCTAACACTGCAGTGACTGGTGAAGTGATTAAATAGGCTGACGACTTGATTAAAGGTGACAAACAGAGTTGTATAAAAATAAAATGTATCTGCGTACACAACCATTGAAACAGAAATCTTGGTGCAAACCCGCGAATCACGATAACAAGAAAATAAGGTAATTTAAAGAAAAATTAATAAAACAATAAATAGTTATTATAACATTACAGATTCCAGTGAAGACAAAATAAGTACATTACAATTTAATGTGCAGCAATCTGTATGAAATGAACCTTTATGGTAAAATATTGAAATATCGGATTGTGAACCTCATAAAAACAAGACTAATTAAAATTTTTCTATTTAGAAAAACAGTTCCGTTAATGAACCTTGAAACATTATAAATAGCATACTTACAAAATACATAAGGAAAATATTTTAATTTAATAACCGGCAACTGCAAGAGGAACCTGGCAGTAAAAGTTAAACTATTTCTACGTAAACGAAACTTTTGATAAAGTTCCTTTACATGGAGAATAGTCCTTAATAAAATTTAAATACCACAAACGTCTGTAAAAACAAAATAACTCAGAAGATTTGAAAAATAATTGAAAGTTCTTCAAGTTAAAATGGAATTAAAAACATTAACCTGAGTAAATCCTTGAGTAAGTATTTTTACCTCTAGCAAATAACATTGTTTTTTAATCTACAAGTAAAAACTATCTGCGAGATCTGCTAATAATTTGGAAACTATCCGCGTACGGGTGTACGTCTACATTCTGCAACTCTGGTGACAGTTGCATTCGTGTTCAGTTAAGATTCTGTTGGACGATCTGAGCCAGATGCATACTCTGAATGCTTACAGTGGTGCATAAATGCCAAAGGCTAGAAATATGCAAAGAACTGCTACAGTGCTACGATGAGGAGGAGGGTGACACATTTCTGGGATGCATAATTACAGGTGATGATGCATGGATTTATCAGTTCGAACCGGAGACAAAACAGCAAAGTACGCAATGGCATCATCCGAATTCGGCCCCATACAAAAAGTTCAAAGTTGGTTTGTTGGCATCCAAGGTCATGGCTACTGTCTTCTGGGAGAAACCTGGTATCCTTCTGGTCGAGTACTAGGCAAACAACGAAACAATAGATGCGGCCTATGAGAAGACGCTGAGAAAACTTGTGCACCGTATCTAGACCAAATGGCCAACGTTGAAAATCAATTAAGTGTTGCTTCATCATGATAACGCTTTCCCGCATATCGCTAAACCAGTGCAAGCAGAAAACGCAAAACAGAGGTGGACCGTTCTTCCACACCCTGTTTACAGTCTGGACTTGGCATCTTCTGATTTTCATGTTTTCTGCCTCTTGAAGGATAGTCTTCGTGGCCAGCACTATCAGAGCATGGATGATCTGCAAGGGGCTGTCTGTCAACGGATTTGCAATACCCCTGCTGACTTCTTTAGCTACCGGAATGAATTGACTTGTTGATTGGTGGAGGAAATGCATTGTGCTGAACGGAGAATATGTGGAAAAGTCACTTGACTGTTCGTACCACTGTATTGCATATGTGAGTATCATATTTATGCATCCTGTGTTTTTTATTTCTCTCCTGTAATTGATAGGAATAAAAATGCAGATAGTTATCGGACACCCCTCGTAATAAAATTGTATTATTTCTTTCAGTTTATTAAGAATATCATTTCATCTTGAAACAGGGTAGGGTGACAATCACAGGCGATGGTGAAGTTACAAAGTCAGAATTAAATGGGAAGGAGGGTGGGGCGGGATTTTTTTAACACAGCTTGCTGAAATTGATGCAATACTAAGTATTTACCTATATGCTCATATATATCAGTAACGGCTTTTGGAGAATGAAGTTATTCGCTTTTGAAAAGCATACATCCAGTTCTCAGGAAAAACAAATGCATTTGCAACTTTGTCACTCAATTTAAACACTTTAGAAACATTTATATTTAATGATACAGTAAATTTTGCCAAAGAGAAATTGCAGAAACATGCAAATATTAACTAAAGTTATTGCTCAAATAAATCTTTTTGGTGTTTAGGTCTGTTTACAGACTGGGATTATGCAGCTAAATTTTCTTATGAATAAATAAATTAGGTCACAAATCACAGCAAAACTACTGGTTTTTTTTCACCACAACTTGCATGAAAAACGAAATGCTGCTTTAAAATTTCTATGTCTCGGAATTTGCTTTCCTGAGCTTAGAAAACATTTTTTGTTGAAGAGGTCAACTCTCCGAGAAGCTGGAAACCTTTTAAGAGTCAGTTTTATCCAGAAATCAGTTATTCCTGGGAAGGCAGGTAGCCTATCTTTTACTATTCCGATGTTGTTGGTGTGCGGTGACTTGCACCTTTTGATACAGGCGTTTCACCCTTTGATTCCAAGTTTTCAAGTTGATTTTAATAGGTGTTGGTTGTGTTTGCACATGGGCATTATTGCTACTGACTGTTTTCTTTCAGTACACCTTCCCTCGATCTTCGTGAGCAAGCAACTCGATGGGCTATAAGCAAAGTAACGTGACTACACGTGGATAAGGATAGGGACATATAACACCAGAAACTCCAACGTGAAAATAATTACCTCAGAAACACTAGATATAAATGTAGTACACAAATTATTTTCATCACTTACCTTATTAACTTGAGTAAACACCGTTGTAAATATTTCGAAAATCGCAATCACTTGTATCAACATCGCGCCGGCATCTTCCCCGTCAGGTGACTTGATGACGAAGACGCATGCGCCGGTTCCTTCATTGCACAAAAATGTGGTGCAAGGTAACGCGGTTTTCGCTGCATTTCGTAACTTGCACGAAAAAACTTGTGCAAGTCAAACGTTTTTCATGCACCACAAAGTGGTGCAAGTGTGATAATCGCACCAGATCCTGTTGTAAGTGTCGAATGCTGAACGATATTGTGGTGCAACGTTAAACTGAAATTTTAACAGTGTACCTCAAAACAGAGTTCCCACTAAAAACACGAGTAAATCCCCTATGGAACTGTGGACTGGTAAGAAACCATATTTAGGGCATATGAAAGTCTTCGAGTCCAAAGCTCTGTGTTATGTGCGTAGACAAACAAGAAGAAAATTCGATGATCATGCATAGTTTGGCATATTCGTTGGGTATGATGAGAGATCTAGGGGGATATAGAATACTATTTCCAGAAAACGACAGATTTGCAATAAGCCGCAATGTAAAATTCGACGAAAAAAAAAGTACCGCAGATGCATGCGAGCATCAAGTTATCACTAACAATCCTGAACCTAGTGTAGCAACACAGGATGTGATTTTGAAAAGTACCGATATTCCCAACCGATAATGGAAGAAATTGCTTCTGAACCTGAAAACAACTCTGATCAAGTAACAACATCTAGAAGTTCAAATTAAGGAATACCACTTGAATGATACAGCTGCTTTGCTAAACGAGATAATAATGAACCCAAAAATTGGAATGAAATGCAAATCTTAGAGGAATCACAAAGGTTACGTTAAATGAACGCAACAGACGAGGTGATAGAATTTTTCAAAGGAACAACACATGGGAGTTAGTAACTAAGACACCAGGAAAGAAAGTGATTAATTCAAATGAATTTTTAAATAAAACGCACAAGTGATGATTCTACCAAGTACAAAGCACGTTTAGTGGCCCAAGGATACACTTAGAAAGGATACACGTTGCCTGGAGCAGAAAGAAATACAGCTGTGTCGCTCTATCATCTGCAGAGGCTGAATAAATTGCAGCTTTATATGCTTCAAAGTTCATCGTGTGGATGTTAGATCTTTAAATGATCTACATGTCCATCGAAATGCGCCTACTGTGCTTTATGAGGACAGTAATGCCTGTATAAGTTTAATAAAAAACAAGAAGACTGATTCAAGAGTGAAGCATATGGATGTCAAAATCCATTTCATAAGATAAGACAAAAATATTGTAAGAACAAGAAGATGATTGCTGACGTTCTGGTTAAGCCACTTCCCAGAAGTATGCTCGAGACCCACAGAACAGGTATGAGACTCTTACCGTTATTTGATCATTGTTCCTTGCCTCCTGCCGAGTGGGAGAATGTTGGGAACAAACCATAACCAATCATGATCAGCGGCAGATACCAAGAAACGTGCCACGTTCTGAAAACACGAGCATGTGTCGTACGATGTACGAGCGCACGTAAATAGAAGACAAGAATTTTAACCAGTATTGTGAGTCAAATGAATGTAAATAGACACTATTTTTTTTATTTACCGGACGCCATTACAGGGGAACGTAGTTATAGTCATATTCAAATTTCAAAAGGATTTATATGTGTTCATAATTACTCCATTACTCATCTTTAGTCGTCATGGTCTACGTTTCTGTTATTAAACATCGTTTTTTTTATATACTGGTGTAAAGTGAGTAGCCTTTTAATCTTCTTGTTTACATTCTATTCAAGATTACTCGCTAACCCTCGCTATCGAAGAATAACTTTACTAATAATTAACATACATAAACGTTCTTTGAAAGGCAAGTCAAAACGGTTAATCCGCTCGATAGACAAGTTCCGATGCATAAGGAAACTAACGTTCTTTTTTCTTTTTTTTCAGAATAAATATTTGGGGCTAGGGAAGCAAGTAACATACCTAAACGGCCATAGAAAGGCAGACCGATATAGGTATTTTGCTCCATAGACAAGTTCCGACTCATAAGGAAGCAAACGTTTTATTCAGAATATATATTTCGGAGAACGGAAGCAATTGAATTACCTAAACGTGCTTGGCAAGACAATTATTCTGCTCGACAGACAAGTTCCGGTTCACGAAGATACAAACGTTTTCCTTCTGAATAAATATTTGGGAGTAGGGAAGCATTTAAGATACATAAGCGTCCTTTGAAACGCAAGCCAAACAGTAATGAAAAGCGATCGATACAAAAATAACTTGCGTTTACTGTTCACATCGGCCGACAGATAGCCGCACGTCAAGAACAATCCCTCGATCTCGTAGAATTGGATAGCAAAGCAAATACAACGTCATTTTGACCTTGCGGTTTCGTTCTTGAAGTCACACATAAGAAACATTTGCGCAGCCCCAATCTATTGTTATTTTTTGAAAATATAACGCAATTCTCAGATTATATAGTGTGCTTAAATTTTTAGATGTATTGTCAGGTGGAAATATATTCGTTTTTATTAAATTACATTTTAGATACTTCTTTCAGACATGTTTTGGGATGTTGGGAATATGTTCAACTAAAAAACAATTACAAATTTTGAAGATGACAATTCGTTTTTTTTGTGTAAATATGACAAGGATGGTAAGCCAGATAATATCCGAAAACTTGAAAATTTCGTCGTCCTGGAGCGGAAAACGAACCCACGTCTCACAGATAGCCACTGTGTATGCTAACCTCTACACCACCCAGAACGACCCTGTCTCAGGTTTCCGATGAATTTGAATATAACCATCACAGGATTCGCTAGTTGTAGCAACTGGCATTCGAGTTTATCGAATCTCGAGGATATTATTTTTTAAGTCTTCGAATATTATCTGACTTACCATCCTTGTCATATTTACACCAAAAAACGGATTGTCATCTTCAAAATTTGTATTGCATGGTGTAAACCTGTACTCCATTCATGATAAAATAATGATTGTTGAAATGAGTATTGAGAAAAGATATTTGACAACAATAACTTGGGATGGTTTTACCTGAAAATGCTTCCAATCATAACATTTCAGAGTTCTTTGTTAATTTCAAAATATTAATATTTCCATTCTGCCTGTTGATATTAAGAGCAATAGTTTTGTAGTGTATCACCAAATTTGACATGCATAAAATTCCAACTGTGAAACGGTCAAAAGAGCTCATGTGCAGGCATGGAATATAGTATATATAGGATTCCAAGGTGAAAAAACGGATTGCGGTAAACAACAGGTTTTCGGGGACTTAAATACGTGGTGACTAGTATTGGGGCCGGAACATTTTTTTTTTTTAATGGTGTGAAAAATATTTTCTCGATTGGATAAAATCTTCTGCTTCTACACCGCACTTCAAATTTCGAAATTTTGGTAAAATTTCTCACTTTTCACCAGTTATAGTAAAAGCTTTATTTTCCGAGATCGCTATTCTATTAGTGCGAAATGGGTGCTGAGTGTGATCAATAAAATTGATGTAAAGTATTTTTTCTTTTGGATAATGTCTTCTGCCTAGTCATAGCACTTGATTTTCGCAAATTTTGTTAAAAAGTGCAGCTTTTCATATGCTATAAATATAACACAAAGATAAGAAATACATGGCCCAAATAATTTTTATTGCTGTACTATATTGTGCAAAAGAGGAAAATGTTTTGCATCCCTAACAGTCTCTGTGGAGATGAACACTGGTAACAGTAAAAGTATACTTACGCTTACCGATGAAAAACAGGGAGAGGAAATGGGCGAATTCAGGTATAACTGAAAGTGACAAGAACGTGGTGCTAATGAATCCGTCTCTATTTTGAGTTCCATAAACCTTGGCTGATGATTTTCTCCTCACTAACTTCCACACTGTTCCACTGAGTGTGTTCGACAAGGGAAGTGAACGAAGTCCCGGTCCGTGTCGGTCTTATCACTCCCAGTGGAACAGAATACTTCAGTGGATACATCACGCAGGATTGGACAAGTAATGGTAGTGGATGACCAGTCAATCATATCCGTATAGTCATCAGGTATAAAGTGCAACTTTGGTGGGCGAAATGTAGGCATACCTTTGCAATGGAAGGCGATCCTCTTGACTTATTTATTCGTCGTGCAGCAAGTTCTCTGTTGTGTGGTATTTCAATCCGTGAGCATACTCAACCATAGGTTCTCCGGATGTGGAAAGAGCGCGTTTCGATAAGTTACCTACTTAACGACGTCATTAACGTCGTTATGGAAGTACATGGATTTAGAAATCGCCTTCCACACATGTTTAACACCATCTTTCGGCGAGTGTTTAGATTTCATATCAAACCAGTTCGGAATGTAAACTTTCATAACAAACTCAACAATGTGTTTCAGTTCCAAGGAAGGAGCTTAAGAACTAACATATAGTCTTAATGCTGTGTTTGCTGTTATCAGCCAGTGTGAATGTGATAGCGGCACAGGATCGCGTTTCGCCAAGTCATAGGAACAATTACCCAATCGGACTGCTTGAGATATATCAAATAAGTATTT
This sequence comes from Macrothele yani, assembly GCA_039090855.1. Classification (NCBI taxonomy): domain Eukaryota; kingdom Metazoa; phylum Arthropoda; class Arachnida; order Araneae; family Macrothelidae; genus Macrothele; species Macrothele yani. The sequence continues at coordinate 44,463,804 of CM077031.1, forward strand.
TTGGTCCGTCCTTACACAAGTCACGTGCAACAAAAGCTGGTAAGTCGCAGTCAATAATTTCCAAATCAGTTCACATGTAATGAGCGCGATTCCAATGGTACCCGAATATGATTTTGGACCGGTGGTTGGCCCAACCAGTGTTTCTAAAAGATGCCTCAGAGGTGGTTCATTGAAATGCATTGTGATATTTAACGGGAGGGGGAGGGGGCGGACAACGGGGAAGTTCGCCTCTCAAGCTTCATAGTGTACCCATCTCTGGTTTTGAAAATTGTTCCTCTAGGAGGAATTTTTCGTGAAGGGCAGTTTTCTCTTACTCCTATCGCAGAGTTACGAAATTGTGAAAACGTTTCGCCAATACAAGGATACAAATATTTAATTTCTGAATAGAGTCCCATACAAAGAAATAATAGTTTCTAAATACAGTCTTTCTTAGTCCCATACGTTCTAAATACTTTCTGTAATTCAGAAAGTATGGGGGGACTGAATTAATTATTTCTTGATGTTAGCGTGATTTCAGTTTCCTCTGCAGAGTGTGAAAGGGGGTTCATTTATATGAATCTGATATTGACCCGCAGCAACAACAGATTTGACATTGCAACTGTATGTTCTGTAATGGTTATATCACTAAATAAACATCCACTTTCATCCTTCAACGAGCCAAAATATGCAGAGCTGTTGATGAAGTCTGGACATAAATATTGCTTTGCCGACTGCTGGTGGAAAGCCCTCCATGAGCAAAGATCCCAGTCATCAGTCTTTCTTATTCATATTGACTAATGGCAACGGAAACGGTGAGTTCCGTTTCCGTTTGTATATATTAAATGTCCATTTAATAAAGTGCTTGATTTACATGTTTTGTTTTCATTTCTAAAGCTGAAATTGTAAAATATATGCCGTTTTATACGAAAAGAGGATAAATAATCAAATAGGCAGAACATATTAAAAAATATGCATTTGCACGAAAATCTGGAACCTAGTGTGAATCAGGTCCTAAAAGGTACACCACAACAGCAAAGGAGGAACACAACAGCAAAGGAGGACTTGATTGTAATTTGTCTGGTTTTGGTAGTAAAGCTCAGCCCCCCCTTCCACTGCTTTTTTAATAAATACAACACTGTTGAAATGTAAAGGATATACCATCCACTGCAAGGTTCTTCTAAGCTTCAGTTCCAAGCTCCGAATGACACCCCCATTCCAGCCAGTGTAAATAGGTGTGCCGTCACAGCCGATTAAAAGAAGTTGAGAAAGGTCTTTCGTGATCCCTTCGAAATACTAAGTAATGGTAATCTGTAAAGGGCTATCACATGGTAGACTCAAGTGGGTTATATAGTCTGAGCCCAGTTCCTCAATAAGGTATAAGTGTTCCTCCTTTGCTGTTGTGGTGTACCTTTTAGGACCTAACCAGTCCTCTAAGATTATGTAATCTTTGCGTCCATTTAAATAGAGTCCCTTCAACGGTAACGCCTCAGCTTCATATACATCCTGAACTTGGAGCTCCTGTCTAACTTTAATCTTTTCACTTTGCAATTTGCTGTTATCAATCACGGAATTTTTGTCGGTGCTAGTTATGAGACCGACATCGTGAATTACCCTTGAAACAACTGCAGCCACATTCCGGTCCAATACACAAAACCTGTCAGAAACCACTCCATTTGAAGGACGGCCAATTCGCATTTGTGTTGTCGAGGGAAGACTGAGAGTCAATTTTTGGACTTCCAGTCAGTGAGTGAGATAAAGCGAGTTGATGATGTCCCGACTTAAGTCTACTCCAGGTGAATCTCAAGAACAACCTGTCTCTTCTTCATAATCTGCAATAAATACGTTAGACGTCGCCACTGTGAGACAAATTTTGAGCCCTTCTGTCAGCTATCTTCTGAAGCCATATTATTTCAGAAACGTCAAACGAGCCCATGAAAAGAAGTCTCGAAATCCGCTGATCATAGAGAAAAGTTTACTCATTCGAGATTCTTTTTTAGCACCTTCGCATGTACAGTCCTCAAAAGTAAAACATTTGCAGGCTGCAATGCCGAACAATTTAATGCATGCATCTTGCTGAAACGCTTTGGTCTTCATTTGGATTGTGTTACTGGCTTTATCTCGGCTAAAAGACCTGTTAAAATTTGTATGTTTTGCATGGCATGTATGAATCAGCTGAAGTATACGCGTGTGAGAGACAATGTAAGTAGCAGTACTTGCTTTTGTCCATAGGACTCAACTTTAGTAGCACCGATTTCAGGAATTTCCGATAAACTCGGCCCTTTGTTCCCTGTTTTGGGTGTGCTAGAATCAGTTTATAAAAGAAACAACAACGCATCATCTGTTCGTAAGTAGGCAGAATTGTCGCAGCGAGATCGTTGGGGCTTCCAAAGATAGGGCAGTTAAATGTGTGTCGTATACTGAATTTCGATAAAATGGCTTGTAGCAGAACAACCAAATCAAAAGAATGCAGAAGGCAAAAAAAATGACAGTAAGGCAGCCAACCTCAGTCTCAAACGAAAATGGAAGAATAGCAAGAGAAGCGTTCATGGCGCTAGCCAGTAGCAGAATGACTAACGGTGTCGTTCAACAAGTGCACCCAGCGAACGCCCTCGCTGACAACAACACGTGACAATGCGGAGGAGCGAAGGAGCGCTCGTAAATGAAAACCACTCCCCTCCCCCCGGCAGATCGCTGCAGTACAGGCAGTTGGGCACTCCCCCCCCCACACACACACACAAACACATAATTTTCTACCATTTTTTCCTTTTGTACAGCAAAAACACTGTTTGGACAATATTTTTCGTGTGTTTTGAGTTATTTCTATAACATATGAAAAAGTGCACTTTTTTCCAAAATTTGCAAAATTCAAGTGCGATGCGAGGGCAGAAGATATTATCCAAAAGAAAAAATATTTCACAGCATTTCTCTTGATCACATTAAACACTCTTTAAACACTATTAAAATAGTGATCTCGGAAAATAAAGCTTTTACTATAACAGGTGAAAAGTGCCAAATTTCGAAATTTCAAGTGTAATGCGGGAACAGAACACATTATTCAATCGAGAAAATGTTTTGCACCATTTTTATTGATCCCAGTGGGTAACCTTACCCTTCTATTAGAATAGCTGTCTCGAAAACAAAATGTTTTTCATCCTACCATAGTATATACAGTATGTACACTGAAAAAGCTGAAGCTCCCCTGCATCACGATTCTTATTGTCTGAATAGGTTAAATGGATAGAACACTGTAGGTTAAATAACCTAGTTGACAATTGCAAAGGAATAACCGCTTTTTTGAGTAAAACAACAAATATGTGCAACTGATGTGTTAAAAATAAAAAAAGAAACAATACAAAGGCCATGAATTTAATATTCACGCTGAAGAACAGACAATGAAGCAAATGCAAGAAATGTACAAATTAAGCTTTCGAATGGTTTGACTCAATGACCAAAACAAAAGCGTTAAACAATATTTACTGTCAACAATGTATCGTCAGTAGGGGTTATGACCTCCTCGGACCGCAGTACATACATTACACTTGCTGGCCATGCTTAGAATACGAGTATTTAAAAGTTCTGCTAGATTTTGTTTTACTCCTCTTTCAACACCATCTCCAGCTCCTGGAGAATCTGAGGTGGCCGTGATCGCATAGAAATGTCTTCCAGAAGCGTCCCATGCGTCTTGCATCGTGACACATTTCAAAGGAATTCGGGCATACAACCCGATCCTGTCCATAATTGATTAATTGTTCGACTCAATACCTGGGTTACACTTTCAACACATTGGCCTGCAGTGACCTGTTATGGTGTAGTAGTCCTGTTTCATCGTGCCGTGAGTGACACATATTGGTTGTTTTCTGAGGTTGTTGTCCTTCTACAGACTTAGCTATGCATCGGGAGTTGGGTTTCTCTGCTTACTACAGCTTATTCTAAAGCGATATGATGTTTTTTCCAAGCATATGTTTCGAGCAACTGCTGTAGCTTTTTTTATCAGCAAGCTTTTTTTATTATCCAACGACTCTTTCACAATCATATGCACTAAACAATAACGACAAGACTGTTCGTACCCAACTAAATGTATTTGCAAGAACAATAAGCTGTCGTCGTTATTTTTAGGACTCTCTAACTTCGAGGGAGTTTTAGCTCATAAATATCCAGCAGGCCAGCCTCTTTATGTCTGATGTTGGTTAGACAAACTACGTAGCGCCATCTATTGGATGTTCCTCAAGTTTAGAAATTTATATTGTTCTGCAGTGATGTTTCACACTAAAATGACATTGTTCCTTGGCAATTGTTAACCAGTGAATAATGAGTTATTCTGTGGATGGAGATATTCTATTTGTTATTTAGGGGTATAACGACAGTCACCGATATAGCTGTAAAGTGAAGTTTGTTAATCTACGCGGTTATCCTGAGAACATTAATACTCTCTGCAATACGTGAATTAAATTAATTTAAGTAAATTTTCCGTACTAATATTATTCAATAGGATATGTACTGTTTCCTCTTTCTTTCAGGGTCGTTTGATTTTGAACATATTAGACAAACTTTTTCAAAAAAATATGGCATTCTGTTTGCACTACGTTACTAAAAAATTCAAATACATATGTTAAAAAAGTTCGGGAAGTAACCCTTTTATTATGGAGTTCTGATGTTCAGGGAGCGCTGAAAGATAGCTTTAGCGAAATTTTGTCTCTAAGAAGCGGTTGGCGTACTGTGAGTTTTTTCGTTCCGTTAAAATGTCCGTGTAACGAAAAGGTTTCTCTTAGGGAGGATAACCTTCTGCAAGATTCTAGTACACGACACTTTGGAAGTTTAGCAGTATTTGTTTTCTGTTTGATTTGAATTTATTGAATATTCTGCCATTTATCATGGCAATACCATATATTATTACAGTAAATCTGTGCTAAATAGTTAAACAAAAGAAAATAAAGTTTCATTAATATATCCGTAGTATGTTATAATACAATTACAATAAACATTCCACTAATTACAATTAAAGAACTTGCGCAATTAAACCAAAATTGTGTGAAGTAGATGTTAAGAAATGTAAAAGAATAATCTGTGTCTACATATATCACTGTATGTGGATGAAATGGAGCCAGGGAAAAAGGCTTTAAAGAAAAAGCCTGACGTGCCCTCGGTCCCCAAGAAGTGTGTGACAGGCCAAGAACACAATGCACATAAATTCAGTGAGACACGAATCATCATAATAGAATAGTACAGCTAACTTAACGAATACATGATAATAATCAACTCTAAATAAAAATTAGGTGGCATGTACACAGTACAGTTACAATGCGCAGTAATCTTAATGTTGACTGTTTCTGTTTAGTAGAGCCTTGCTTAGAGACCCCTTTTCCCACCACATGTACACACTTCATTTCAAGCCTGGCGTTTCTGTTCGTTGGTGTTTTAAAATTTGGTTTGTACATTGTGGTTAATGGGGTGTTTTCCACGTGAGAACTTGTGTAGATTTGGGCTGTTGTGTTTGTGTTGAGTGGAAGAAACCGATCCACTATCAGAATCACGCTCATAAGAAGCATTTTAATGAAGGGAAGAGAGACACTTGTGGCCGGTGATGTGCATCAATCACTATACGAGCGCTTGAGGATTCTCTGTAAATGTGTTCGAATAGTCATGCAAGACTTGCGAGAGAAAATGGCCTTGTACAAGTCCTTGTACATGTTGTCAAAGACAAGACTGCACTAGATGTGTGATACGAATACATTGTACTGCACATAGTGTCTCCTGATATATATCCTTTAACTGTGATCTACGGCGTGGTCTTGCTTTTGCCCGTTTTTATAAGGTATTTACTGGCACAGAATGAAGAAAAAGTGTTTTCCTTCGAACTTTTTCATGACCAATGCGAAGGGTGCACTTCTGCTGAGAACTTTTGGTCAACTAAAATTTTCCATTGACGAATTTTGATTCTGAGAGGAAAGTTTGTATGGTAAAAGTTTTTGAAAAGGACTTTCAAAACAGAAGTGTGGGGATAAATGTAGGGCAAGCTTTTGACGTCTGACGGTTTTTCAAAGCGTTTCGATTTTTCTGAGGTGACAATTGATGCACCGTGTTAGATTTGCTTAAAACGTAAGTTTGCTGCATTCTGGAGTGGGCGCAGTACGCCCCGGAGTTCGATCGCGATAAAATCCCTTCCCACAATGGTAATGAAAGGAAGCCAGTGTAAGAGAAATTGATTCTCGATGTAAATAACTTTAAGATTTAATATAATTCGTCCGTATAAAGCTCTATCAAATTGGAGAAGCTATACCTTCCATTATTAGTATTTCTTGTAGCTCAAAGATATTATTTCCACTGATAATAGTTCCTGTGTGCAAAGGACCGGAGTGTAATAAACTTTACATCACATTCTTCGTGTTATTACAAACTGTTGATCACAAATGCATATCATGGACAACATTTCGTCTTTACTATTAAAATATTCGGAAGTACACTAGCATGCAAAAATTAAGGACGAGACGGTTTTTCGAAAGTAACGTCATGCGGAAGTGCTCAACATCGACTCAAATCATACCATAAGATCCGCAAGATGTTAGAATATGAGACAAGTGAGAAAAACCCTCCAAACAAGGAATCCAAAGTATACAAAAGCACTTTATTGGAAAGGTAGCTTCGAACACAACTGGACAGAAGACAGCAACGTCCATGTTACAGGCGGCTGCCAAGAATCATCCAGTCTTTAGTAGGAGATATGATCACCCCTGACTGCGTTGCAGGATTTACAACCTCTGTCCATGCTGAGGACGAGGTTGTCAAGGAACTGTTGAGGCATCGCAGCCCATTCCTCTTGTCGCGCCAATTACAGCTGCGGAATCGTTGCTGGCGGCTGGTGACGTGCTGCCAAGCGTCTCCCGAGAACGTCCCGCACGTGTTCGATTGGATTTAGGTCCGGGAACCTTGCCGGCCTATCCATGCTTTGAATTTCTTCACTCTCCAACAGTTCTGCGACAGCCACCGTACGATGAGGTGTAGCGTTTTCGTCCATGAAGAGGACCTCAGGACCCACAGCACCTCTAAACAGACGCACGTGAGTTTAGAGGTGCGTGAGGCAGGAGAACCTCGGTACAATAGCGGACACAAGTGACTGAATCTCCTTGGAAAATGTGGAGGTCGGTACGGCTACCAAGCATGATACCGCCCCAAACACGAACTCCCCCACCTCCCAACGGGTTTCTATCGATCATGTTGGAGGTTTGATTACGTGTTCCCTGCTATCTCCAGATGTGTATACGTCCAGAATCGCTCGTCAGACTAAATCGGCTCTCATCTGTAAAGATAACTCGATCCCATTGCTGATGTATCCAGTTCTTGTGTTCCTGGCATCACAGAAACAGGCGTCTCCGATGAGCAGGCGTTAATAGCACACACCATACTTGTGACCTTTGTGTATCCTCCTGGCCACGGTAAAACGCGATAACAGCCATCCAGTTGTCTGTTGCATGTGCCTTGTGACTTGACCCGCTGTCTGCCGTCCCTGTCTCTTCTCACCTGTAGGACAATATACTGGTCGTCTGCCGCCGTGTTTGCTCGTGGACGACCACTGCTAAACTGTAGGACAGCTGTTCCTGTCGTTCGAAATGCTCTATAAGCTCGTGAAACGATGTTGTGAGCGATCCCAAACTCCTCGGCCAAACTAGTCACACTTTGAAAATCTTCCAATTTCCCAATGACGCGACCTCGGGTAAAGTCATCCAGATGTCGTCTACTGGATTGCCTGTTGGCCATATCACACGGTGGCAGCAACTCGACGTCGTTCAAACCGATGTACATCGTGCAATAGCTTTCAACGAATTGTTGAGCGTACACCACCCGTGTGCTTTATACCCTTCCGATACTCTTCCCCCTACGTCATGCTGCATATATGCGCATGCTCTACCGTACCGGATCCTAGTCTATTTCCTGAGTGATCTTTCGGTCCGTTCTGCCTGCTCGTTCCGCTGTTATGGTAATTTCTTCTCTTTGTCCTTAATTTTTGCACACCAGTGCACTTCTAAAGTACTACAGATATCCCTCTGCGGCCTTCGCTGACGCCTTTAAGTTTGAAAATGTGCTTTTCGGGGCACAATTAAGCCTTATGCAGGCTACCGCACTAATTTCCCCACTTCAGTTGCCGACGGATTTGTTTGTTTTGAGACAAGATATCCTGAGTTGAGTCCCCCCCCCCCTGCCTACTTCTCCAGCAGGCGCTATACAGCTGAGAATATAATAACAGAATCTCAGCCAAATGCGAAAGTAAAACGCTTATTTTAAAAAACGTAAAAGAACGTATCCCACTCTCAAATAAATCAAAATGTAATTATATGAACGTTATAAATTTCAGAAATAACAATTGCTTATCTATTTCTTCAATTCAGTTGTTTAAATATATTTACCAATTAATCCAACGCGTAGTAAACACCATCCAAACCAACGACGAACGATATTTACTAACGCCATTCGGTTAACGAAATCGTAACGTGATGTGTCCTAAACACGAGCAGGTTGAGAAAGTTGCTGCAACTGCGTAATAAAATATTTCAAACAAACAAACAAAAATTCTATTTAATTTTTCGGAAGTCTGTTATATATCTACTCGCACACAAGCACGCGATCATCTCGATATCGTTGGGGAATTATTTATATCACGTACTATCAAAAGGAGATTCAGACAGAGAAATGTAAGCAAACCCACTAACCAGTAAGACTTCGGAAGTACAGATAATTATTCTGAATTTTACGAATTGCTCAATGGAAATGTTGATGAAGGTGACATTTTCCGATTAAACTTCCGTATTCGACTCCATGTAGTTCAAGCACAGTCGAAGAAGTGTGACACATATTCCTCAGCGCCGTTTGTCTACGCGTTTGTAAGGTTTGAAATCGTTGCATTTAGGATTAAAATCACGGATTGTTAATTTTGAGATGAGTTATATCCTCATTTGTGTTGCCTCCCTTTCCTGCGGAGAGACACAGGTGAGGTTAAAACTATGGAGCCAGCAATATGAATACTTGAAAAGCATCTAATCGAACGAAAAGACGTTATTGACAAACGCTATGTCTCCTTCTAAACCCAAACAATTTTAGAAAGCCGTCCAATTGCGCATTAAAAATCGTCGAAACAAAGAGAGAACGCAATTTAACTTCACACAAGTCTGTTATTATTCTACTCGCAAGCACGCCTGAGGTGTTTTGTATTTCGTTGTTACACTATTTATTACGCGTAGTGTAACACGGATAGTCAGGATGGGAAATGTAAACAAGCAAGCTGAAACGTAGCACTTCAAGATACAGCCAAATAATTTCTTCTGCAATCATTTCGGGTACAAATGCATTGCATAATTATACAAACAACTATTCGGACAGAGCACTAAGGAGATTAAAAAAACATGACCATATGCTCTTCGATTTACAACTGGGTCCCTGTAGAAAAAGCTTTCGTAAACCAATACTCACCCTTCAATACATGAGTCATAAGCGTTTTGAAGATCATTAAGTAGTACTAATTTGCAAAACACATTTATTGTGAATACAATTTGGCTTCCTTTGAGTATTTTGGTAAGAATGGAATGTGTTGAGCTTTGTAAATCAGACCAACTGAGCCGACGCTCACATGAGCTGTACTAACATCATAAAATACACACCCACATACAAGGCCGAAATTTTTCGAAAATCGCAAAGTCGAGAGAATTATTCGTCTTAAATATAAGCATGGGTGGTCTGATGCCCAACTCACATTTAACAATGCTTCTATCATAATTTGACACTTATGCTTTTCGAGTATTGTTAGGGGCTGCGGTCATATCGCACGGGATAGCTGCGCTACTGGTAGATGGAGGAACTACACTCTGTCTGTTGTTCGGATATCCTGATCCTGTACTGTTTTCTAGATCTTTAATCACTGAGGCTGACACAGCAAGACCTATAGGTTTACGTGAAGCGTCTGTTATTCTGAATGACGAGGCATCAATCATCCCAGCAGCTGCAATAGACTGTATGGACAGCACGTATGGAAATTATGTGGGACAGTATCGCCCTACGGAAATCGTATAAGAGGAGTAAACAAGGAGTCAGTGTTAAGCACTCAAGGTGTGTTTGCTCGTCGTTCCTGACAACGGACATCTGCAGCATGACCCGTCGAAAACAACGGCAGCCGCACCACCAAGTTTCCGATTTCAATCGCGGGAGAATTGTGCCATATCGGGATTATGAATTCTCACTCCGAAACATCGGTGCTTGTGTGGGACGGCATGCGGCCCCGGTGGGGAGAATATTGCATCAGGGGTAGCAGAGGAACTAACACATCGACGTGCGGGATTCAAACGGCTCCGCCACACAACCGCATGAGGGGACCGACATCTGGTGAGCTTAGCTCTCACGTATCGCACAGCCACATCGACCACCATAGCTCAACAGTTCGAGAATGTGTCACAAGAACTATTCTCCACACGGACGGTTCAACGTCGTCTGCTGCAGCGCGGTATGTTTGCGCTCCGCCCATTGCTTCGGCTCCCTTTAACTGTACAGCACCGGCGTTTCGACTAAAATGGTTACAAGAACTTCTCGCATTGAGGAGTCAATGGCAAAGCTTTATGTTTTTCGACGAATTCCGCTTCAGTTTGTGGCACCGTGCCGTGTAGCAGCTGTAATGGCCGCACATGGTGGCTATACAATATGATAATCGTATGTGTTCCCCACGTCTCACCGGGTTGTATTTGTAATCGATTCATCCTTCTGTCACCTGCTTTCTGTAAGATAAATATAGCTTTGAAAGCTTTGATATCTCTTGCCTTTTGCGATGTTGCTGTTTTAATGGCCACTTGTGTGCAGAACATTTTTTTGAAATTTTCAGAATAATTTAGAACGTTAAACTGCATCTTTTCTAAAGAAAAAAACCAAAACAGAAAAAAACCAAAACAGAAAAAAACCCTGCACTTATAGGTAAAGATTATTTACATTTTTGACATCAACATAAAAAATACCTCCAGAAGCACATTCATTGCACAAACAACAAGATACATGAAAGTCAGTGTTATCATTCATTATATCACAAATAACGGAAATGGGAGGTTAAACAAAATTTTAAAGACACAGTGAGATTAGAAGTTCAATAAATGACAACCAATGAGTTACCGCTTTTGCTAGAAAACAATTTTGTTTTGCAAAATTTAGCGTCTCAACATCTGTTGCTATAATACATCAATTTCGTGGTGTCGTTACTTTTTTAAAATACGTTGATTTCTGGATATCAAACGCAGAAAAAATACTACTAAATACTTAAAGACGACAAAGAAAAAAATGGAAAAATATTGTTTCAATTCAAAAAGTGCAAAACATATTTCTAATTTCCTCAGATGACTTAAAACCCACAGGACGCGACCCAAAGGTAAATCTCTTTTCGGGGCTAGAGGAAACCAGGTGGTACCTCACAACACCCCAGTGGACGGACATGGAACTAATGCTTTATAGCCTTCTAGTATTTTTAAGCATATCAAGTTTCCCAGCGATGTTGCTTTAAAAGCCGGTGGTTGCATGTCACATCTCAGATGCAAACGTATATTCACGACCGAACACTGCGACGGTAAAAAAGGTCACGTGTTGTGCATCTCTATTAGGTGGGTAGAAAAAACCCGAAATTCTCTGATCGAAACTTCTTAGTGCGGAAATGTTGTGAGTATGCACCACTAAAAATTGGATGAAATATTTTTCGAATCAGTTAATATCTTTGGCTCTGACCAGCGGCTCAAAGTTTGGTATTTCACTAAAAACATGGCCTATTCGAGTATCTGTTGAAAATACCAGAATTACCCGGATCGAATTCTCTAGTGCAGAAAGGGTTTTAATAACCATCGACAACAAATTTTTAAAGTATAATCGCAATCAGTTAATTTATTCGGCTCTGACCAAAGGCTCGAAGTTTCGAAATTTTACATAAAAAACGTGAAACGTATTGCAGTAATACACTCGCTTTCGCGCTCCCTTTCAGCCAATCCAGCCATCCTGTCTTGGTCTACTCTCCTCAGAATGAACTTGGCCGCCGTTGCTCTTACCAACTTGGGGTGAGGTGTGTTAGAGAGGGGATTCGAGGCCATCATCGGAGCCGCGCCATTTCCGCTAGTAAACTTCGCTGGCGTAATGGCGAATGTGATGGAAATTCTAAAGCCTCGTCCGAGATAAACGTTTGTTTGTCCCATTTTTGGAATCCCAAAAGTTCTGTGGGACAGCCAGCTTCCGACATATGAAGATATCATAAGGTGTTGTTTCAACGAGTGGCGTAAAATTATTTTGATACTGACAACAAACAAGATCTCAGTTTCTCATGTGTTGCAGACCTGTGACTGGGAAAAGTGAAAAGTTGTTTCAAAGAGCGTCTATTCCAACAGTTTCTCAACGGCTTGTATACGCTATGTTGCTTCCATATCATAAGAAGTAGGTCAACATGAAGAGTGCTAGTAGACGTGTGACCTAAAGTCAATCAGTGAAAGATATGGTAGAAACGTTTAGGCATAAAGCAAATGCAACACTTTTTGATATAGCTGCTTGCAAGTGCTCAGATATAAATAAATGCACTTGCCCTTCAGTGAATAAAGTCCCAGCCAAAGAACGACTGTTCCGTGGATCAGAAATCAACCAGGAAATGTTACATAGGTCCCATTGATCTTATCGAAACACAGAAGCTCCAAAAGTGAATCAAGAGAAAATTACAATATTCTGCTCTTCCCAGGAAACAGCAGGCTGTGAGCGTTTCTAGTGGAACTAACGACGACGATCCAATTGAAACAGAAACCGAATTAATTCCTGACGAAGGAACATGCGATTTGTATCGCCCCAGTACCAGTAAGACAACTCAATCCCCTTCTCAAATGCGAGTACCACTTTCCGCAACTGTACTTAGTAGTCAGCGATTTGGTGTGTCTGACAGAGCAACTGCTTCAATAGTATCAAGTGCACTTCAGGATATGTGCCTTATATCGAAATCATACACTTTCATTGTAACAGACAAAAGTAAAATTCGAAGGGAAAAGGAAAACTGTTGTAAGCAGCTTGAAACAAAGACTCCGTTCGGTACCGCCTTTAGAGGTTTATATTTTGATGCCCGTAAGACCCAGACATTAGCTCAAGTAAAAATCGGGGCAACATGTTATAGGAGAACCGTCACAGAGGAACACATCTCGCTAGAGAAGGAGCCATCGTCACAGTATGCTGGACATGTGACTCCCAAATCTGGCACAGAACTTGAAATAGCCGACAGCATATATGAGTACGTGGTCTCGAAGGTTTGTGACTTCAGTGAACTTCAAGTTATTGGTTGTAATGAAACCACAGTAAATACCAGGTACAAATCTGGTATAATTCGTCTTCTGGAGCTACAAATTGGCAAGCCTTTGCAATGGGTAAGTTGGCACCTCCATTTTAATGAGCTACCTCTCAGACACCTATTCAAACATATCGATGGCCCAACAAGTGATCCCAAGTCGTACGGTGGTCCCATAGGTAAAAAATTCCCTGGGTGTGAAGAGTTACCGGTAGTCGAATATGAACACGTGTATTGTGATTTACCTTCAATTACAGCTTCAGATTTGAGTACAGACCAAAGATATTTGCTGGACATATCACATGCAGTTCAATCAGGCACCTGCTTATCTGACCTCAGTAAAAGTAATTCGGGGCCGCTCTCACACTCACGTTGGTTGACAATTGCAAAAATTTATTGAGGCTACACATCGCTTCTGCAAATCTAACTTCAGGATTAAGGCAGACCTTAATGATGGAATATATCATTTACGTTTACACACCTTTATGGTTTACTGTCAAAACTAAACACACCACCGATGATGGTGCAAAGCACTTACGGAAACTCGTTAACAGATCTAGATTCTTGCTAGAGAACCTTCTAGAGGTTATTGATCCAGTCATTCCTAGAAATGCGTTCTTCGCTTTCCCAGAAAATCTGCTGTTGGCTATGCTTACAGATGATAGAGCAGAAATTAGACAGCTGGCAGTCCGGAGAATAGTCAAGGAAAGGGGAATTATTAGTGAATCTTTCCGCAGCTTTGTTGTGCCTCAGCTTAACTTTGAAGCCAAGCACCACCTAGACTTAATCGACGGGTTTCACTGTGAATTTACACCACCGCCAGCCTTGAGAGGAACTCTTGAGTCTCCACGAAAGGGCCAACGGCTGGGATTTCTCCCAATTTCCGTGTCTCACACAAGCTGTCGAGCGGAAAGTGAAACTAGTAATTGAGGCATTATCTCACGTGTGTGGGCACGACAATAGGGATGGATATACACGATTCACACTACTGTCTAGAAAGATCATGCCACAGTTTGATCACAAATCAAACTTCTACAAATCAACCTCATGACGTCAAACTGAATAATTATGAGACAATGATGAGACGTCGTAGACTGGTTTTAATCTACCCTGCTGGCCACCCAAAATGCAACACCAAGAAGGCCACGAGGTAGCAAAGCCAGATTTACTAGACACATAACAACAGAAACAAAGATGAAAAGATTGAGCTTACAAGCCCGTGCGACTTGCGGAACACGTAGAGATCAATGGTTCGTGTGGCCCACATGGCTTGCAATAACGGCCGCTACACGCTGCGGCATCGAACGAAAGAGGCTTTGGATGTGGGCTTGGGGTATTTCTGTCCAGGCTGCTTCCACAAGTTACCACAGTTCATCAGGCGTATCCGCGGGTGGTGTTTGTCGTGCCACTCGGTTGCCGATCAGCGACCAGACGTGTTCGATGGGCGACATAGTGGGAGAACAGGCGAGCCGCGGCAGCAGTGACACCTGGTGGGCCGTGAAGAATTGTTGCACGATGAGTGCCACGTGCGGGCGCATTGTCCTGTGAAACGTGGCCGCTGGCAGGTCCTGCAGGAAAGGGAGGACTACAGGCTCCAAACCGTCGGAGATGTAACGGTGGATGTTGAGTGTACCGGCGATGCGTACCAGAGGGGTGCGGGTGTCATATCCAATTGCACTCTAAACCATAACACCAGGCGACGGATTGGTATGGCGATGCATAATGCAGGCGTCATACAGTCTCTCGCCGCGGTGCCGGCACACGCGGATCCAACCATCGTGGTGTTGCAGGCAGAAGCAGAATTCGTCAGAGAAGACAATGTCGTGCCATTCGTAGTCCAGGTGCGGCGTTCAACGGCCTACTGCCGCCGCACTAGCCGGTGGTGAAACGTCAATGGTAATCGAAGCAATGGGCGCCGTGCGACAAGTTCCCGCCCCTGCAGTTGACGTCGAACGGTACGTGCTGACACAGGTTGTTGTGCAACACACCCTAATTCCTGCGCTAACGTTCTTGATGTGGCCGTGCGAGCCATCAATATTTGCGACACAATATGCCGGTCCTCTCGTTCGGTGATGTGCCGCGGCTGCGGCATTCGCTCACGTCGGTCCGTCCGTCCCTCCTACACCCACCGAATCCATACTCGCCTCACTGTGCCTGGATGTCGTCTCACACGAGCGCCGGTGTCTCGGTACGATAAACCGCTGTCCCGATAAGCCACTATTCTTCTTCTGTCGAACTCCGAAACCCGCTCGAATGACTGCCGTATTCTGCGACGAGGCATCAGGTAGCTTCCCGCGCACAGTTCCGGCAGCATAGCCCACTTCCACTACTTGCACCCCGCCTTCTGTGCACCCTTTTTATAGTGTTTCTCGGTGGCGTGCCCGGCGCACATGATTTGCATATGCCCTGCAATGCTAATCGTTAGCATGTCCTCTCGCGGGCGACTCATGCTGCGAATTTCAGGCCAATCGGATGTTTCCTTCTTGGTGTTGCATTTTGGGCAGCCAGCAGTCTATAAACAATCATATACATTTTGCGTTTTTTATGTAAAATTTCGAAATTTCCAGCATTTGGTCAGAGCAGAATAAATTAACTGATAGGAATTATACTTTGTACATTTGTTGCTGATGGTTATTAAAACCTTTTCTGCACTAGGGCATTTCTATCCGAGTAACTCTGGTATTTTCGACGGACACTGGAAAAGTGCATGTTGTTAGTGAAATTTCAAAACTTTGAGCCTCTCGTCCGAGCAAAAGATATTAACCGGTTCAAAAATATTTTACACAATTCTTAGTGGTGCTCACTCACAACGTTTCCGCAATAGGGACTTTCTAATAGAGAATTTCAGGTTTTTCGACCCACCCTAGTGGACAAGCGGACAAAATTCACGAATAATTAGATATCATGGGGATAACACTTAGGAAAAACAAGTACTGGAGGATACAGTTCGTTATAACTTGTGAAGTGACCACTTCATGGCAGAAATCTGCACCCTGATATACACTGACGAAAAAAAAAATCCCAACACCAAGAAGGGGTTGTGTTAGATAAACGACAGTTAGTACGCGGTGAGAGTACATCTGTAAGATGACGTCTATGCACATTTCGCGCTCAGCGCATACATGTGGCGCTAGTAGCGCCCCTCGGAACATGCAAAGCAGGTTTGCTGTAAATACGCGCTGTAACGTTCGTGAGCGTTAGTTATCGTTCAGATTCGACGTAGTGTGTTGATGTTAGTCAAGAATGCCTTTAAGAAGACGAAGAAGCCATTATCAACAGCTCACGGAGTTTGAACGAGGTCGTGTAATAGGGCTACGAGAAGGTGGATTTTCTTTCCGCAATATTGCAAAACGACTTGGCAGGAATGTAGCCACTGTGCATGATTGTTGGCAGCGGGGGTCAAGAGAAGGTACTGCCTCAAGAAGACTGGGTTCCGGCTGGCCACGTGGCACTACTGAGAGGGAAGACCGCCGTGTACGGCGTATAGCCGTGGCGCATCGTACCGCGTCTGCGGCAGTAATTCGAGCTGCAGTTGCCACCACAGCGACACAATGAACTGTTACAAATCGGTTACTTGAAGGACAGCTCCGAGCCAGATGCCCTGATGCGTGATTTCCACTTACTCCAAAACATTGCCGTTTGCGACGTCAGTGGTGTCAAGCTAGAGCTCATTGGAGGACGGAGTAGAGATCTGTTGTGTTTTCTGATGAAAGCCGGTTCTGCCTGGGTGCCAGTGATGGCCGTGTGTTGGTTAGAAGGAGGCCAGGTGAGCGCCTGCAACCAACCTGTCTGCGGCCGAGACACACTGGGCCTACACCTGGAGTTATGGTCTGGGGAGCAATTTCCTTTGACAGCAGGAGCACTCTCGTGGTTATCGCACGCACCCTGACGGCACAGTTGTACGTCGGTCTGGTGATTACGCCTGTTGTGCTGCCATTCATGGACAGCATTCCAGGGGGTGTTTTCTAACAGGATAACGCTCGCCCGCATGCCGCTGTTGTAACCCAAAATGCTCTTCAGAGTGTCGAAATGTTGCCTTGGCCTGCTAGATCACCAGATCTTTCACCAATCGAGCACGTATGGGACATCATTGGACGACAACTCCAGCGTCACCCCCAACCAGCATTAACCGTCCCTGTATTGACCGACCAAGTGCAACAGGCATGGAACTCCATCCCAGAAACTGACATCCAGCACCTGTACGACACAATGCATGAACGCTTGCGTGCTTGCATTCAACATTCTGGCGGTTACACTGGTTATTAATGTACCAGCATTTCACATTTAAAATGGCTCTTCTCGCGCTTACAATAAGCTGTGATCTTGAAACCTTAATCGATTAAATATGTTTCCTATACAAATGTATTGGCGCCACTTCATTCCTCTACAACTATCTTTTCGTGGTGTTGGGATTTTTTTCCCGTCAGTGTAACTCCAATGAAATAGCGTTTCAGTGCTGCTTATCCTCGCTTAGATGATCTTTGGATCATTTCTCGAACATTTGGAATAAGTAATACTCTCATACTTTTCATACTTGGTCTACAGGGTGTACCAAAAATGTAATACAATTGCCGTTTTTTGCGGTATAATAACAGCCCACGGAAAATGATCGCAGAACAGTAAGTGATACCTGATAAGTTAAAATCAGAAGTGATGAATCGGAACATGACGGACTATGTTCCGGTCACTTTGGCTTTGAAAGGACCCTTGGCAAAATTAAACAGAAATACGTTTGGATAAACGTGTTCCCTGTTAGTAAAAACTACATGGCGAGTTGCGAAGAATGCCTGAAACGTCGTGGTTTCAAAAAGAAGCAAGTTGTGTGTCTAATTACTCGATAAATGGTATCTGCCCCATTGCCCAAAATGTCGATGGATATCGCTTGACTCATTTACTTAGTACATAGAACTGATTCCATTAAAGACTATGCGAGCTACCGAAATTGCCAAAAATTGTTTCTCTAACCAGATAGCGCATCACGGTGTCCCACATCTCTTACTCACGGACAGAGGAACAAATCTGTTGTCTGATTTTACCCTGAGATGTAGCGTAAGTTTGGCATAAAAAATTCGATACTTTCTCCGCCATGCTCAGACAGACGGACAAGCCGAGTGACAAATTCCAACAATAATGCACCTACTGCTATAATATATATATAGCTAGTGCCGTTAATGCCCACCAGATGGAGACGTCACAGTAGCTGAGCCCATCTTACGGATTTATGATGTCAGAAGCTGACTTAAAAATACACACAGCACCGTGGATTGTTGACCACCGTGGTGTATATGTAACGCGCTCGGCTAGATATCGAGAGTTCTGTTGGTTCAATTCCACAGCGGCGGCTGAAAAACAATTTTTCGGATGCTGTGTGTTTTTTGAACGTGGAAAGAACGATGTATTTATTTTTTAACTGTCGCCACGTATTTGGAGTATTTTCACGTTGGATCTCGCCCTTTGGATTACTGCTATAATATATATATATAGCTAGTTCCGTTAATGCCCGCCAGATGGAGACGTCTCAGTAGCTTAGCTCATCTTAGGGATTTATGATGTCAGAAGCTGACTTAAAAATACACATGGCACGATGGATTATTGCCCACCGTGGCGTATATGTAACGCGCCCGGCTAGATATCGAGAGTTCTGTTGTTTCAATTTCACAGCGGCGCCTGAAAAACAATTTTTCGGATGCTGTGTGTTTCTGGAACGTGGAAAGAGCGATGTATTTATTTATTAATAATGCACTCTCGTGCAATTTATTTTTACCCTAATTGAAAGGACTGAGACAAATACACATAGTTCGTGGCAATGTCCTACAAAGGCACAAAGGCGCGACGCACAGTGCTATTGATGAACCTCCCAACTTCTCATGTTCGGAAGAGATCCGAATACGCCAGGACAGTTGTTGAGCGAGGAAACCCTGTTTAGGTAAGCTGAATACTAAAGCTACGCCCGAGAGCTTAGTCACGAGAATGCAAGTTGCGAATAAAGTTTTCAATGGTAATCTACAAGAGGCAGCCCAAACTTCCAGGGAATATCGAGCAAAGTAGGAAGTACACAAACAGATCAAGATTGGGAAGCTAGTGTTCAAGCACGAATCATCAGCAACGAAGTCAAGGTCGCGAGATTTGGCAAAACCTTCTAAAGGACCCTTCAGAGTAATTGAAAAACAATCTCCATTGAACTTTAAAATCGCCCCTGTACCTATGCCTGATCAAAGGCATCCTGAAGAAAAGATCTCAGGCCCACTTGACCGGTGATTGCATGGGATATCCACCGCTTTCAGCCACATGAATCGGAAGCACGTCAATGGTTGGAAGAGACCATACAGGCTGCCAGCCCTGCTCCCACGGTGGAGGAATCAGCAGCAAACGGAGAGGCAGAGGGAAGCAAAGAAAAAGTCCACCGATCGTAACGAGAGCATCGTTTTGACCCCGAGATGAGCACGGGAGATTGGTAAAACCTCTAAGTTTCGGACATCAGACGGCAGAGGAAAAATCCAAGGAAGAAATGGTTTCATACGGGGAGGATAGTAATAGCACAGAAATGTACAATTTTGAAGAAGAAGTGGATTTCGCGAGCAACACTCAGGACCGCGCAGAAGAAGAGTAGGCCTAAATACGAGGAAAGGCACGTTGAGTCCAAAAAGGATTTGGTCGGACGCACATTGGCTATCACCTGTGTAACTTATGTTGATATTCTTTTCTTGTCATAGCCAATGAAAAATAAATCAGAGATTTTATACAG
The DNA here is from genome assembly GCA_039090855.1 of Macrothele yani. NCBI lineage: Eukaryota > Metazoa > Arthropoda > Arachnida > Araneae > Macrothelidae > Macrothele > Macrothele yani. The sequence goes on from CM077031.1 coordinate 44,483,846, forward strand.
ACTTTCCTATTACCCTTTGATATGTCTAAAATTAGACATATCATGAAATATAGGAAATAGGGAGATATACATATTTAAAATTTCCCATTCTTCAAACAGAAAACATATATATTCATATTTTTTTTATTGGAAGGTAGGAGGATTATTATAGTGTGCAGCCTAAATTGTGGGAAAATATTTACATTTCATTTATGTTATAAATTTTGGTTTCTATGTAACTCCAAGGCGTCACCGTTAGTTATAAATAATTACGGTAATTGATCGTCTAATTTGTTCATTACTGCCGTTGTTAAAATTTTCTGTTATTTGAAAAGTGCACAATTCGTGGCCTTCTCACAAACGAGAATTGAGAAAGGCCACATGGCGACAGACCATATGGCAATCGTCTCGGGCATTTAGGCTCCGAAAAAGTCTGCAAAAATCACCCCAAAATTCCCTCTCGAAGCACTAAAGAAACATTATGGCAGTGGCTTTTCTGCTAACTGAATTGCATAATGGAAAACCGAAGGCCACCCACAGTTAAAAACAAAGCAATAAATCCTTCTTCAAATGGCGAAAAGAAGGCCTTGTGACGGGACAAATAGTAGAGAGAGAACCCATGGAGAACATAAAACAAGCGTCGGGGCAGTCTCAGGTCTGATTCGATTGTGCCAACACGCAAAAAAAAAAACCGCAGCTGCGAGGAGTATTGAAAGAAGCCCTGCAAGCGGACCGTACAGAATAAAAGACACAACGGGGACCCAACCCCGGAGCTAATCAAGTTTCGCATCTATAGAATAACAATAGCTATGAATTATCCCCTCAAATATGAACGACATCGCAGTCCCTAAAACATGCGGATCCTCGACGGAGTAACGAGTATAGAGTAACGAGGGCTCTGAATAATCCCCTCAAAAATGAACGTTATCTCAGTCCCTAAAACATGGGGCTCCTCGACCGACTGACGACTATAGAGTAATGAGGGCTCTGAATAATCCCCTCAAAAATGAACGTTATCTCAGTCCCTAAAACATGGGGCTCCTCGACCGACTGACGACTATAGAGTAATGAGGGCTCTGAATAATCCCCTCAAAAATGAAAGTTATCTCAGTCCCTAAAACATGGGGCTCCTCGACCGACTGACGACTATAGAGTAATGAGGGCTATGAACAATCCCCTCTAAAATGAATGACATCGCAGTTCCTAAAACATGGGGCTCCTCGACCGAGTAACGAGGGCTATGAATAATCTCCTCAAAAATGAACGACATCGCAGTCCCTAAAACATGCGGATCCTCGACCGAGTAACGAGTATAGAGTAACGAGGGCTATGAATAATCACCTCAAAAATGAACGACATCGCAGTCCCTAAAACATGGGTCTCCTCGACTGCGTAACGAGTATATAGTAACGATGGCTATGAATAATCTCCTCAAAAATGAACGACATCGCAGTCCCTAAAACATGGGTCTCCTCGATCTAGTAACGAGGGCTATAAATTATCCCCTCACAAATGAACGACATCGCAGTCCCTAAGACATGGGTCTCCTCGACCGAGTAACGAGTATAGAGTAACGAGGGCTATGAATAATCCCCTCAAAAATGAACGACATCGCAGTCTCTCGGACATAGGGCTCCTCGACCGAGTAACGAAAGCTATGTACAATAAAATCCCAGCAAAAATGACCGACATCGCTGTCCCTCGGACATGGGGCTCCCCGACCGATATGAGGTCGACAACAGAGCACAAGTGCATAGGGTGTCTACACAAAAAGGCAAGAGATGCCTTGCTACTTCTCTCCTCTAAGGATATCCTAAAGCCTTCCAAGGTATGTGGTCTTATTCAAACATTTGATCACAACCTACACGAGCCATTGGACGATGAAAGAGTGCATATAACTCTGTCCTGTGTGAAAGGGAGCACCTAGTTGGAAGTCTCGAACACATTTTTATTCGTTCTTTTGGGCGTTATAGACATGTTCATTAAGAGCAATTCCCAGCTAATTTGGCGTCAAGACTATGCGGGGTATGTGCAGTATACATATGTAGTAGCTTATAATTAAATTACGGAAGTTTTTTTAATCTACGTGCAAATATCAATGGCACTCACGCTTGTACTATGTTCTCGTTTTTGGTGTGTATTTGAATGTTTTAGTATTCTCTCACATATGCTGTTTTTGTGACACATTCTTTTAGATTGTGCATGTGCACTGTGCAGTATACAGTATGCTAGGATCTCAACATTGAGCCAAGTGTTTAAATCAGTGTTAGTGTCTAAATCAGAGTGCATAATTATGCTGCCAATAGAGCAGCCCGCCATATATCCATTCCAGCGGATTTGTGTTCCTCTCCACGGATAAAGGTGACAGTGTATATACATAATAGTACATAAAAAATGTTAAGCGTGCGTTTAAACGAGCGTTGGGTATTGTTTCGAGTGTGTATGTGCGTTGCTGTGACTTTTCGGTAGATTGGGACGTGCTGAAGTTAAATCCAGGCATGCACACCCAATCGCAGTTATTTAATTTGTTCAGATATTTAATTTGTTGCTGCATAATTTTTGGTTGTCAACGCAAGTAGGAAAACTCCTCGCTAGCCTCGAGCAGCAGAGGAGCGGGGCAAAAGTTTGACAAAATTTTCTTTAAATTTTAATTTTGTTTTAATTCTTTTTTTGGTGGGGATATCGGGTGTCTAATTGCACGCGATACCTCACTTGGTGCCGCGGCCATATCAGCCTGTAAATGGTAAGATCCAACACTTTTTAATTCAGTTAACGGAACTATTTGATGGCCTGATAATCAAAAAGATAGCTACATTGTGAACTACAGTATTTATTCCGACGGAACTGTCGTACTTCTGTATTTCCTTAGAATACTGCTTTCACATCATTCGACAATTTTTCCCCTGCAGAGAATCAACTGTGTAGATTTTCTCTTAGATGGACATTTTTTTGGATTCATTAGAATAAAAAAACTTGCATTAACGATGTGGAAGAATTTATGGAGCATTGTAAATGCTATATGTTTCACAGTGAGATAATCGCCAAACTAAAGACATGATTGAGTAGTTAAATCTATTATTCATTATCATTAAAAAATCAAAAGAAGTTGTAAACATTTAAAATAATAACAGAACACGGCTATGACTACTGACTTCAACCTTATGCCTCGAAGGCAAGAACACCTCTGAAGATTCATTTTGCCGTTACAGCACGTACATCAATAGTGCTTGTCACGAGAACAATGCGTGACGTGATATATACCAATAAACAAAACGTAATAGCATATGAACAATTACGTCATTACATGATATTAAACAGCAAAATAAGGATTGATTCCCTACAATCCCCCCTCATAATTCTTATTTTCAATATATGGAAACATTTTGTGAGTTTTCCCCCTCATAAATATTACTCAGCACTAGTGAAACAGTAACACTTTCATGCTAAATTAAACAATAATGAGTTTCAATAACTCGCAACATTTTTTATGCTTATTAGCAGTTAGTCCTTTCGTTACAATATCTGCGGTCATGTCACTTGAACTCATGTGTTTCACATTAATCTTACCTGATTCGTATATTTCTCTGACAAAATGGTGACGAATGCCAATATGCTTCGTCCTGGAATGATAGATCGGATTATGGACTAGCTTCTGTACTGACTGATTATCACAGTATATATACGTCGGTGACGTCTTAGGTTGTGAAGAAAGTTTGCTAAGAAAATTCTTTAAGTATTTCTGTGACATTGCTTATTTTGTTCGGCGACATTGCTTATTTTGTAATGCTATCGAAAAATAATAAAGGCTTAGTTACCAAGGGCTGGATTGAAGTTCAGAAACTGTCAGTCATTCGTCCAATTTTCAATGTCTTAATGAGTGATTATGCAGCCTCCCTTTTAGCAGTCGTAAAGACGTTCTTCTTTGAACTTTTTTGCGTCCTAGTTTACTTTGCTGGATGCTTCCCTGGCTGCCGGCTTGGTTAGTGCACTTAACTTGGAGATTTAGAAGCAGAGATATATGGTGAAAGGCAATTTACCGCTACGCACCATAGCGGAAAGTCTATGAATTACTTGAAAATTTTTTAAATTATATGAAAAACATATCACACGGAAAACACTATCTGACAAAGAAGGAATTTTTCAAATCGGACTCCTAGAAGTAGAGATATTGACAAAAATAAGATGTACATTTAGGCCGCCTGGCGGAGAAACTGTCGGATATTTTAAGAAGAAAATATTACGGAAAGGTTTATCTATGTGAGTGGCATCAATCCACGAAGGAATTTTTTCAATCGATATTATAGAAGCTCAGATTTTATGGCAAATACATCAGAAGCAAAAATTAAAAGTTACGCCCCCTGGTGGCCAAAGTATTCTCTACCAAAAATTTGTAATTATATGCAAAAGATTTTCCATCAGGAGATGTATCCGCTGATTTTTTTTTCAAACCAGAGTTTTAGAAGAAGGGTTATCGGGGAAAATGTAATTTACTTTTACGCCCCCTAGCGAAAAATCTATGTGTAATTTGAAAAAGTAACTGTATCTAAAATACTCTTCCACATAAGTGGAATCGAAAGATAAAATATTTTTTTAAATCGGATGTTTAGAAGCAAATATGTGGAATAAAACGTGTTTTTAAATTCGACATCATCTGCATTTACGCCCCTAGCGGCAAAATTGTGCATCGTAAAAAAAACGAAATAAAGGATCATCTTTTGCATATTGCATCCTTCTAAATGCAAAAAGTAATTTTACAAATCGGACTAATAGTTGCAGAGATACCGTGGGTGCAGACGGACGGACGGACGGACAAACCGATAACATAAGCACGATCTGTTTTTACAAGAGACGTGCTAAAAATTGTGCACCATAATAATATATGAAAACTAGAGTTTTTATCCTATTTTAAGGAACGAATCATTTTGAAATTGTGCAATTCTGGTGTATAAAAAAATGTACAGCCCTAGAATTAACAAAAACACAATTGACTTTATTAACACTACATTACAATCTAGTTTACAGATTGGTAATCATTATATACTACGCGATGTAATGCCGGTTCAAACATCTTTAGATAAAACACTTTATTGCGGTACATTACTAAGGCAAAATATCGTTCTCTCAACTAGACTATATTTCACACTAAATATAAAATTGCAAAGAAACTGTATTATAAAAGAGCTAATAACACATACATACACTTGAAGTTCCGGTAGGCTGAAAATCTTGATTAGTTGCATGAAACCATTTGGAGCGTAGTTCTTCATTTCCCGGAAATTTAAACTTTGACGCTTTGGTAGCTGCGTCGTAATTGCTACGGCAATTTGGTACAAAACAATGTGAAGGCATATTAAAACAAAAAAATAGTTTATTAACACCGTGAAATAAATAACAAAGTGTGAAATAATGTGAATCAGTTAGCTGCAAGAACAACGAACAACCTCATGGAACAATTCTACAATAATCACACCAGATCACAGACGCTAACTATGGTTACGGTCGTTGGTCAAATTTAACAGGTCTTCCTGTAGTGAGGTCAGACGTCGGAGAGCAGGAGGTGTCTGGGCTTTGTTTCAGAAGGCGTAGGCTGTGCGCTACAAAATGGGAGAAAAAGTTCATACTTTCGAACGAAGAAAATTATATTGTTTTAAATTGACAAGTGGAATTATTATATGACAGGTGAAAATTTAAATTACATGACATAGCTGTTCCCATTATATCGTAGGTTAAGTACAATTACTATGAAAGAAAAGTGAGTTTCTGAGGTCGAAAATAACAAATCTTTTGGAATACATCGTACGCTTTCGTAACATTTTGCTAAAGCCATTTCCAAAAATTGGGTTACAATTGCGTTCCTCAAACGCTGACAAAGTGTTCCGAATGTGTATCAACCTGTACCGCATATGTTATCAAAGCTTTCTTCGCCATAAAATGTTTTATAATAGAAAACACTAGTATTTTTACATAACACATTCGGGACACTTCGTGACAAAAGAATGGAACACTGTCACAGCGGGTCTGGGTCAAAACACCGACACCCAAAACACCGACAGGACAAAACACCGACACCCGAAACACCGACACCCAAAACACCGACAACCAAAACACCGACAAACTGTCAACATTTTACTTCAACAGTTTTAAACTTCAAGCCTTGTATCGTACTTCTTTGACAATAGTCGGCGCTGCAGTACCAATGCAAAATTTCCTTTGTTAAAACTGCAGTAAGGAGCTATATAAAAATTTCAGTTTTTCCTGTATATTTAAAATTGTTTGTTTGTATGTCCGCTATACAAATCGACAGTTTTCAATTTAGAACCACCAAATTTGGTATACTACCTCATGGTACTCTAAGTTAGACCGTAAACCCTTTTTGGAATGGATCGAGGCCCGGGTCAAGGGGGCCCATACAAAATTTTCGTAAAATTTACAGTTTTCAATTTAGAACCACCAAATTTGGTATAATATCTCATGGTGCACAAAGTTAAACAGTTGACCGTTTTGGAAAGTGGTCGGGGCCCGGGGTCAAGAGGGCCCCATACAAAATTTTCGTAAATTCTACAGTTTTCAATTTAGAACCACCAAATTTGGTATAATATCTCGTGGTGCTCTAAGTTAGCCGTAGACAGTTTTTGGAAGGGGTCGGGGCCCGGGGTCAAGTGAATTTTAGTAAAATCTACAGTTTCCAATTTAGAACCACCAATTTTGGTATACTATCTCATGATACTCAAAGTTAAACCGTTGACCATTTTGGGAAGTGGTCGGGGCCCGGAGTCAAGAGGGCCCCATACAAAATTTTCGTAAAATCTACAGTTTTCAATTTAGAACCACCAAATTTCGTATACTACCTCGTGGTACTGTAAGTTAGACCGTGAACTCTTTTTGGAAGGGACAGGGGTCAAGGGGGCCCCACACAAAATTTTCGTAAATTCTACAGTTTTCAATTTAGAACCAACACATTTGGTATACTACCTCATGGTACTCTAAGTTAGACCGTAAACACTTTTTGGAAGGGATCGGGGCCAGGAGTCAATATAGTCCCATACAAAATTTTCGTAAAATTTTCAGTTTTCAATTTAGAACCACCAAATTTGGTATACTATCTCATGGTGCTCAAAGTTAAACCGTAGACAGTTTTTGGAAGTGGTCGGGGCCCGGAGTCAAGGGGGCCAATACGAAATTTTGGTAAAATCTACAGTTTTTAATTTAGAACCACAAATTTGGTTATCTCATGGTAATCCGAGTTAGCCCCTGGACGGTTTGGGGAACGGGTCATCGGGGCCCGTTGTCAAGGGGGCCCATACAAAATTTTCGTAAAATCTACAGTTTTTAATTTAGAACCACCAAATTTGGTATACTACCTCATGGTACTTTAGGTTAGACCGTAGACCCTTTTTGGAATGGATCGGGGCCCGGGATCAAGGGGAGGCCCACACAAAATTTTCGTAAAATCTACAGTTTTCGGTTTAGAACCACCAAATTTGGTATATTGTCTGATGGTGCTCAAAGTTAAACCGTTGACCGTTTTTGGAAGTGGTCGGGGCCCGGGGTAAAGTGGGCCCATACAAAATTTTAGTAAAATCAACAGTTTCCAATTTAGAACCATCAAATTTAGTTTACTATCCCATGGTGCTCAAAGTTAAACCGTTGACCGTTTTGGGAAGTGGTCGGGGCCCGAATTCAAGAGGGCCCCGTACAAAATTTTCGTAAAATCTACAGTTTTCAATTTAGAACCACCAAATTTCGCATACTACCTCGTGGTACTGTACGTTAGACCGTAGACAGTTCTTGGAAGGGGTCGGGTCCCGGGGTCAAGTGGGCCCATACAAAATTTTAGTAAAATCTACAGTTTCCAATTTAGAACCACCAAATTTGGTTTAGTATCCATGGTGCTCAAAGTTAAACCGTTGACCGTTTTGGGAAGTGGTTGGGGCCCAGGGTCAAGAGGACCCCATACAAAATTTTCGTAAAATTTACAGTTTTCACTTTTGAACCACCAAATTTCGTATACTACCTCATGGTACTGCAAGTTAGACCGTAAACTCTTTTTGGAAGGGATCGGGGTCAAGGGGGCCCTTCACAAAATTTTCGTAAATTCTACAGTTTTCAATTTAGAACCAACAAATTTTTTATACTACCTCATGGTACTCTAAGTTAGACCGTAAACCCTTTTTGGAAGGGATCGGGGCCCGGAGTCAAGGGGGTCCCATACAAATTTTTCGTAAAATTTACAGTTTTCAATTTAGAACCACCAAATTTGGTATACTATCTCATGGTGCTCAAAGTTAAATCGTAGACAATTTTTGGAAGTGGTCGGGGCCCGGGGTCAAGGGAACCCCAAACGAAATTTTCGTAAAATCTACAGTTTTTAATTTAGAAACACCAAATTTGGTTATCTCATGGTACTCCGAGTTAGCCCCTAGACGGTTTGGGGAAGGGGTCGTCGGGGCCCGTTGTCAAGGGGGCCCATACAAAATTTCCGTAAAATCTACAGTTTTCTACTTAGAACCGCCAAATTTTATATACTATCTCATGGTGCCCTAACTTACACAGTAGATGGATTTGGGAAGGAGTTGGAGCCTTGTATTGGTCGGAGTCCGGGGTCACAGGGCGCCCACCCAAACTTTTCCTTACAATCTACAGTTTTCAGTTTAGAACCACCGAATTTGGTATACTATATCATGGTACTCTGAGTTTTACCGTATACGGTTTTTGGAAGGGGTCGGGCCCGGCGTGAAGGGGGACCATACAAAATTTTCGTAAAAAGTTCCATTTTGTACTTTTAAGAACTTCAACGCAATTTAGCACTCCAATATCCGATGTACGGTCTACGTTGGAGACCGTAGATAACAACAGAGTGAGAAAATATCTATTTAATGGTGTATTAAAAACACAAACGAGTAAACGTTAGTTTTCACCACCAACGGACTGTTTCATCAGGCAGAAATACAATGTAATGTAAAAAGAGAGTTCCAGATATTCAAAATGGTAAACAAAAGGATGATCAATGCCAATGTCAAGTCACATGCACTCGACGTGTCATAGGTACATTGCATTTCAGTGTCGCTGGATTTTCAGAAGCGCACTCCAGTGCACGGCTCTTCTATAGATGTCTTTTCGAAGGTAAATATTTCCACTCCATTTCCTTTCTTTTTTGTTTCGTATAAGTAAATTAAGTAAATCAATTTTTTTTTCACAATTTCAGCCATCCCTGCTCCTATTTATTTTTTTTTTTTTTTGCAGAAATACTACTGCATCAGCCAGACACTGGCATTGGCGGGCATTAATTTGGAAGAACCCTGCTTTTCACATGGACAACTTAACGTTGCGTGCTCAAGGGTTGGCAATCCTGAAACTCTTTACATTTTTGCTCCCAATTGATAAACTAAAAGTAGAGTTTATCAAAAAAGCAATAACCTAAATGAATTAAAATAAATTTACTGGAAAATTACAGGAATACCTTTTTAATATATTAACTTTCACCAGGTGAGCTTGGTGTTTCCACGAATAGTAATATTTACCCGGGAAATACCTGGTACCCCTGCTAGTTTGAGATATAAATTACCTCGGTTTTGCAGATTTTTCTCAGCTACATAGGTTACGTTTTTAATTTCGTATTTTTTAATCGCGGGGACCTGGGCAGTTTCAACAATTCTTAGTCACCTGTACTCATGTTCATAACGTTTATATAGCAAGACATGTTAATGCTTTTAAACGCACATAAAATGCCTAAGTGATTGTCCAAAAATTATGGCCGCCCCGGTGGCGCAGTGGTCTAAGCGATGGCCTCTGATCATTCGTCCGTAAGGGGCCCGGGTACGAATCCCGGTGAGGCATGTATGTTGTGTTTGTCTTACGGCATTGGCTCTCTCCCTTCCCTGGAACCAGTGACCCTAAATTAGGGACGGGCGACTGCTTATAGCCCATTGAGTTGCTCACGGTGGTCGTTAAACCTCCAATCAAAAAAAAAAAATTATGTTTTTTTTTAAGTCCATTGTGTTTTTCCTTCATACTGGCCCCCATTTATTCCATCATATTGGACCTGGCCACGCATATCATGAAAGCTGAAATCTTCAAAATTCAAAAAAAAAATTGAAAATAAAATGTTAGTCCTTTGCCCGTGGTATCCGTTAGTGAACAAAAGAATAAATCATTTTGCTCTGATTTTAAGTCGTTTTCTATTGAATTATATAATGAAGTAAATTTTTACAAAAAAATCAACGTGCCAAGTAGCATTTCCATTTTTCACAATAAAACGTTTTTATAGCTTTTGCCATGTCTCTGTTATTAATTTATTAAACGTAAAATTTTATTTGGGATTCTTGCCTACCCTTGGAATTTGGCTACTTGGCACGTCTCTGGTTTTTGCTATGACGTCACAGCCCCCATGAACCGTTCTTTGCAGAAGCTTAGAATACTAATCTTGAAACAAAGGAACCACCCAGCCGTTCTTTTTCTATAGCCCTGGTATGTCGCCACCTTTACGAAAGCTCAGAGATGTAATAGAAAAGACAAGCAGACAATGTATTGAAGAAAGAATAAGATATCTCCCTTCAGCCAAGGACTAGCAGGAAACACCCCAGAGACATCACTGCCCACGTACAACACCCAGGGTGCTGCGGGGTACTGCAAGTTTTAACCACAGGAAAAAACCCTGGGAGAAACCCAGTTTCTCCCAGCCTCACAATGCGCTTTGTTGGTATGATAGAGATAAGCAACAAACTGCGGCCGAAAAATTATCTTGCAATGAAAGCTATTACCTCCCACCCAGAGCTGCCTCCCAGCTATCTAATGACCTTCATTTACTTACACTCCTACGAAAAGGTGAGAGGGGAGCAGGTTATTAAATTCGTTAACCTTGGACCGAACCCAAATCCTCGGAGCGAGGAAAAATCATGTTACCTAAGAGCACTAGTCTTTTTGTAATCAGTCTGTTCCTCAGTTCCATGAGTAACAGAGGTTTTGAAGAAGTTCCAAGCACAACCATGTCGGAATTATGTACGTTTGTCGATTCACAAAAGGGAGGGAAAAAACTGAGTTTAAATTGATTTCTTTTCCTTAAAGAAAGACAACGGTGTAATAAATTTTACTGGATATGCGATCAGAAGAGTAATGGCTGCAGAAGTAGAGCAATTACATCACTTGCAGGTGAAGAACATTATCTTATAAGTGCGTCCGAGCATAACCATGCTCCTGAAAGTGCTCGATCTAAAGTAGCCCAGAAGATTGCGGACATCTAAGAGAAGGCCAGAACCACCAACGATTTACCCCTGCGAATTATACAGGATGTAGCCTCCGAAATGTCTCTTGTGGCTCATCAGAGCATGCCGTCGAAAGAAGCACAGAGGAAATTGTTAAAAAGAACTAGGAGGGTTGAAATGCCACCTGAACCTGCAACTGTGGAAATACTAAATATACCTGAGTTCTTAAAATACACAGAGGACGGGGAATTATTCCTATTAAAAGACTTCTATGAGAGGAATGAAAAAAGTTTAATTTTTTCAACAGAAGCTAACCTCAAAATGTTGAGTGAAGCTGCATTTTGGGTGATGGATGGGACTTTTAAAACAGTGCCCAATATTTTTAAACAGCTGTATTCCATTCACGGTCCCGTGGGTCCTATGAACAACTGTAGAGTTTTGCCGTTAGTTTACGCTCTGATGACTAGCAAATCGCTAACCAGTTACTTCTCATTCTTTGAAGAGCTAAAGACATTTGCCACTCAGAAAGATATTATTTTAGATCCACAGTGGGCGATCACTGATTTTGAGATGTCAGTCATCAATGCTGTAAGGGCCGCCTTTCCAGGCGCTAGACACCACGGATGCTTCTTTCATCTTGGGCAAAACATTTGGCGCTAAGTTCAGGCTACTCCTGGCCTGCAATCGAGATATTGTAGTAATGAAGAGTTCAGCTTTATAGTTCGACATCTTCCGGCGCTTGTTTTTCTTCCTCCTGAAGATATTGATAATGCCTTTAACGAAATAAAACTATTGTTTGATGACGAAGCGGAAGATTTAGTCAAATGGTTTGAAGAGTACTATGTCTTGGGAAAAGTTCGTCGTACAACACGTAGCGGTGAAGAACGGCGAAACGAGCCAATCTTCCCACCAACTCTGTGGTCAGTGAATTCAGGAGTGATCCCACGCACTCAGAACAAAGTTGAAGCGTGGCATCGACGATGGAAGCTTCTGATTGGCTGTGCCCATGTTTCGTGTTTTCGGTTAATAAGGGAACTGCGAAAGGAAGAAGCTTCTGTCCAAAGAGAAATCGAAACAATAATGCGCGGAGAAGCTCCGCTTAGAATTAAGAAAAGTTTGATTCCCCGAGAAGAAAGAATTCGAAGAATTGTAAACAGCCGAGAGGAACGCACGATTATTGAATTTTGTAGAGGCATAGCCTATAATTTAAATTTGTGAAGTTAAAAAAAGGTGATATTTAAATATGATCCTTCTAATAAACGTTTTTGCATGTGCTGCACATCTTTGGCAAGGTCATTTACTCGTTACTTATTTTACGTAAATTACGGGTAATTTACTAGCAATTTACTTGGCGTAGAAAACCAGTTTTTTTATGAAAACGTAAATAACTAATTTTCTTTCATGCATTACTAATAATAATAAGCTTGCCTCTTTTTTCAGGTTAAGGATTCCTGGGGGTGCGTGTGTGTTTGTTCATTTATTTGTTTTTTGAATGTTTGTGACTGAAAGTGGGAACTATGATGGGTGTGGTGTGCCGGTTCAGAATGTGTGTGAGGCCTGGCGGAGGTGAGAGTCACCGCTGGGTGGGGTGAAATGGGCCTTTGAGAGTTCTTCTCTTTGCTAGCATGTATCGGGGGTCCACGTGCTTTTGATTGTGGAACCGTGGTGTGTGTATAAGGGGTGTGACTGTATCACCTGCCGATCTGACCTCATAACTACAATATTCATGAGAGGAGGGGAGGCACTGTGTTTTCGGTGATTTGGGCAAAAATCAGCCAAAGTGCACTTACGGGTTCACTGTAACTGGCTTCGTATACTGGTGGGAGGGTGTCGTGCGAGTGCACATTATGGCACTTCTCTCACTTCAGTGTAAAGTGCAAACTTATACAAAGACAAGAGTGGATGGACTAAGTTTCCTTTTCTCAAGTAAAGTATTCAGTTCTGTTGTTTCAGTTCTCAATTGTTGATATGTCAGGGCCTTATCAACAGAAAGGTGTGCTAACCCATATTGCTTTTGCCCCGCCCTTCCAAGAGGACTCCGAAACCATTTCATTGTTAGAATCTGTTTCTTTTACCGCAATATTTTTTAACAGTTTTCTTTTCTTTCATATTTTTCCTTCTGTTTTGTTTGTCAGATAAAGATGTGCCTATTTTTAATTACACACCTTCCTTTTCTTAAAAAAAAATCCTTTTTTGAAAAATTTAAGTTAAATGATAGAAATAAAAATAAATAACGCAAAATAACAACGAATAATATATTATATTTATTGTTTTAAATATTTCAACTAATAATAAATTAATTAATAAAATTAAGTAAATCTTGTAATGTATGGTATTAACTATTATAATTTATATGTATATACATACAGAATCACAGAATCTGTACCACCATTTCTGAGCTTCGATACAACCAATACAGATTTGTCCTTGTTAAATTACCTTATAAAAGAATAAGTAGCTGAAAAATGAGAACGTGATTTAATTTGAAGCCAGGGCCGGATGGAGCTCTTGCGGGGCCCTGGGCGAAATTTCATTGTGGGGTCCAGAGCAAAATTTTATTGCGGGCACTAAAAAATAAATCTCATATTTTAATAAAGTCGTTTCTGAAAATTATCGTTCGTGAGGAAGATAAAATGATTATCTCAAAAAAGTATTTGCTTTAAGGTTAAGAAAAGACCATAATACGGACTGAAAGTTCAGAGAGAGAGAGAGAGAGAGAGATAGAAAAGAAAGAGAAATAGAGTGAGAAAGAGAGAAAAAAAGATAGAGAAAGAAAGAGAAATAGAGACAGTAGGGAAGAGAGAGAGAAAAGAAAGAGAAATAGAGTGAGAAAGAGAGAAAAAAGATAGAGAAAGAAAGAGAAATAGAGACAGGAGGGAAGAGAGAGAAAAAGAGAGGGGAGAGAGATAGAGAAAGAAAAAGAGGGAGAGGGAGAGAGAGAGAAAGAGTAAAAAGTGTTAAAATCTACGATTTTCTTTCCCAGGAGAAGATGTTTAGGTTGCATTGAGACTCTTATAACAGCTTATTCACAAAATGATAAAACGATACCTGCTTAGCGAATATTTTTGTATAGGAAATGCAATAAAGATCCCTCTAAAATAAATTGGTATAAACAGTTTTTTCTCCTGATGCATGTTTAGCGATTGATTTTTAATGCACAGTGGAGTAACTGACAAATTAGTGACATTATAAACTTTTATACGCGTTCATATATGAAAGTAGCCTTTTTTTTTTTCAATTTCTTGTAATGTTGGAAAAGTGACCTCCATGTGTCGTCCGAAAGTAACTTGGATATTGTTCTTTTATTTCCTTAAATTCAAGTATCAGGTTTTCACACAAATTGTTGGATATATAAAAGTAGGGGACCACAAAATGATGAAATTTAGTTCGCTATTTCATGAATGCGGAAAAGATTAAGATGGTTACAAAAATAATTTTGCCCGCACGGGGATAACTGGTTTTCCAGTTATTTGGGGAGCGGCGCCCCCACGGCCCGAGCTGACCTTGTGACTGGTCGACATCTGATGTCATGCCACCGCTTGATTTTTATTTTGGTGCTATTGGTGTTTGCAGGGACGGCTGTTCATCCAGCTGTTGGGGAGTCGCGGCCCCACGATCCCGAGCTGGTCTTGTGTCTCGCTTTTTTGTTTTTATTTATTTTCTCCACTGGCTAGTTGCCCGTGTTGTATTCTACCTAATCGCTACCATGTTATGTACTAACACCCCGGTCTTGTGGTTTTGTTACCCTCCCCCACTAACTGATTTATATTAACCGCTCAGTTCGTAGGTTGCTGAGATTCCGTTTAGGTTCCCTGCCAGGATTTGTCTTCTTTGGATTTCTTTTTTTTCCTTTTAGCTGGTTTGGGTGCTAGACCTACCTGCATGTTTGCCGCGTGCGGAGACCCGTGAGGCGGAAATGGGATGTCTGGCGGCTGAGGTCGCAGGAGACCGGTTAAGTGCCTCCTGTGTACCAACACTCCTCTTCGACCCCGGCTTTGCTGTAAACGGGAGGCTAGAGACTAACCCACCTCTAGTCAGAAGTCTTGTATCAAGTTGTGTGCAGGGCTTTAGCGGCTTTTTTGTCGTATAGCACGGCAGGGTGAGCCCGGGGGCTGTGGGATCATGCCAAAGGCGTTGGCATGACGGTACCCGGAGGCCGAAGTGTCCGCCGAGTGCGTGTGATCACAGCCAACGGACTATATCTGCAACGTATAAGCTCCAGAACTGTGTCCAGCGTCATTTTCTCGGCTTGCGGACCTCCAGTTCTCCCTTGTAGGACTCGGTGGTGGGTGGAGTAGTTTGCAGACGAATCTTCCTCCTTTTTCCATGGGCAAAAACAAAAAGAAGAACTCCAAATTTAAGTCACCTGAGGAAATGTTTGTTGACAACGACTCTCCTTCGTCTTCTCAACCTGCCAAGTCTCATACCCTTAAACGGCCTTTAGACCTTGACCTGGACCAAGAATGTGGAACCTCTTCTTCGGCAGCTGTACCAGTCGCTCCGAAGCGTCGTCTCCCCTCGATTGTTGTGAATACGCATGCTACACACTTAGTTGTAGAATCCATCGATCCGAATGAGAGACTGTCCACCAGATCTCCATTCTTCATTTCTAAAGCTTTGGACGCTGCAGTTGGCCCCTTGAAGTCTGTGAGGAAGCTTCGCTCTGGGGACCTGCTTGTCCAAACTTGCAGTGTTTCTCAGAGTAACACTTTTCTGCACCTCACTAGTCTTCAAGGCATTCCTGTAAAAGTGACACCTCACCCGTTTCTTAACACCTCTCGGGGTGTTATTTCGGAGTTTGATCTCTTGCCATGCAGTGAGGACGAATTGGTGACTGAACTTGCAGATCAGGGTGTTATTGCTGCACGTCGTATGATGTTCCGGCGCGATGGTTCTTTGATTAAGTCAAAAAATGTCATCTTGACTTTTAACTCCCCGAAAGTTCCGACCGAAATCAAGGCTGGCTACTTGGTCTGTGGAGTTCGCCCGTACATTCCCAGTCCTCTGCGCTGTTTCAGGTGCCAGAGGTACGGGCATTCCCAACGTTTCTGTAAGAGTTCCGCTCGTTGTGCAAATTGTGGCTCCAGTGAACATGACGGGGATGGTTGCATTTCTGCGGCCTGCTGTGTTAACTGTGGTGAGGCCCATGCAGCTTACTCCCGCAACTGTATGAAATGGAAGGACGAGATGGCGATCCAGCGCCTCAAGACCCTGGAAGGCCTCTCGTACCCTGCTGCCAAGGCCAAGTTGGGTATACCCACCACCCGACAGCGTACTTTTGCCGCAGTAGTTCAGTCTCTGCCACAACCCGTGCAGCCCTTTGTTCCGCGCCCTGTAGCTCTCGCCGCCCTTGCCA
This sequence comes from Macrothele yani, assembly GCA_039090855.1. Lineage (NCBI taxonomy): Eukaryota > Metazoa > Arthropoda > Arachnida > Araneae > Macrothelidae > Macrothele > Macrothele yani. The sequence continues at coordinate 44,500,382 of CM077031.1, forward strand.
AGCGATCTACAGCTGACCAAGCGACACAGGTGTTTTTCCCCGAGCTCGAGATTTTTCGAATACCTGATTCTGGGCCTTCTCTTTTCCAGCCGACCGTCTCTTCAAGTTTCCATCCGAAAGCCTGCACGTGCGGAAGACCCGGCCCTCAATCCGCAAAGGTGTGCAGTGTCCATCCAACTGTCTCGGCCTCAGCGAGGTCCCCACCCTCAACCAACATTATAGAGGAACATAGGGGGGAGGAGAGTGACAGTTCGTCCCCAGCTTCAAACAACATTGCAGAGGAACATGGGGGGAGGAGAGTGACAGTTCGTCCCCGCCCTCTGCCAGCATTGCAGAGGAGTGTGGGGGGAGGAGAGTGACTCATCCTTTGTGTAGTTGTGTTTGAAAAAAAAAAAATATATATATATATATATATATATAATTCTAATAGTAAATTAATAAAATTTTATATAAACCTAATTAACTACCTTGTCTTCACAGCTTTCATCATACTCTTTTTCAACTTTTACCAAGCCTGTCTGCTCTTAATCATTTTCCACGCTTTTAAAAATCTGTGGCTGATAGTTCTTTGTCTGGCGCTCTTTGGCCAAACCTGGCCCTTGCGCCAATAAAATTCACCAACCAACCAACCAACCAACCAAAAATAATTTTGAATCTGCAAATTTCAGTGTCCGTACGACGAATAGGGGGGATAACGTGTTCGAAAATGAGGAGATTGGAAACAAACGAATTAGTTCAAAAATATATTTTAAGGGCCTTGCGCCCCAATAGTTACAAAAAAAAAGATGTAGTTAAAATTTTTTTACCGAAAATTATTTTGTTTTCTTAACTGCGAGGCCCCCTGAAGGCGCGGGGCCCAGGGCGACCGGCCCGGTTGCCCCTATGGTCCAGCCGACCCTGTTTGAAGCAGTAATTTACTGTGAAAATGTTTCACCAGTATAGATTTCTGTTACGTTTGTAAACACATTCAAACATTTCTGTAATATCAAAAAGAATAATAATAATTATAAAAATAGATAAAATAATGGATATCCAAAATATTGCTATTAATTTATTTAAGACATTTTCCAAATTTTCATACTAACATATTTCGGATTGAAAGAATCACCAACAATAATTTCCCTTACCACCCCAACATTTAACATTTCTAAATTAGGCATTTACCACCATTTGGTCCCGCCAAGGTACTTTCCATCTCTTATTAAAATAATCCAAATACGTATTACGGCTTTCTTTAGCTGCGTCGGTAGAATTGTTAGTTTGTTTTTGCAAGTCACATAGGTACGATGCATATATGTACTTTTTGAGTTTCGTCGTAGAAAGTCGGGCAGTACGCATACGCTAAGCACAATGTAGTCTAAGTTTTTCAGAGAAACATTTTTCTATGTCCCTTTTCGCCTTCGGCACCCTGCAGTTGAAAATTCGTTTATATATACTTTTCTTTCTTTTCTTTATTTTTTATCCTTATTTTTTCTTTTTTTTTTTTTTTTTTTAATATTTAGTGCCTAAGTAAGAAGATTATTACCTTGTCTTGTTATGTAAACGTTATTAATATGACATCGGTAGAATGAAAACTGTCAAAAGAGCCTTGGTCTAGTTATTAATTATGAATGCCTAAGTAAACGCGCCCAAAACTATGTTCCGAGGCCTTCCACGTTATAGCTGCCCCCCCCAGCCAATTGATATATGATGTTCGTTCCTAAGAACCTTCCAAAACCAAGATTGGGTGAATGGATGAAATCCTCCTGCTTTGTTATAATTAATCTGTGAATCATGAGGATGGATCGAGACCGCTGAAACTCAAACAATAATTGCCAATGTCCAAAATTAATGAATGATGGCTTGGTTAAAACTCAGCAACTGTATTAGATATGTCTGATGGTGGAAAGTCAGTCCATCTGTCGAGTCGCTGTCTTTGGTTGCATATCAAAACGTCCATTATCTGGTGAAAAGTTCGGAATTCGCCAACGGTAATTTAGCGTCTCTCTACTAACGTTATTCCCTAAAACTTGAGAGAGAGTCTTTCTTCTCTGAGATAAGACCTATATCTCTCAGTGATCTTCTCCTTTCGAGCGGTAACAAAATGCAAGTCAGACCTTCGTCTTCGCTGCCTAGAAGAACGATCTCCTTCGGAATATCTGGAGATATCCGTGAGAGTCTCTGAATATGAGACCTATATCACAGACTCTAACTTCGAAAACATCTCGTGACTGTTCGGTACGAGACCGACATACATGGACCCCTACCGCCTGGGTCCGCTCGCACTAGACTTCTTTTGAGCTACGACTACGGGAGAACTTATTCCTCTCCTTACCGAAATCAGACTAACTAACATTTTCTCGGGCTTCTCTCTCTCTTTATTTCGCCCCCGCCGCACGTACGTCACTTCCGCTTCCTTGCCTTGCTGGCGTCCCGCTCTCCCTCTCTGTGCTGACGCCTACGTCATGCGATGACCAGGAGTTTTTCTATCTTAGCGTTTATTGGACGCGCCCATCCTGTGTACGAACATATCGGGCCCTCACCAGATAGCCGGCCCGTTTGATGTACCTCCGTTAGCGGCGCTGTTTTGGACAGACTTAACTCACTTTAAAGTACAATAATACATTAGACACAATACACTTTGCTACATACATACAATAACCAATGGTCAGCTTGTTAGACATCCTGACGTCTGCTCTTCGCTGAAAATGTCTGGCGGATGTTGTTAGCTTAATGGCTGATAGTTATCTTGCTTGGGAAAGGAATGTGCCTTTCTCCGAGCGTGTGAAACCAGCCCTTCTTTGTATCACACAAATAATTTCAAAAAGTTCTAGAATCATCCATTTTCTTCTTTGTCCACTGGACCACGTTTTAAGTTTTGTTAATATTCATATACATGGATGTTCACATCATAAGTTCATATATCACACATTGGTTTAATATTATATCGGCATTATGTTGCCAGCATTAGTCCATTAATATATGAATTTCCTGATTATACAGGTATAATGTTTATCTGATTATCTCTCTCGCATAAATAATGCTTCAGCTCTTACATGAACTTTACGGATATCACATAGGCGAAGAAAAAAGTGTTTAAAAGGCCTTGACCTACGGTTTATTAATTAATGTTTGCTGCATAAGTAGAAGCCCATTTTGACATTACTTGTTATATAAATTTTAGGAATATGGGAATGTGACGGAATGAAAACTTTTAGAAAGGCCTAGGTGTTAGACCTAATAATATTTTCTGCCTGAGTTGTACCGCGGTAATAATAATTTGAAATGTTACGTAAACGTTTTGAACATGAGCACGATGGAATAAAACAAGCAGACCCCAGAATTTCCCCCACCCTGTCAGCTTGCTGATTGTAAGACCGTTTTTTTACTGTAAACTGCGGTGAAATTTTTTTTACACTAAAAAACTTAGGAAAACCGCTAAAAACTGTGGTCACAGGGCAAATACTAACCCGGAAATTTCCCCCGCCCCATCCAGTTACTTGTAAGACCGTTTTTTACTAAAAAGTGCGTAAAAGTCGAAATGCCGAAACCGGAAATTCCCACACCCGGTCCAGCTAATTGTAAGACTGTTTTTACTTTGTATAAACGGCGGTAAAATTTGAAATGACGACCACGGAAAATTCTCCCACATATTTGTGCTCGTTGAAAGGATGCAACTTGTTTTAAACAGCATGAAAATGGTTACTGTGAAAGCGGGAACTTCACTGATGCACGACACATAATTAATGGAACATTAAGCCTGTGTAATCAGGAAATCACACATGAAATGAACTAGTAAAAAATACATTAGGTTTTATAATGTAATACAAAAATTAATGTATGTTGTATGGGTGTACGACGAAAAACCTCCATATATGTATTTTTCTAATGGAACCTAGAATGTATTCCACAAAGACAAATAACTTTCGAAAGTTCCAGAACATTTTGTAAAATATTTGAAGGCTACAAAGAAAGCCAGAAGTACTCACGCTCAGGAAAAGATACACCTTTCTCGAGTACGATAAAGATCGACCCATTAAGATAATGGCATCCGGCAAACTTTGTTTAACGAAGAACAGACGCCGAGAAGTCTGGCTGTCTACACATCAGCATTGTATGTGGACAGGAAAATGTATTGCGTTCATATATGCTTGTATCTTTTGCGGTAGGTTAAGCCCGTCTAAGAAACGCCACCGATCAAACGATCCGGCTATCCAGTGGAAAGAATAAACGCCCGCCGAACGGATAGGCACGTCGACGCCATCGAGGGGAAAAGGAGCAAACGCGCTGGCCACGAGGACCTCGCTTGCCAACAGGGAGAGTAGTAGTAGGCCCTCGGGCCCAGGAAGCGGCAGTAACGTACGTACAGTGAGGAAGCGAACGAAGACAGAGCGCCAAGCGAAAAGGGTAGTCTGTCGGTTGTTCACGGAACGAACGGAGAGGATCAGGGAAGCTTCAGCTGACGCGACTCGAAGGTTTTTCGGGTGCGTGTGTACTCAGAGTAAAGGTACGAGATGGTCCAGTCATACCATATACGGTGATGGAACTATTATTTTCTAGGTTAAGGAAAATCGGCGGCACAGGTCTCAGGAAGACAGACTCTCGCGATTTCTTCCGTTAGCCGGAGAGCGTAACTTAGAAATTTGGTGAAACAGGTCCCCGAGACGGGAACTCTCACCGATTGCGTTGTTCTTCAGGTAGATAGGAAACCACGGAGAGATACAGGTTTTAGGCATTATCGAGAAAGACTCTCTCTCTAGTTCACGAGTATCGGTAGATGATAGGCGCCAGTTTATAGGTTGGCCGATTACAAACTTTTCTCTTTACACTGGAAGAAAGACATTTGATTTATCACTACGGAGAGCGTTTCTTTTTCTACGGACAAGCTTACCTACAAAAGCCTCCCATATTATTCATTAAATGTTGTTACATTTCAATCAAATCTTTCAGCAATTACTTTGTAGTCATTGGTAGTTTTTATCTGTAGTTTTTCGGCAGTCTCAATCTATCCTCCTGGTTCACAAATATTCTTTATAGTAAAGTGGGAGGAGCGTCCGTTCACTCAATATTAATATTGGGGTAAGTTCATATGAACGAACCTGGTGCTTCTATTGGCTGTGAGGGGGTCCTATAACGTAGACGACTGCTAAACATAATTTAGGGCGTGGCCACATAATTAGCTGGGTACGTTCGCCCCTACAGTTACCTCAGAAATCTCTCCCACAATTGATATTTTGTGTAAACTGCAATTTGTGCACGGTCCCTGACTGAAAAAGGTAGAGGACTTTTCCTAAGGGAAACTTTTTCAATGTCGGGAACTTTTCCGAATGAGGGACAGTTTTCCTGAGTGGGAGTTTTCCTGTGGGGAAGTTTTCCTGTGAGAGACTTTTCCGTCCATCATTAGCAATATCATTCTTTCCACCACGCGAAAAGCTGAAATTACATCAACACGTAGTGCAAAATGCATGTTTTTCATTTTTTTGAAGATTTTGCAATACACGAGAATTCCGCAGAACACGCATCACGGAATATTTTATAGTAATCCCCCCCCCCCAATCCCCCTTTATATTGCTGCTCATAGCGAATCACTAATATTAAATTTATTGACACTTGAAAAAAATGCAAGTAAAACTGATATAGTAAAACAATAACCGCTTAAAGAGATGCAATTTGCAGAAGAAAAAATAGTACCCCAACATATTAATTGAATATGCCAAGACATTTTTATGCACGTTAACGAGCGACGAACAAAGCACGGTTGGAAAGCGTAGAAAACGTAAGAAACAGTGGCTCGAATGAACATTGGATTTACTTTTTTTTTTTTTTTTTTTTTTTTTTTTAACTTCCTCTTATAGTAACATTCTTTCTTTAGGTCAAATTTATTGCAAGAGAAGAAGTTACGAAACCATGCCCCAACGCATTCTTAATTTCACAAAACTGGCAGCTTTTGCTTAATTTCGTCATGTTGGGTATCGATCTGGGCTTAAAAATTCCACAGATTTAAAATCCGTTTGAATTTTTTTCTACGATAACTACGTTCTGAAATAGAATTTTGAACTGGGAGAAATAAAGACACGTGCTGGAATGCAAAACACACCCCACGCTGGCCTACTGAGAAGTTGCGACCCGGAGGACGAACAACGCATTGTCTGAAAAGGAGAGGAGAGGGGGGGGGGCATAGACAGAGATGGACAGAACCAAGCCCAAGATTAAACAAGACCACTTAGTTGACGCAGTCCAGTTTAAGCGCGGCGCAAGTTTTACTCTTTTAGTGTCTGAAACAACGCAAAACAATAAACCTAAATCGTGGAAAAACTGCTGCAAATGTTCCCACATAAACACATGTAACTGAAAAGTTATTCGTAACTTACATCGGCGCTTTACTTTGAATGGATTAAGTTAAATAAAAAAAGTTCCGTAAATGTTACGGGTAAATCGCAAAACTTGGCAAGTATGTGCTATCATATTGTCGAAATTTAAGTATCAGGACCTGCTTTGAATTTGGGATATGGTGTACACCCGCCGAAATTTTAATTTCGTATATGCCGTGTGGCCCAACGCACGTTTGGGACATGATGTACACCCACGTGATTTGTCCACCCTCCGAATTTTTAATTTGCATGTAGTGTGACCCAACACACGTTTTGAAAAAGAATCCGACTTGTCTCAGCTGGGGGGAGGGGGGTGGATCCCAAAATAAAGCAAATGCAATGCAAATCAAAAACAACACACCAGATCTCTACGGGAAATGGCAAATTCGTACCAGGGAGACTGCCCCCGCCCCGAGTCAGCGACGTTACGGGGTCATAGACAAAATGCATACGCCGCAATTGCGTTTCTTTCACATATCTTGTCAAAGTGTGGAAGTTTTCCTAGTAGAACAAAACGAAATGTACGTGTTTTCCTAGGGATATAAATGCGTTTGTAAGATCATAACGACACAAGGTTTATGTAGAAGCTTTGCCACTCACTAAATCTTGAGTTATGGCTTTAATATTTCGCATGTCATGCAATAAAGGCTAATTTACAGGGACTCAACAAATCGATCTTCAGGTGTTGACAAGATACCCATGTTACGGGCCTTTTTCGGAGATTTTAAATTACAACCTTGATATTTCGTATTTGTAAACATTTAATAAAACATAATAAAAGTCACTGAACAGATTATTTCAATGGATCAGTTCTCAGCTCTTTACAAGGCGCCTAGGCAGCCGGCTTTTTTAGATTTAAGTTACAACTTAGATATTTGTTATGCAACTTAGATATCCTTGTTAACAGTTTATAAAACTTAATAAAAAGCACTCAACAAATTATTTCGCGGTTCTTTACAAAGCACCTTGGCCGCGAGCCTTTTTAGATTTCAAGTTACAACCTAGATATAGTTAGAGCTTTTAGAGCCCATGAAAAATATCATATATGTTAGTTTACCTTTAGGGGTTTAACACCCCTTTAATTCAAAATGTTCTTTCGTCTATTGATAGCGTTGTTTAATGTTTTAAGTTTGAGCTTCTTGAACCCATAAGAAAGGTAATATATATTAGTTTAGGTTTGGGGGTAACGCCCTTAAATTTCAACATTTCTAAAACAAAGTGCAATTTTTATAAGGTTCATAAATACTTATTTGATCAGTTTTCTTACACTAGATTGGAAACGTCCTCAGACGTTACGCATTATCTACAAATTATCCGTAGTGGGCATGTGTCCGGTGGGCAAGTGTCCTGTGGGCTTTAGTCCGGACCTCCCTCTTCTTATACTTCCCAGTTATGTCAATATGATTAACGTGATACGTAAATGTTATGAATATGACATCGGTAGAATAAATACTGTTTAAAAAGCCTAGGTCTTTAAACAGTAATAGTAAATGACGGAGAAATTTACTTCGTTATAATATATATATATTAATTTTCCAGTAATATGTTTAAAGTCACTGAAAAATTGGCCTCCATATATAATACTGCAATAGCTTCCAAACAACTTTGATACTATTCTTTATGTTTTCTTAAATTCAAGTACCTGGTTTACACACAAATTGTAGAATATATCAGAAGGAAGCCACACGTTTAATTTGCTATTTAACGAATGGGGAAACGATTAATGTGGTTATAATAATAATTCAAAATCTGCAAATTTCGGTATTTGTATGACAAAGGGCGATAACAATTTGAAAGTCGGGGCGATTGGCAACTAAGAAAACATTACATAAAACTTAAAAAAACGTAATAATAATAAATGAGAAAGTCTCCCCAAAAAGGTTTTGTTTTTAATTTTTTTAACTGCAGGGCCTCGTAAGTGCGCTTCCTGGGCGACTGCACCGATCGTCCAGGCGGCCCTGAGAGTATGTATTAAGAAATAATCCTGAATCCAGGAGTTTCCGTATCGCTGTAATGAGCTAAAAACCAAATAATACATTCGAAAACCTTTGAGAAATTTCTGTGCTTTATACAACATTTGCACAGTGGATTTCCCATTTCATTCATTCAAAAACTTTTTTTAGCTAAATAATAAATAAAATATCATTTCCCACAGAGATAACATACTATTTCCTCAGTACTTCTGGAAACGTAGCGCAGTCCACTGTATTTCTAAAAAAAAAAATTAAAAAATGCGTACTGCATACACGTTCAACATGTAACTAAAAAAATATCTTTGGAACACCTAAAGTTTATGTATAACTGATGAAATGGAATAGTAAGGAATATGTTTAACGAAGGTGTATCTTATCCACCCAGATGCGTTTTTGAAAACGAAAAAATCGTTTGTCTGGTGGCTGTTAGTTGAGGGAAGCATGAGCGGGAGGATTCCTTTTGTCTTTCCTCCCATCACCCTTAGGGTCCTAAGGGGAAGGGTGCGGGGAGAAATACAGATAAACAAGAGATACGAACTCGTGGGTGAATCGGTTTCACAGCGTTGACAGTGTAATCAGCTTACCTTTGCTCAGAGTATAGTTTCGCGGAAGAAAGAAAAGTTCTTTTCTTCCCCATCTGTAGACTGATATTACCAGTAAAGCCCCTCCCCCTTCCCCACAAAATTCGGACGGGTATATTGGATTGTAGAAAAAGTAACACCACACATTTTCTTAATCGCAGTCGAAGGTTTTGCTCCTGGGTTTTGCTACTGGTAATTTTAGTTCCAATGCTGAAAATTCTCGGGTACGGAGAACTGGCCCCCGGAGAAGTGGCCACCGGAGAACTGGAAACATTGCAAATTCAGTGCCATAAAATTGTTCTGCATAGACAAATTTCGTGTGGCTATATTCTCCACTACTTGAGCAACTATTGTTCATAATTTTTTTTTTTTAATATTTCATTTTCAGCAAGAAATTTAGACATTTCCATGATTTTCGGAGCTAAGACTAAGCGAAGAACTGGCCACCAGAGAACTGGCCACAAAAATTTTAAGGGGCCGTACAAAAATTGTGTTCTGGGCTGCTCTGTCTCCTCCACATTGGTTATCTGACACACATAAAATGTCCGTAATTTCGTATTTTTTTATTTACGATATTTTTCTATAAACTATAACTACACAAATTCTCTGCGAGTATGAGCAAACCCAGGAAACTTGTCGGGGGGGGTGCTTAAAACCTAAAATATGAAGTATAAAGAATTTCTGGTCCGATCGGGAGATTTTCAGACATTACAAGCTACAAGTCATCGAATTGCCTGCCTGAGGGCGTCTGCTGCCTCAGGAAAGTAGTGTGTGTGTGTGTGTGTGTGGAGGGGGGATACCAAAAGTGCCGCCCCGGTGGCGCAGTGGTCTAAGCGTTGGCCTCTGATCATTCGTCCGTAAGGGGTCCGGGTTCGAATCCCGGTCAGGCATGGATGTTGTGTTTGTCTTACGGCACTGGCTCTCTCCCTTCCCTGGAACCAGTGACTCTAAATTAGGGACGGGCGAGGGCTGCTTATAGCCCATTGAGTTGCTCACGGTGGTCGTTAAACCTCCAATCAAAATAAAAAAAAAAAAAGATACCAAAAGCGTAAAATATCAAAAATTTCTCATTTCTCTTCCGATCGGGAGATCTTCAGCATTTTCAAGCTGCAACTCGACAAATTTTCTCAGCGCATGTGCACTTTCTGGAAACCTGTCGGCGATGGGGGGGGGTTATCAAAAGTGTAAAATATCAAAAATTTCTAGTCCCATCGGGAGATTTTTGGCATTTACAAGCTACAACTCGACACATTATTTGAAGGCATGTGCCTACTCAGCAATCCTGTGTATGTGAGGGGGGAGGGGGATACCAAAAGTGTAAAATATGAAGACTTTCTGGTCCGATCGGGAGATTTTCAGTATTTACAAGCTGCAGCTCGACAAATTTTCTGTTCTGAGCGCATGTGCCTACGTAGCAAACCTGTCCGGGGGGGGGGGGGGGTTAATTTCAAAAGTATAAAATATGAAGATTTTCTCGTCCGATCTGCAGATTTTTGGCATTTACAACTCGACAAATTATTTGAGGGTATGTGCCTACTCAGCAAACCTGTGTGTGTGGGGGGGGGGCATACCAAAAGTGTAAAATAGGAAGATTCTCTCTTCCGATCGGGAGATTTTCAGCATTTAGCAGCTACAACTCGACACATTATCTGAAGGCATGTGCCCACTCATTAAAACCTGTGCGGGGGGGGGATACCAAAACTGTAAATACTCAGCATTTAGCAGCTACAACTCGGCACATTATCTGAAGGCATGTGCCTGCAAAATCTCCGGATCGGACGAGAAATTTTTCATATTTTACAGTTTTGGTAATTCCACCCCCCACCCCACCCCCACCCCTGACAGTATGCTGAGTAGGCACATGCCGTCAGAAAATTTGCCGAGTTGTAGCTTATAAATGCTGAAAATCTTCCGATCGGACGAGAAATTTTTCATATGTTACACTTTTGGTATTACCCCCCCCCCCCCCCACCACCACCACACACACACACACACACACACACAGGTTTCCAGAGTAGGCACATACGCTCAGATAATGTGTCGAGTTGTAGCTTGTAAATGCTAAAAATCTTCAGATCGGTCGAGAAATGCTTTATATTTTATACTTTTGGCACCCCCCTCCCCCCGAAAAGTTTCCTGAGTCAGCACATGCGCTCAGATAATTCGAAGACTTGTAGTTTGAAAACCCTGAAATCTTCTGTTGAAATGTAGATCATAAAAAATTTTTATAAAAAAATTACATTAATTATCGCAATTAAGAAAAGACGAAATTACGGAAACTTTATATGACTCAGATAACCAACCTCTGGGTGTCGTGGGCATGAAGCGGTCAAAAACGCAATTTTTATACGACCCCTTAAAATTTTTAAATTTTTGTGGTCAGTTCTCCGGTGGCCACTTCTCCTACACCCGAAAATTCTGTGTCCTTGATGAGGGACTTCCGGTTTCCCCCATAGTTTTTCCGAGTCCTGACTTTCCGGTCGTTCATTTAGTTGAGAGATCTATCCTTAGCAATGGAAAAATTCTTTAACATACGCGGGGAATTAAAGTAGCTTTACATGGCTACATCCAGTGGCGCACCCTGGAATTCTTGTTGGAGGAGCTATCATCATCATTATCATCATCATTGTCAACCATTATCAATCCACTGCTGGACAAAGGTCTCCCCAAGTTTCCTCCACAACGGTCTGTCTTGTGCCAGTCTCCTCCATGTCACTCCCGCATACTTTCGAATTTCATCCACCCATCTTCCATGTGGTCTTCTTCTGGGTCTTTTCCTGTCCCTTGGAATCCAATCTAAAATTTCGGCTGTCCATCGATGGTCTGTCCTTCTGGCAGTATGTCCAGCCTATTGCCATTTCAGGGATTTAACTCTGATCATGATGTCTTCCACTCTTGTCATTTTTCGGACCCACGAGTTCCTCTTCTTATCTCTCCTGGTTACACCAATCATGCACCTCTCCATGCTTCTTTCAGTTGTCTGCAGCCTTTGTATGTCTCTTTTAGTTAAGGTCCACGTCTCTGCACCATACGTAAGCACTGGAAGGATGCATTGATCAAACACTTTTCTTTTAGGACATAATGGCATATTGCTCTTCAAAATTATGCTGTTTCTTCCAAAAGCTCTCCAGGCAAGTTTTGTACGCCGATTAATTTCTTCATCAATGTGACCCTCACTTGATATCTGCTGTCCAAGATAAATGTACGTGTCTGTTATCTCCAGCTTTTCTCCATCAATCGATAAATCTTCATTTCTTGTAAAAGCATTGAACATCACTTTTGTCTTCTGAAAGTTCATTTTTTAATCCCACTTCTTTACTCTTGTCACAAGTTCCTGGATCATACTCTGCATTGATGGTCTGTCTTTCAGGGGTAGTTACAAAAATGACTATGTCATCAGCAAAACGAAGGTATGTTAGATAATCTCCATTAATATTTATCCCTTTGTTTTCCCAGTTCAGTGATTGAAAGACATTTTCCAATGTGACATTAAAAAGCTTCGGAGATATGGTGTCACCTTGTCTCACTCCTTTTCCAATTTTTATGTGTGTTGTATTTTCAAACAGCCGAATCTTTGCACTTGCATTTTCATAGATGTTATTAATAATATTAATGTACGTATCTTCAATACCGCAGGATTTCAGGGCCATTGTAACTGCTGATGGTTTCACCGAATCAAAGGCTTTTTCATAATCGATAAAAGCCATGCACAATGGAAGTTCATATTCCCTCGCTCTTTCAATTAGTTCTCTCAGTACGTGGATATGATCTATTGTGCTGTAGCCACTCCTGAATCCAGCCTGTTCTCTCGCTTGAGCCATGTCCAGTGTCACTTTTAAGCGGTGTGAAAGAACTTTAGTGAAGATTTTATAAACCACTGATAGGAGGCTGATAGGTCTGTAGTTCCTGAGATCCTCAATGTCACCATTTTTATGTAGCATGATCATTGTAGAGTTGTTCCAATCCTCAGGAATCTTCCCTTCATTAAGGCATAGAGTGAAAATTTGGGCGAGTACTGTTTCGATTTCTCCACTTGCTTCTTGTATGATGTCTACAGTAATTCCATCTTCTCCTGGAGCTTTTCCTCGCTTCATGTTCTTGATTGCATGTGCAACTTCTGCTGGGAGGACTGGAAGAACTCTGGTACTGGTACCTTTCATGATGTCTGGAGTACATGTATCGGAGGGGGGCTATATATACGTATATATAGTATACGCACACAATGTGTGTACACACATTTATATATACATATATAGTGTACGTCTATTGTTTATATACGGTTATGACGTACGTCGCTCCTTATCTCTTTGGGGCTTTGGGAAGAAGACATCATGTAATAGAAGACACTATGTAATTTTTTGAACATGTAAAATAATGTTTAATTTGTGACGTACGTCGCTCTTAATCTCCTTGTGGCTTTGGAAAGAAGACACCATGTAATGGAAGATATTATATCAGACACTATGTAATTTTTTGAACTAGTAAAATAATATTTTTGAATGTTTAATTTGTGACGTACGTCGCTCATAATCTCCTTGGAGGGCGTTTAAACCCCCAAAGCCCCCTCCGTGGGTGCGCTAATGGCTACATCTATATCAAATACAGAGTTTATGAACACCACATGTTTCGTAAGTGAACGCAAGCGAACCGACGGATGCAATGTTTATATTCTAACAAATCCTGAAATTTCAGGTGATTCTATCAAAATCGTGAAACAATGGCAACTCCTCAAACAACAAGAAAATTGCAACCGAAAACTTTCGAAAAGAAATAAATGTGTGCGCCATCGATTCAGAGGATAACCTGATTTTAATTTATTCGGCTGTTGCGCATGGCTTTCAGTATAACGACATTGCAGACCTCAAGAAAGAATAACCGACCCCGGAAATTTCTTCCACCCCATCCTGCTACTTGTAATATCGTTTTTTTGCTACAAACTACAGTAGAATAAAAGTCGAAGTGCCGTCCCCGAAAATGTCTCCCACATTTTTCTACTACTTACAAAGCATCTGTAGATTGCAGTGAATACGGAATTACCAAAACCGGAATTTTCCCCTACCCCATCAGCCTACTAATTGTAAGATCGTTTTTCACTGAAAACCGCGATACTAGTCGAAATACTAATCCGGAAATTTCCCCCACCCCATCTTGCTAACATAAACTACTGTAAAAGTGGTAAACATATGTAGGTTGCATTAAAAAATAAGGAAAAGCCGACCCCAAAAATTTCTACACGTTCGATATTTTGTGTCAAAAGCAATTTCTGTACGGTCCCTGACTGAAAGAGGTGGGGGACTCTTCCGTCCATCCATATGAATGGATGGGGAGCTAACAGTTCGTCTTTTTCTTATTACACTGCGAAGAATGCCGAGTAGTTCACTACTCGGAATGCTTTCACGTAAACTGAACAATTTGCTTTACTTTTTGTAAAAAAACTTACACATGTATGTTTCCTTTTCGCTTTTCTTCTAAATAGCCAAATCTCTAGAAAGGGATATTTAATTGATTATGCTAAAAACCAATAAAATTGAAACTAAAACCTTATCAGTGCAAAAAATGAAAAATATCAGTATTAAAGTAATTGGGGGAGAGAGGCACATTGGTACTGCAAGTTCTCACGATGTGGTTTTGGACGTTTGGCGAAAAAATTCTATATGGAAAAAGTTTTGTACCGATAAACTCTTACACTTTCTCATATAAGGGATTTTTTGTTGTTGTTGTTGTTGTTGAGAGTTTAACAACCACCGAGAGCAACTCAACTCAGTGGGCTATAAGCAATCGTCTGTCCCTAATTTAATGCAACTGGTTCCATGGAAGGGAGCGAGCCAGTTCCGTAAAACCAGGGGCGGGGGCTTCACCAAATTGGGGGGTCACGCTTCTTCTATTCTCAAAATAACAATAAAAAAAAGGCAAAAAGATAAACTACGTCAACGTCGTATATTTTAAAACACAATTGTAATTGTTCATTAGTAAATGCACAAGGAAACAGAAATATTCTTTTATTTAAAAATAAAATTGAGCCTGTGATTTTATAGAAATATCCAGAAATGCTTTATTTCCAAACATTTGTAAAAAAAAAGTGAGAAATTAGCGAGGTTACTCGAACAAAGAACGAGAAGCACAAAAAATAAATTGAGAAATAAAGGCGCAAGAGGTTATCCGTTTCTGTATTTTTATTTATTTTATTTATGATAATTGTTTTAAACATTTCCCACACATCGTGAGAACATATCAAACACAATACGGGGATGGCAATCAAGTTTCCTATCAAATGAGCAATACTGAATATGTAAAAAACGTTTTTACTTATTTTGCTATTTATTATTTTCTTGGAAATAAAGAGCTTTGGCCTCATAAATGGAGCTTGGTCTACTTTATGAGAACCAAGCGATTATTTAGTTGAACAGAATGAAAGACACTAGGTGGGCACTTTTCTTCCAGTAAAATTATTGAGGGGGCAAGATTCGCCTTGCGCCTCCATAGTCGGCGCTTCTGCATAAGACAAACACAACATCCATGACTCACTGGGATTCGAATCCGGACCTACTTGGACGATTGGTCATATGCCTGCGCCACCAGCAGGGGAGGGGGGCACTGTAGTTTTAGGAAATGTACTAAGTCACGGCAATTTATTTCTTCAAATTAAAGTACATTTCTCGCTTGTCTTACATAGAAAGTTTTCTCGAAATTTGTTTCGAGTCCCCAATCCAATTCTCCATCATATAGGCCAACAAACGGCAATCTTTATACCCCCACCCCTTGAACATTCAAAGTTTCCCTCGGAGGAACGGCAATTGGTGCCCGCCCCTTAATGAAAAACATGTGGCAATTTTCCTGTGTGGAAGTTTTCCAAGTTACTGAAAAACGTGTCGCAATTTTCCTGTGTGGCGGTTTTCCGGCAACGAACGAAAATATTCGGCAAAAATTATTTTGCAGTGGAGCCGTTGCTAATGTTCCTTTACATAATTTAGCTGATGTAATGAGCCCTTATGTTCTGGTGAACTGCCAAACGGATTTTGCATCTTTGTGATGCAAGAGAAAAATTTACAAAATGTAAATAAACATAAATAACTTTGAGAAACCATACTAATCGTAAGATGTTTCGGTTTCCTTGTCGACACAATAAATGGCAATATGTTGCATACAGGTGCACGAAAAAGTCCCCCACATAGGAAAATTCCCCCACATGAATCTCCCCCACCTTTTTGAGTCAGGTATAGCGCACAAATTGCATTTTACTCAAAACCTCGAATGTGGGGGAGTTTTCTGGGCTTGCTTGTGATTTACATTTTCACGCTGCTTAAAACAAATATGTGGAGGGTGAATTGCCGGGATCGGCATTTCCATTTTTCCCGCAACTTTCAGATGTTTTATAAGATATCCGGTAAACCGTCAAACAAGAAAAGCTTCACATATTCTTCAGCAACTTGGAAAAATGCCACACATTGGAACATTGTTACCCAGGAAAACTGCCCCATAGTTTTCACTAAGGGGCCGTCGTGCACAAATGCGGTTCACTGTAAACTGACACACAGGAAAACCGCCACACATCTTTCAGCAACGTGGAAAACTGCCACACATTGACAAAGTGTCACACAGGAAAATTGCCACATGTTTTTTACTAAGGGGCTGGCCACAAATTGTTGTTCCCTTGGGGAACACTTTGAATGTGTGGCATATTTCCAGTCAGGCAGTTTTCCAAGTTCCCGAATTATGTGTGGCAGTTTTCCAAGCTGCCTCACGACGGAAAGGAGCTCTTTTGTTTGTCTGAATTTTCATGCCGGCTCACAACTGGCCATAAAAGTTCGGGGAAGGGGGGTATAAAGATTGCTATTTCTTGGACTATATTGAGAATTGAATTGGGAACTCTATAATATGTAAGCCAAACGAGAACTGTACTTTAATTTGACGAAATAAATTGCCGGACTCCGTACATTTCTTTAAACTACGGTGTGCAGGGTTCGACGGAACTACAGCACGACTCACGCTGTGTTCAGAAAAGGACGATAAGGTGGGATTTTTTAAAAACGTTGAATTTTTACTTAGGCGTTAAGTATTTACATAACATGTCCAGCTTGTAATATTTTTTTGTAACTTAATTAATTCATAGTCCCTACACCTTGGCCTTTTTAACAGCTTTTAATACGCCGACTTCATATTCATAACGTTTACGTATCAAATCAAGTTAATATGCGCTTTTACTGAGGCACTAAATATTAATTCACAGGACCTATGCCTAGGCTCTTTTAACAGTTTTTATTCTACCGGTTTCATATTCACAACGTTTACATATCAAATCAAGTTAATAATATTGTGGTTTTACTTAAACACGAAATATTAATTCATAAGGCCAAGGCCTAGACCTTTTTAACCGTTTTTATTCTACCGATGTCACATTCATAACGTTTACCTATCAAATCAAGTCAATAATATCGCGCTTTTTTACTTAAGAACGAAATATTAATTCCTAAGGTCTAAGCCTTTTTAATATTTTTACTCTACCAATGTCATATTCATAACGTTTGCACATCAACCAAGTTAATAGCATTGCCCATTTACTTAGGCACTAAATTTTAATTCATTTTACGAAAATTTGTATGGAGCCCCAATGACCCCGGGCCCCGATCCCTTCCAAAAAGGGTTTACGAGGTAATATACAAAATTTGTGGTTCTAAATTGAAAACTGTAGATTTTACGAAAATTTTGTATGGGGCCCCCTTGACCCAGGCCCCGATCCCTTCCAAAAAGGGTTTAGGTCTAACTTACAGTACCATGAGGTGGTATACAAAATTTGGTGGTTCTAAATTGAAAACTGTAGATTTTACGAAAATTTTGTATGAGGCCCTCTTGACCCCGGGCCCCGACCACTTCCAAAAACTGTCTACGTATTAACTTTGAGGACCATGAGATAGTATACCAAATTTGGTGGTTTTAAATTGAAAACTGTAGATTTCACGAAAATTTTGTATGGGGCCCCTTGAGCCCGGGCCCCGACCCCTTCCTCAAACCGTCTAGGTGCTAACTTAGAGCACCATGAGATAATATACCAAATTTGGTGGTTCTAAATCGAAAACTGTAGATTTTACGAAAATTTTGTGTGGGGCCCTCTAGACCCCGAACCCCGACCACTTCCCAAAACGGTCAACGGTTTAACTTTGAGCACCATGGGATAGTAAACCAAATTTTGTGGTTCTAAATTGAAAACTGTAGAATTTACGAAAATTTTGTATGGGGCCCTCTTGACCCCGGGCCCCGACCACTTTCCAAAACGGTCAACTGTTTAACTTTGTGCACCATGAGATATTATACCAAATTTGGTGGTTCTAAATTGAAAACTGTAAATTTTACGAAAATTTTGTATGGGCCCCCTTGACCCGGGCTAACTTAGAGTGCCATGAGGTAGTATACCAAATTTGGTGGTCATCCATTCCAAAAAGGGTTTACGGTCTAACTTAGAGTACCATGAGGTAGTATACCAAATTTGGTGGTTCTAAATTGAAAACTGTAGATTTTATGAAAATTTTGTATGGGGCCTCCTTGACCCCGGGCCCCGACCGCTTCCTCAAACTGTCCACGGTCGAACTTAGAGCACCATGGTATAGTGTACCAAATTTGGTGGTTCTAAATTGAAAACTCTAGATTTTACGAAATTTTTGTATGGGGCCCACTTGACCCCGGTCCCGATCCCTTCCAAAATGGGTTTAGGTCTAACTTACAGTACCATGAGCTGTTATACAAAATTTGGTGGCTCTAAATTGAAAACTGTAGATTTTACGAAAATTTTGTATGGGGCCCTCTTGACCCCGGGCCCCGACCACTTCCACAAACGGTATACGGTTTAACTTTGAGCACCATAAGATAGTATACCAAATTTGGTGGTTCTAAATTAAAAACTGTATATTTCACGAAAATTTTGCATGGGGCCCCTCGACCCCGGGCCCCGATCCCTCCCCAAAAAAGGTTTACGGTCTAACTTAGAGTACCATGAGGTAGTATACCAAATTTGGTGGTTCTAAATTGAAAACTGTAGAATTTACGAAAATTTTGTATGGGGCCCTCTTGACCCCGGGCCCCGACCACTTCCAAAAACAGTCTACGGTTTAACTTTGAGCACCATGAAATAGTATACCAAATTTGGTGGTTCTAAATTGAAAACTGTAGATTTTACGAAATTTTTGTATAGGGGCCCTTTGACCCCGGGCCCCGACCCCTTCCTCAAACCGTCTAGGGGCTAACTTAGCGCACCATGAGATAGTATACCAAATTTGGTGGTACTAAATTGAAAACTGTAGAATTTACGAAAATATTGTATGGGGGGCCCCTTGACCCTGGGCCCCGATCCCCACCCAAAAAGGGTTTACGGTCTAACTTAGAGTACCATGAGGTAGTATACCAAATTTGGTGGTTCTAAATTGAAAACTGTAGATTTTACGAAAATATTGTATGGGGGCCTCTTTGACCCGCCTCGAACCCTTCCTCAAACCGTCTACGGGCTAACTTAGAGCACCATGAGATAGTATACCAAATTTGGTGGTTCTAAATTGAAAACCAGAATTTATGAAAATTTTGTATGGGGCCCCCTTGACCCCAATCCCTTTCAAAAATCATCTACAGTCTACCTTAGTGTACCATGAGGTAGTATATCAAATTTGGTTCTAAACTGAAAACTGTAGATTTTAAGAAAATTTTGTGCGGACCCCTTCCAAAATCCGTCTACGGTCTAACTTGGAGTACTATGAGATTGTACACCAAAATTGGTAGTTCTAAATTGAAAACAGTAATGCCGCAAAATTTTTGTTTTGCCGTTAAAAGCCGTCGTACAAACTTTCTGATATTACTTGATCCTTGACATACAGCGCCGACTGCTGTTGGAGAAACAAAATAGAAACGAGATGTCGGTGTTTTGTAATGTCGGTGTTTTGGGTGTCGGTCTTTTGACCGGCACCCTGTCGCAGCACATTGCGAATATATTTTCCAGAATTACTTTCTCGATGTGTTCCGAATGAATTGCCAAACTTTTCTCAATGTGTTTCACTGGGAACACATTGATGTGCTATGTATTCCGAAATGCCACGGATGGCTAGAAATGAAATTCTCAAAATACAGCATAGCTCAGGTATTTGCATCATTTTAATTGTACTAATGCCTTAATTTAGTTTATCAGTGGACAATAGGTAAGTAAAACGTGACTTCAAATGTGTTATATGTATTTTGGAGCACATAGACATTAATCTCTATCCATTCAGTAGGTTAACAGATGCGCCAGTCCTCATATATTTCATCGTATATATATATATATATATATATACTGTATATGGTTGTTCTGAAAACAACCAAAGCCTAAAGATAGCAAAGGGACATCTCAGTAAGGGAAGAAAACAGATTATGGCACTGAGAAAAGAAGATGGTTCTGTAACAAGAAATAGAGGCGAAATTTTGTCAAGAGTGAAAGATTTCTACTCCAAATTATATGAAAGGGATGATACATGTACTCCAGACATCATGAAAGGTACCAGTACCAGAGTTCTTACAGTCCTACCAGCAGAAGTTGCACATGCAATCAAGAACATGAAGCGGGGAAAAGTTCCAGGAGAAGATGGAATTACTGTAGATATCATACAAGAAGCAAGTGGAGAAATCGAAACAGTACGCGCCCAAATTTTCACTCGATGCCTTAATGAAGGGAAAATTCCTGAGAATTGAACAACGCTACAATGATCTTGCTACATAAAAAAGGTGACATTGAGGATCTCAGGAACTACAGACCTATCAGCCTCCTATCAGTGGTTTATAAAATCTTCACTAAAGTTCTTTCACACCGCTTGAAGGTGACACTGGACATGGCTCAACCAAGAGAACAAGCTGGATTCAGGAGTGGCTACAGCACAATAGATCATATCCACGTACTGATAGAACTAATTGAAAGAGCGAGGGAATATGAACTTCCATCGATTATGAAAAAGCCTTTGATTCGGTGAAACCATCAGCAGTTGCAATGGCTCTGAAATCCTGCGGTATTGAAGATGCATACATTAATATTATTAATAACATCTATGAAAATGCAAGTGCAAAGATTCGGCTGTTTGAAAATACAACACACATAAAAATTAGAAAAGGAGTGAGACAAGGTGACACCATATCTCCGAAGCTCTTTAATGACACATTGGAAAATGTCTTTCAATCACTGAACTAGGAAAACAAAGGGATAAAGATTAATGGAGATTATCTAACCCACCTTCGTTTTGCTGATGACATAGTCATTTTTGCAACTACCCCATCAGAGCTACAGAGTATGATCCAGGAACTTGCTGACAAGAGTAAAGAAGTGGGATTAAAAATTAACTTTCTGAAGACAAAAGTGATGTACAATGCTTTTACAAGAAATGAAGATTTATCGATTGATGGAGAAAAGCTGGAGATAACAGACACGTACGTTTATCTTGGACAGCAGATATCAAGTGAGGGTCACATTGGTGAAGAAATTAATCGGCGTACAAAACTTGCCTGGAGAGCTTTTGGAAGAAACAGCATAATTTTCAAGAGCAATATGCCATTATGTCTTAAAAGAAAAGTGTTTGATCAATGCATCCTTCCAGTGCTTACGTTTGGTGCAGACACGTGGACCTTAGCTAAAAGAGACATACAAAGGCTGCAGACAACTCAAAGTAGCATGGAGAGGTGCATGCTTGGTGTAACCAGGAGAGATAAGAAGAGGAACACGTGGATCCGAAAAATGACAAGAGTGGAAGACATCATGATCAGAGTTAAATCCCTGAAATGGCAATGGGCTGGACATACTGCCAGAAGAACAGACCATCGATGGACAGCCGAAATTTTAGATTGGATTCCAAGGGACAGGAAAAGACCCAGAAGAAGACCACATGGACGATGGGTGGATGAAATTCGAAAGTATGCGGGAATGACATGGAGGAGACTGGCACAAGACAGACCGTTGTGGAGGAAACTTGGGAGACCTTCGTCCAGCAGTGGATTGATAATGGTTGACAATGATGATGATGATGATACTGTATATATATAAGATTTGACTTCACGACTTTATTCAATGTGACAAATAATCGTTTCACGGTTCGGCATATCAGAGTACAGTATGAACTGTATTTGTGGGCTTATTTCATTAGGTCGAACCATTCCCTACCCTAATTTGAACTCTTTGGAATATTTTTTTTTTTTTTGATTGGAGGTTTAACGACCACCGTGAGCAACTCAATGGGCTATAAGCAGTCGCCCGTCCCTAATTTAGGGTCACTGGTTCCAGGGAAGGGAGAGAGCCAGTGCCGTAAGACAAACACAACATCCATGCCCGACCGGGATTCGAACCCGGACCCCTTACGGACGAATGATCAGAGGCCAGCGCCTTAGATCACTGCGCCACCGGGGCGGCTGGAATATTTGGAATCCGTATACATGGGTGGCTGTGTGTGTGCGACTCGACCGTTTACTTCTCAGCTGGTTCTCGTAATACGTGACCAATGACAAGCAGCATAGAGTTTTATATGCATTTCCAGTTATATTTGATATTTACGTACTCGTTTTCTGTATTTGAGTCTTCCAAGTATTTGAAATAAAAAGACTAATGATACCCAATTTTCTGTTGTATTGAACACATCGTTTCAACCGTTTCTGACGCCCATTAAAATTTTCAAAGTGAATGCAACCAGTTAGAAAATATCAACTGAATTTTTACAATCAATTAAAAAACAGAAATAGAAACAGCTGCATTTCTTCTAACACCGTCTAAAACGTACGATGCAAAAATTAACAAATAGCGCACAAAACGTTTCTCATAGCAGAAGGATAGCGGAGACAAACATATTTTCAAATCGAACAGATAAAATAACAAATATAGAAAGAAACATGATATGACTCTACGCTTTCTAGCTCAAGAGTTTTGCATAATAGGAAAGTTGAAACTAGGCTTAAAATATTCTTCATGGAAAAAGCTATGCTAAGGAAAAAGAACTTTTCAAAAACGTCTCACGCAAGCAGAGGTAGCGAAAAAAGAACAAAAAACATTTACATTAACATCACCTTACGGGATTGTGAATTATTTAAAGAGGATAATGTTTCACATCTCTGTTGTAGTGAACTGCATACATTACAAAAAGCAATTTCTCAATAGGGGTTTTAGAAGCGAAAATTCAGCTGCAAACAGAAGTATACAAGCACCACCTAGCGACAGAACTGTGAACTTTAGCATCCTCAAATACTAACCTAAAGTGTTCCACAAGATAAATGGCATCCAATGTGGAACTAATTTTTTAAATCGCACTTTTAAAAGCAGAGATGTTAACTAAAACATTGGCATCCCCTAGCGACAAAATTTGAAATTAATTCGGTAAGAACATGCGCTCACAGAGTTTGCACATTTAGTAGTATCTGACCGAAGAAATAAATTTTTCAGTCGGTGTTTTATTCCGTAGTTATTTCGGTAAACGGAAATGTGAACTTACGCCCTCTCGTGGTTACACCCTCTTCTTCGTTAAAAAAAATTTGGAATTACATGAGAAACATTAAGCTGTGGATATGGTCTCGGACAAAGAAAAAAATTTTAAATCGGACACTTAGAAGTTTTTAGAAACAGAGATATCGACCAAAATAATATATGTATCTACGCCCCTTGGCGGAAAAACTATGCATTATAGTAAGAAGAGAGTATTCTGAAAATATTTCCCAAAGAGAGCGAAATGGGCCCTTGAAAGAATTTCTTCAATCGAGTTTTCAGGAGCTCAGATTTAGATGCAAATACATCAGAAGCAGAAATAAACCCTTACGCACCCTGGTGGTCAAACTATTCTTAACCAAATATAAGAAATGATATGTAAAACATTTCCCAGCAGTAGCTGTATGTGATTAAGAATTTTTGAAATCGGAATTTTAGAAGCAGAGATATCTGGGAAAACAAAATTTATCTTTACACGCCCTAGCGGAAAGTTTATGAATTACTTGCACATTTTGAAATTATATGAAAAACATTTCGCAACAGAAACTATATGCAACCAGAAAGGAATTTTTCAACTCGGATTCTTAGGAGCAGAGATATTAACAAAAATATTATATATATCAACGCTCCCTTGCGGAGTAATCATGCATTATAATAATAAGAAAACATTCCGAAAACATTTCTCGAAGTGAGTGGTAATGGTCCACGAAAGAACTTTTTCAATCCAGACTTTAAAACCTCAGATTTTGCTGCAATTACATCAGAATCAGAAATTACCCCATCCCCTCCAACTGGTGGCCAAACTGTCCTTTAGCAAAAATTAGAAATTGTACGCAAAAGATTTCTCATCAGGAGCTGTTACCACTGAAGAAAGAATTTCTCAAATCGGAGTTTTAGAAGTACAGAAATCGGGGAAAACACAATTTACTTTTACGCCCTCTAGCGTGAAATCTATGTGTAACTTGAAAAAAAAGACTATACCTGAAATGCTTTTCGACATAAATGGAATCGGAAGGTAAAATAATTTTCTGAATCGGATGTTTAGAAGCAAATATATATGTAATAAAATGTGGTTTGAATTCGATATCATCTGCGTTTACGCCCGCTAGCAACGAAATTGCACATTGAAAAAACAAAAAAAACAAAAAAAAATAAATGTTCATTTTTCGCACATTTCAAGCTTCCCAATGCAAAAAAAAAAAAAAAATTTCAAATCGTACTAATAGTTGCAAAGACATGGTGTCCACAGACGGACGTACAGACAAGCCGATAACACAAATACGATTTGTTTTACAGAAGACATTCTAAACAAGTTAATAAAATTATGCAATGCATTCATTACGATACGCTTTCCAACGTATCAGATTTTTTTTTATTTTGATTGAAAGTTTAACTACCACGGTGAGCAAATCAGTGAGTGGGCTATAAGCAGTCGCCTGTCCCTAATTTAGGGCAGCTGACTCCACGAAGTGAGAGAACAAGTGCTGTAAGAAAAGCACAACCTCCATGCGTCACTGCACTCGAACCCGGGCCCACTACGTACGAATGATCAGAAGCCTTCGCTTAGAACACTGCGCCAGTGGGGCAGCTCCAGAAATCATTACTCAAGTTATTAATCAAGTTATGGAGACAATGGCTGTGAAATAAACTTCGCTCCTGTGCCCTGAACTTTGACCCCATTTCAATGATATTCAACAGAGCCGGTTCAGTATACCTACATAACAACATGTTAAAGTTTTGTCGCAATCGAAGCATTTTTACTTACGTTATGACGCATAAGGTCGATCAAACGGATACCGCTCCTACGTTCTGACCTTTGACCCAATTTCGTCCGTTTTCTGCAGATTTCGTCCTCAGGTTGTCCCCTACCAGATACAAAAATTTCATCGAAATCGAATCATTTTTACGCGAGTTATCGTGCGATCAGGCTGACAGACGGATAAAGATGGAGCATATACGATTCTTCAACCTACGGTTAGAAAGCGTAAAAAATAGGATTTTGTGGTTCTGCTTCAATTTTCTATTATGAGACAACATTTCAGTGATACGCGAATGCTCAGTGCCCCGAGAAAATGTAAGGATCGGAAACCAGAAAATTCAAAACAAATTTCTACTTGCACAGATTCGGGATTTCAGTTATTAGAAAAATACATACTGTTTATTGTAATATTAATTCAAGTCATTAGCACGAATAAATGAAGTTGTTATAAAGGAAACGGCAAGAGTAACTGAACTCCGTGCCTGGATGGCACAAGTTACCGTACTGTCAGGGCCTTTGCTCTGTACTTTGCATTCAATTTGTCGGAGGTTTGGGCAAGATGCCAACTTTGCAGCCTTATCACTGTCCGTGCAGGGAAAGAAACATTCCAAGTGTGTTTCACAGATGTAGATATACGGATGCCCCCTGTAAATTTATTTGCAAATATCTTCGCTATTAATCTCCGATTTGGACGACATTTAAAATTTAAAGGGTTTTTCCATGTGCTAAATTGAATGCGCATAAAATAACATACCCCTTATATGGAAAAATTATTTGGAGATAGTGAGCTAAAAAACATGTTAGTTAGCTTAATTAACATATTTTTTCGCATCACGTGATAGTTCCCTTTGAGTGCTTTCCAACGGTACTTTACTTGTCTATCTGCAGCAAATGGCTCCAAAGTTAAGGGGTACTTTACTTGTCTATCTGCGGCAAATGGCTCCAAAGTTAAGGGGTACTTTACTTGTCTATCTGCGGCAAATGGCTCCAAAGTTAAGGGGTACTTTACTTGTCAATCTGCGGCAAATAGCTCCAAAGTTAAGGGGTACTTTACTTGTCTATCTGCGGCAAATGGTTCCAAAGTTTATAGTCACACTTCCTTTGAAACGTATTTTCATTTCGTTCGTCGGTCTTTCACTACGGAATGAGTAATGAGCTCGTGTTCAAAGCGCATCATATTTGCTCGTGTTCGTCTCTCCAGTTCAGTTCGTTGGTAAGTCAGGCGTGAGTTGTGTAATAATCCTATCTAATGACGATTTTATGTGGCCTTTAGAAGTACTTTTATGAATGTTGATTGCATCCCTACTCCGTAACGTTTTTTATAACGGAAACGTTTTGTTTCCTCATGAAGACAAGATCTGGCAGAATAAATCAATTATCGTGTGAAATAAAAATCAATTGACTACGTGCCAGGGAAGAACTGTCTGATAATGAGAATCAACATCTCAAAACAGTGTTCTGTGGTAAGACAATTCCGTTGAAATAAATATTATAGAATATGATCTACCAAATCAATGTTTTTATTTCCCTCTGTTAGTTATCACTTGAAGGGACGCCAATTGCGCTCCACATTTTGCGTGTAAACACCTGTACGGATATCAACAAAAGTTAGAGAGTGGTTGACTGTCTGTTGTTGAAATCCTAAGCTTCGCAGTTTACAATAGGCGGCAGACAGATCTATCGTGACTGTTCACAGGAAAATAAAAGGCGTCCGGAACGAAAACGAAAAAAGTTTACGGGCTCCCGTTACAAAAAACACGATCAAGAAATACACCGGAACCAGTGGAGCAGCCACAAATTTCTGAAACGGGTGTCCATTTATTTGGTTCATTGGTGCTGATCAAACGATCATATGTGGAGGATTTAGGGAGGGAGTGTCTGACCCCAGGTTTTAAACAACCCTTAGAAATAGGAAGCTAGGAGATTTGGGCTAGAGTGACCTATAGGAAAGTGACACGGAAGCGAAGTAAAAAGGGGACGAGGACGCCTTTATTTATTACCGGGGGCCAGTACTCGGGGTCCGACGGCTTAACGTGTCCATTCGACTCACGGCGGATATTTAGTGGACCGAGCGTTCGTACCTGCTGGGATTGAACCTGAGGTTCTTTCCGTGGCAGTCACGAACGTTGCCCACTAGGCCACCCGCGGCCCAGAGTTTACTGGTGAAAGCCTATATTTACATATATATGTCGCTTTGAATTCGTACTGAATCCACCCTCAACGGTGGGGAAGGGAGTGATCCACGGACTATTCCTTTGGCTGTTCCTCTGTCAGGAGTTAACAGCTGCTGAGCGAGAAAGTGCGCGCCATTCAAAGAACTGATATACTGCCATCTACAAGCCGGTTTACATTTAAAGGAACGTGTCGTTTGAAAGGATCATTTTAGTAACCGGATCGCGTAAACGAGCGAATCTGCTAACAACTAGTTTGTATAACTTCTCGAGCCTAAATTTGTGAAATATTGCTAAATATTTTGCAAGCGCCAGGTGTTAAAGTCTGATCGCTTTCCCAGATTACAAAACTAAAATCAAGTTAAGATCTGCCAAACTTTAAATGCATTTTATATTAAATTTATTATTCAAGCATATTACTGTGTTGTATATGATACTGATTTCTCAATAGGGTAACTTTAGACTTGTTCAAACAAAATGAAGAAACGAAGTGTAGAAAAATGAAAAAGTACCAAGCGGTGGGGATCAACTTCAGTTTTAACTGATATTTAAAATTTGTTTCCTTAATTTGCAGCACTTATCGCCAGAATATCTTCGACAGCAAATAACTGTTTAAAAAAATGAGTTTAATATTATGTCGTGGGACAAACGGGCTTTTTTACAGTGTGAAACTGTAGTTAAGATATCGTTTAAAAAAATAAAATTTCTGCCACAGTCTGTTGAAGAAAAGCCTCACCATCGTTTCCGAAATGTTTCAAGAGTTCTGGTAAATTTGCACTCATTGAGCCTTTGAAAAACTTGCGCTGTAAACACCTGCCACACTATTTTTGAAACCAAGATCAGTGATGATAATGTGTCAACCTTTATTTAGAAAGGCCTGATTTCCTGAAAATTTAATGTTAAGAGACTGATCCATCTGATTATTACTGATTACACGGATGATGAAACTGGTTGTTTCAGTCGCAGTACCATATGACCTAGGTTTGTAACTCATATTTGTTTTCTCCACTTCATAATTTTTGTATTACGTTAGCCATCTTCTTACAGTACTGATATCATCAAATTAATGATCCCCGCCAAGTGCTTTCAATCTTCGATTAATGTTGATGGGAGAAGATTTTTCTGCGGTAAGGACTTCAACAGCCCTTTCATCCAAACAGTCGTGCATTGTGGTGCAACGTGAAAAGGCACAATACGAATTTGATGATCTATTTACCAGTATGGTGTGGGTGAAAATTTATGCGACTGCCCAACGATGGTTCTATTAGGATTTATTTACTTGAACCCTGAATATGACAGTAGAAACAACGTTTGCAGCGTCTTCATTTTAATGCAGTTCTTCACTCACGGCCTGCAAAGATAACCTACCTGTGGTGTGCAAGATACTGAGTTTGAACTTCCACTGTAGAATCTGTAGAATATAGTTGCTTTCTAACTGCTCGTTTTCGGGTTTGAACTGGGGCTTAAAAAGTGCATAGTTGTTCTAATTCTTGCATTATGTACGTTAAAAAATGAGGATTTCAGTTCATGTGACATTTATGAGATTATAAATATGTATTTTCGCCACGCCATTTTCATTATTCTTTTAGCATTCCATGTGAGTTAGAGAGGTTACTCTCGCAGGATATTTACCTAGGAAGGAATAATAACTGGAAGCCCAGTGGTATGGCGGGCACTATGCTTTATTCCTTTCTTGCTGAGAGAGAAATCGCTGATAGAACGATAATCGCTGATAGAACGATCAACGGGAAGTTTCCTTCGTTCGGCCTCGTGTCGAGATGACACACTCATGGTGTTTCTGCTATGGTGTATCCAATTAATGTGGAGAAATGTGTGAAACATCATGAGTGTTTCACACATTGTATCCAATTAATGTGGAGAAATGCTAAAAAGACATGAGACATTTTCAGTTGAGACGCTATCTCTGCGTTTGTTCCATACTAAGGTTAGGTATAACACAAATTTAGTTACTTTTTTTTATCTCACACTTATTTATGAACTTTGGTATCATGTTATACTTTCTTATATTTATTTAGATACTTGGCCATCGTTTTGGAGCACTTTTCTACAAACTGTATTCAATTTTTGATTATTGGTTTGAGGTGCTTCCAGAGAATTGAACAATCATCGTTTTCGTGATATACACGAATGTATCAAGTGGTGGCTACTTATGAAATATCACGGGATGATATGGAAAGAACAAAAGTGAGACATAAAATATAACGAAAAGTAGGAACTCTTTTAAATACTGAATGGCGTGCAGTTCACAGAAATTTGGGCATTTATTCCAAGTTATTTTGACCGATTTTATTCACTCTTTGGCCGTGCGGTCAAGCAGTTTCTTTTACTGCTGCTCCAAACTGCAGAATGAAAACGATGGAGCTCATATGTAGTTGCTGTCGTAAAGGGGAACAGAATGCCTCTTTAAAAGCTGGAGAGACTGAAATACGAATCGCCAGGAAAAAGCAAAAGTAGATTAGGATGTATGGGATCTTGAAGCAGAAACACAGAAACCCAATTGATAGAAAAAGAAATCATGATCACAAGGAGATTGTTATAGAAACCATAATTTTATTTTAAAATAAACTCAGCACTCACAATATTCCCTTAGTACCAGTGACGTATTTTATTTTAGTGAATAATGCCAGAATAATAAAAATTTCATAATCTGATAAGAACATTTTACCATTTATTTAGAATTTACGCTGCAAGAAGTCTATCAAACAGCGCAAAGCAAATATTTTAGTGAGTTGAGCCTTCTTTTTAGCTCGTCTTTTGTAAAAAAAGATCGTGCTTATGTTACCGCTTTGTCCGTCCGTCCGTTCGTCCATCTGTACCCACGATATCTCTGCAACTATTACCCCGATTTGAAAAATTCTTTTTGCATTGGGAAGCTGGAAATATAATAATGATGATCCCTTTTTCGCTTTTTTTTACGATGTACAATTTCGCCGCTAGAGGGCGTAAATGCAGATGATGTCGAATTCAAAAATATGTTTCATTCCACATATTTGCTTCTAAACAGCCAGCTGAAAGAATTACTTTATCTTTCTATTCCATTTATGTCGAAGAGTATTTTAGATATAGTTACTTTTTCAAATTACGCATAGATTTTTCGCTAGGGCGCGTAAAGATAAATTACGTTTTTTCCGATAACTCTTCTTCTAAAACTCCAATTTGAAAATGTTTTTCTTCAGCGGATACACCTCCTGATGGAAAGCCTTTTGCATATAATTTCAAATTTTTGATAAATAATACTTTGGACACCAGGGGGCGTAAGCGTTAATTTTTTATTCTGTTGTATTTGCCATAAAATCAGAGCTTCTAAAATATCGATTCAAAATATTCCTTCATGGACTGATGCCCCACAAATTGATAAACCTTTTCGGAATAT
This sequence comes from Macrothele yani, assembly GCA_039090855.1. NCBI lineage: Eukaryota > Metazoa > Arthropoda > Arachnida > Araneae > Macrothelidae > Macrothele > Macrothele yani. Next base: position 44,531,071 of record CM077031.1, read on the forward strand.
TTTCTTCTTAAAATATTCACAGCTTCTCCGCCAGGGGGCGTACGTGTATATCATATTTTTGGCAATATCTCTACTTCTAGGAGTTTAATTTGAAAAATTCCTTCTTTGTTGGATAGTGTTTCCAGTGTGACATGTTTTTCATATAATTTCAAATTTTTTCAAGTAATCCATAGACTTTCCGCTAGGGGGCGTTAAGGTAAAATTATTTCCCCCTGTATCTCTGCTTCTAAATCTCCGATTTGAAAAATTATTTCTGCACCAGATACAGCTCTTGATGAGAAATCCTTTGCACGTAATTTTTAATATTTGTAAAAATGGTTTGGCCACCAGGTGGCGTAAGTCTAAATTTCCGCTTCTGATTTATTTGTAGCAAAAAATGAGCTTCCAAAATCTCGATTGAAAAAAAAAATCATTTTTTGACCGATACTACTCATTTCGACAAACCTTTTAGGAGCATTTTCTTCTTGAAATAATGCATGGTTTCTACGCCAGGGGGCGTAGATGTATATCCTATTTTTGTCAATATCTCTACTTCTAGAAGTCCGATTTGAAAAATTCCTTCTTTGTTGGATAGTGTTTCCGATGCGAAATATTTTTCTTATAAATTCAAAATTTCCAAGTACATCACAATCTTTCCGCTAGGGGGCACAAAGGTAAATTGCGTTTTCTGCGTTATTTCTGCTTCTAAATCTCCTATTGTTAAAATTCTTCCTGTATCGCACACAAGACCTGATGGAAAATATTTTTTACATAATTTCTAATGTTTGGTAAAGAATGGTTTGGCCACCAGGTAGCATAAGTGTTAATTTCTACTTCTGATGTATTTGTAGCAAAATCTGGGCTCCTGAAAACTCGACTAAATTTTTTTTTCTTGGACCGTTACCGCTCATATGGAAAATCAATTTGAGAATACTTTCTTCCGAAAAGAATGCATATTTTTCCTACCAGGGGACGTAGAGTCACACCTTATTTTTGTCGATATCTCTGTTTCTAAGAGTCAGATTTGAAAAATTCTTTCTGTGTTGGAGAGCGTTTTTGGTGTGAAATGTTTCTCATATAAATTCATGTTTTTCTTAACGCAGAAGTCTGCAGCCAGAGGGCGTAAGCACACTATTCCGTTTTCAGCAATATCTGAGGGATTAAAAACCCGCTTGAAAAACTTCTTTCTTCCGTCAGATACTATTGCTTTCCATACCGGTTCCATTAACTTTGAATAGCTTTGATAAATTTTATTTGCATCAGAACGGATTCAAAAGACGTGCTTATTATACCCGATAATTCGGTGTCATCTTTCTTGTTATTTGATTACACCCAGCAACTTCTCGTAAGGTTTACAAGTACAGCGAAGATTAAGACGCAACTACCTGTGTCCCAAGGGAATTTTGTGCACCGTGTCAAAAACAAAATTTGATTAGATTGGACTTAGAGTCTCAGATACAAGAGAGGGACCTATCAGAGGAGTAGAAGCCCCAGATTGAAAGCGTGGGTCGCCATAAATTGGACTGCAAGGCTCTAACCTTACAACGAGAACTTTCAAGGAGAATAAAAAACAGGGCGATGGAAAAGAAACAGATGACCTTATTTGTAACCGGCATGCCCATGCAACGCACGTTGTGACTTCAGTGTTGTTCATAGCAAATCATCGTACTATGACCGGTCTGGAGACGGTGGGGTCTGAAGGCGTTGCTCTGACCTCTGGAACATAAGTGGTGTTTTCCGATCTCGAACAGTTTAAACTATTTGTATACCTCAAACACACAATCTACGAATGTATGTAAAGAGTAACCAAAGCAAAAAGTGCTAGGTTTTTGCTTTGGTTACTCTTTACATACATCTTTACATACAACTATAGCATTCTTTACTCTTTACATACAACTATAGCATTCTGCAGAGTAAAGGGAACATCGTGAAGGCAATACTCCGGATCAGGACGGTTCACATAATGAAATTTCAAGAGGGCGGTGAGGATAATAATTATTTTATACAGTCCACACACACATATACATTTATACAAAGGCATATATATAGGGAATTTGCAGCTTATAGATGTCAATAGTGGATTAAAAAGACGTTTGGTCAACAACCTTCATTTGATGCCAAAGATTCGGTGTTCTGGAAATCCTAGGAATTTTGAGTAACAGTGTTATGCATTCAAAGACATCCCAAAATTTCAACAATACTTGTCGGTTGTCAGTTATCACTTTTCACTAAAGTATGTACTATATTACTATAAAATTCTAAGTACATGTTATGTTCAGCACAGTAAGTCGTCATTAGATCTCTGAAAACTTTGTGGGGACACAGAACAACTACGGTTATCTTCTGTGTGTTAGTTCTATCATTGACTTCTTTCTTACCGGAGGCATTTTCAATTTATACATGATGAATAATGCTCAAAATAATTTTAGTCCTGTTGGAAGAGAGCAAAGGTGAGTTGCAGAGCGTGTTGTCCCATATGTACGAAGTTTCGTATGAAATTTAAACTGAGTAGAAATAAGGGATAAATCAAAGTTATTGTTTCTGAGAGAGGAAATGGTAATACTGAATGTAATATAAGTATAAATGGCACTGTGATTGAACAGGTGAATGAGTTTGTATATTTAGGAAGCTTGTTTAACAGAGAGAACAGATACGATGGCGAAATTAGTAGGCGAGTGAATTCTTCACCGAAAGTCATAGCTGCTTTAGGAGGATTTCACAGGAATGATGGATTCTCAAAAGAGTCCCGAATGGCTGTGTATGAAAGTATAATTGTTCCTACTCTAATGCATGGCAGTGAAACCTGGGTACTACAGGAGAGACACAGGAGTAGTTTGTGTGCCGGATGAATTTGGGTTTGTGGGAAGACACGTTCAGATCATGTGAGGAATGAAGATCTGTTGCAGTTGGGCAATGTGAAGCACCATATTGGTAGTAAGGTTGAGACTAATATTCTTAGATGGTTTGTCAAAATTGAAAGAATGAGTTATGAGATGGTTTCTACCAAACAATTTCGGCCCAAGTGGCAGGAAAGAAAGGCAGAGGAATGCCAAGGAAGTAATGGAATGATGAGATTCAGGAAAGCCTGAATGAGAAAAAGATTATGAGTATGAAGTGTAGAAGTTCTTGTGTACGTCGTGTGACTGATGTCATTGAAGCTCGTGTTGTGTTTCAAGATCGCTGTAAGCGGATAAGTTTCATACGGCAACAGTAATAAATAATCCATTAAAAATTAATCTGGTGGTTTGTGTTATATGTTAGATGCTTCTTTGTCAGATGGTGTTTCTTTGAGGAGCTAGTCTCTGAATATCAGAGAATACCTTAATGATATGTATGTACGTAGGTTCTGACTCCAAGTCTAAAACTGCCCTTTCAGTACATGGAAGCTAATAGATTTGAGTAAGTGAATTTAATAGCAAAAAAGAACAGAAAATTTCAGATTTAGAGGAAGGGCGCAACTTTACATAACACCATTGCCTTCAACACATATAAAAGAGGCAACAGATGCCCGAGACTGGATGTGGGTTGAAACGTCCAGGAACCACCAAAACATCTTTAACCCCCACACACGGGGAGAAGCGTAACTACAAGAAACATCGAGATCTGGAGTAGCATCAATATCTTCCCCTCACACACCAATCTGAAAAAGAACGTAGCAGCCTTCTTGTATTGATACTGTGTCAATGGTCTGTGGTGGTTGGATAGAAACAATATCCGACGTCAGTTCTACGATAACGAATGGTTGATTAAAGGCTTTATCAGCAAAATTTCCGTTGCTTTCTTCTAGTCTTTACCAAGGTATTTCAAGCGGAGGGCTTTGTTGACTATCTTAGCCAGGACATAGATACACCAATCGGGTAGCAGTTCACCTACTCTTGCTGTACTGCCATCGCTTAAGAGAACTTTGCCCACTTCTAGCTTTTTAATCTATATAGCTGTCTCAGGGTCTCAAACAAACGCGATTTGCGCGATTCAAGGTCATAGGCACCTAAGGCTTCCATAGCGCTACCTGGTGAGCAGAAGTTTTAGTGTCATGATGTGAGAAATGCTCATCCAGCTAAAGCATCATTATTTTCGTCATTACCGAACACTATACCCAGAGAGTGCAGCCTTGGAATTTAACGTACGCCCAATATTGTGCCACCGTCTTCGATCCCTGAAAGATGATGCCTCAGTGTTGGACCTACGTTAAAGAGCAAAGCTGTGCTATCTGATTAACCTGAGGAGCACGTATGGGCTGTATGATCTCCTGACTTCTTCCAACTTTGAGAAAGATGATCCATCGGTCATCCTGACGAGGATGACCCCTGTTGAGAAGTTACTTTTTTAATTGGAGTTATTTAAATTCACGGATTTCTGTCCCGAGGTCGTTGCGGCACAAATTATAACGAATTCTATTGCCCGGTAACACGAACCGCTTCAGATCCTCTGGTACTTGTTTTACTCATGGATTATCCGCATGATAGGAAGTGGAAGAGCAAACGAGTCCGGGGTGCGAAACACAGGGCTTATGCAACGGTCCAGGTTCAACAGCATGCATATGACGAAGGCTTCCACCTCCTCGTCAATGTTAGAAGAAGTACTAGTCTCCACGTCCGAGGGATTAGTCTAAGCAATGATATTTTTAAGCTGCATATAATCAGCTGTGAATTTTGTTCGCTTTTTGACTGAGGCGCATTCAGTCTCAGTCGAACAAGTTCATGACCCTAGTCGGTATCCAGAATGCCTGCAAGGGACAGTTCACTACGACGGTGGCTCTGTTTTGCTGTAGAGTGTTTCAGTCGTCGCGGAATACGTCTCCACGTCACTCTGACGGGTTGCGCCTAAGTAATCATCCTTGGAGATCACTTGTAGCAGTTTATTTCCTTCGGTCTCTTGGTCATGCGCGACCTTTTTCAACAAATCAATACGCCAACCACACATATCCACAGTCGATCGATTATGGTGGAGGAACATTAGACGAAGTCTTGTGTCCTGATTGGGCCCCTTGTTAGTCCGATTTAAACGCCATTTAACATATTTGGGATGATGTTCACTGTGTTGTCAATGTTAGAAATGATTTAATCATCATTGTCAAACATTATCAATCCACTGCTGGACGAAGGTCTCCCCAAGTTTCCTCCACAAAAGTCTGTCTTGTGCCAGTCTCATCCATGTCACTTCCCCATACTTTCAAATTTCATCCACCCATCTCTCATGTAGTCTTCTTCTGGGTCTTTTTCTGTCCCTTGGAATCCAATCTAAAATTCCGGCTGTCCATCGATGGTCTCTCCTTCTAGCAGTATGTCCAGCCCATTGCCATTTCAGGGATTCAACTCTGATCATGATGTCTTCCACACTTGTCATTTTTCTGATCCAAGAGTTCCTCTTCTTATCTCTCCTGGTTACACCAAGCATGCACCTCTCCATGCTACTTTGAGTTGTCTGCAGCCTTTGTATGTCTCTTTTAGCTAAGGTCCACGTCTCTGCACCATACGTAAGCACTGAAAGGATGCATTGATCAAACACTTTTCTTTTAAGACACAATGGCATATTGCTCTTGAAAATTATGCTGTTTCTTCCAAAAGCTCTCTAGGCAAGTTTTGTACGCCGATTAATTTCTTCATCAATGTAACCCTCACTTGATATTTGCTGTCCAAGATAAAGGTTGGTGTCTGTTATCTCCAGCTTTTCTCCATCAATCGATAAATCTTCATTTCTTGTAAAAGCATTTAACATCACTTTTGTCTTCTGAAAGTTCATTTTTAATCCCTCTTCTTTACCCTTGTCAGCAAGTTCCTGGATCATACTCTGCAGCTCTGATGGGGTAGTTGCAAAAATTGACTACGTCATCAACAAAACGAAGGTGGGTTAGATAATTTCCATTAATCTTTATTCCTTTGTGTTCCCAGTTTAGTGATTGAAAGACATTTTCCAATGCGGCATTAAAGAGCTTGGGAGATATAGTGTCACCTTGTCCCACTCCTTTTCCAATTCTTATGTGTGTTGTATTTTCAAACAGCCGAATCTTTGCATTTGCATTTTCATAGATGTTATTAATAATATTAATGTACGCATCTTCAATACCGCAGGATTTCAGAGCCATTGTAACGGCTGATGGTTTCACCGAATCAAACGCTTTTTCATAATCGATAAAAGCCATGTACAATGGAAGTTCATATTCCCTCTCTCTATCAATTAGTTCTCTCAGTACGTGGATATGATCTATTGTGCTGTAGCCACTCCTGAATCCAGCTTGTTCTCTCGGTTGAGCCATGTCCAGTGTTACCTTCAAGCGGTGTGAAAGAACTTAAGTGAAGATTTTATAAACCACTGATAGGAGGCTGATAGGCCTGTTGTTGCTGAGATCCTCAATGTCACCTTTTTTATGTAGCAGGATCATTGTAGCGTTGTTCCAATCCTCAGGAATCTTACCTTCATTAAGGCATCGAGTGAAAGTTTGTGCGAGTACTGTTTCGATTTCTCCACTTGCTTCTTGTATGATGTCTACAGTAATTCCATCTTCTCCTGGAGCTTTTCCCCGCTTCATGTTCTTGATTGCAAGTGCAACTTCTGCTGGCAGGACTAGAAGTACTCTGGTACTGGTACCTTTCATGATGTCTGGAGTACATGTATATTCTCTTTCATATAATTTGGAGTAGAAATCTTTCACTCCTGTCAAAATTTCGCCTCTATTTCATGTTACAAAACCATCTTCTTTTCTCAGTACCATAATCTGTTTTCTTCCCTTACTGAGATGTCCCTTTGCTATCTTTAGGCTTTGGTTGTTTTCAATTGCTTTCCTCACTAGTTCACAGTAGAATTTCCTTACTTCTTCAGTGATACGTTTTCGTACTGTCTTGCATAGCTCTATATATTCCACTTTGGAAGTCACATCTTCTTTAGTTTTCTTCATCTCTCTTCTGTTTTGCATCAACATTTTCGTTTTTCCTGATAATTTGTTCACATGCAGCTTGTTCTTAGACTCAGCTAATTTTGTTGCTGTTTCCATAAGAGCTTTGGTTACTTTTCTGTTAACTTCAGAAATATCTACTTCTTCCGATGTTAGGCCTTTTAAAGCAGAGAATCTGTTCTTCAGTTCCAACTAGACGGTATTATGGTGTTTTTTAAGGTTGGTTATGTCAATACATTTTGTTTGTCTTATGAGCTTGCCACGTTCGAGTTTAGTGTTGAGGTGCCTCTGACATCTTACCAATCTATGGTCACTACCTGTGTTGAACTTGTTTAGCACACTGCAGTCTTCTATGACGAATTTTTTGTTACACATAATAAAATCAATTTTACTTGTCGTTCCATTTGGATGTCTCCATGTCCATTTCCTGTGTGGCTTTTTCTTGAAAAAGGAGTTCAAGATGAAAAACCCTTCTGCCTCTGCAAACTCAACGAGAGTATTTCCACGCTGGTTTCTGTTGCCGTGACCGAATTTACCTACTGAAGTTTCATTCTGTTGCCGTTGCTCTATTTTTGCATTGAAATCTCCCATAATTATCTTAAAGTGCTGCTTACCTTTAATATTTAGATGACGAATTTCCTCATAAAATTCTTCAATTTCTTCTTCAGGATGACTTGTGGTGGGTGCATAAGTTTGAATAATCTGAGCCTGGTATCTTCTCGAGAGTTGGATAACGAGTCGTGCAGCTCTGTCAGAGGAACTTTCAACTTCTACAACTTTATCCTTCAGTTTCTTGTTTATTGTAAATACAACACCACTAGTTCTGCCAGTATCTGTCACACGATAGTAGAAGAGATCTTCTCCTTTTCTCCTTACCTTACTTAGCCCGACGATGTCCCACTTGTTCCTTTTTAGTTCCTCTTCCAATTCAAGAAGCCTTGACTCAGAAGATAGGGAGCGTCCATTATACGTAGCCAAGGTCAGCATCAGATGGCAGCCTAGTTCGGTCCTCCGGGGATTCTTAGCACCCTCTGCCTTCATGTCTTACTGGCCGCTGCCTTGGCCAGGTACATTCCAGCTGCCGGAGACTGAGGGTCAAGATTTAAGTTGTGGAGTCATTTTGGAGGGGTTTGGCCATAACTCACCACGCTGGCCAAGCGGGTTGGGAGTGTATTATAGCATGTCGTCTTATCCCGATGGTATAGTTATACCGCTATTGGCGGTCGTCAGAGCACCTTTAGTGGGAACAGGATGCACCACGAGAAGGCGGGGTTGACATTTGTCAAGGAGAGGCTGTGATGTTACGCATCACCTGACCTTACATCCAAGAAATTATTTACCGTATAATATATTAGAATTGTTTTGAACCTCCATTCTACTACAGAGCTTATTGAATCCATGTCCCATCGCGTTGCTGCTGTTTTCTGATCGCGAGGACGATCACAGTGGTATTAGACAGGTATCCCAGTTTTTTCTTTATTTGTTTCGTCCCTTCAGTGTACATACATTGTAAAAGCAGAAGGTTTGCTTCAAAAGCATTCTTTATCTAAATTGTAGAATATCGTACGAAAAATATCATTTGTTCTGTAGGTGGAGATATTCTATATTTTATGTGAAGAAGTATCAACAAACACCGATTTACCCTTAAAGTGAAATTACGTATTCTACACATTCATCCTGAGTACTAGAATACTTTCGACAGTATCTGAATAAAATTTAATAAATAGATTTTCCATGATACAATTAGTTTAAGTACATTTTCCATAATACAATCATTAGGTATGACATTTACGGTTTCTTTCTTGTTTTTCAGTGACGGTTGATTTTCAACACATAATACACATTTTTTTCTGGAGATAATTTGTTTTGCACTATATTACTGCGAAATTAGAATATAGATATTTAAAAAAAATGCTGGTACGGGGTATTTTTGGCATTCTGAAATGGACTTACTTCCAGGTAAACAAGTTTGCCAGCCGTCAGCAAGTATTCATTGCCCCCAAATTGTTTTATGACGAAGGTTTTACCAGAGGCCATTTTGAATTTCATCCGTCGTAGTTTAATCTCCTTGCGGTGTTTCTTATTCTAAAATAAACGTTTCCCTTCGTTTTGCGGTTTTTGACTGTTTCATTTCAGCAAGAGCTCCACCGCCTCACTGCTATACACACTTCATGTGTGGACTTGCGTTTCCCTTTTACTGCTTTTTGTGTGATTGAAGGTTCGCCCGTCCCTACCTCAGAGCTGCTGGCTCCAGGGAAGCCAGCAGCTCTACGTTAGGGAAGGGCCAGTGCCGTAAGGGAAACGCAACATCCATACCTCCCCGGGATTAGAACCCGGACCCTTCTAGAACGAATGATCACAAGCCAGCTCTTAGACTACTGAGCCACAGCGGTCTTTCATTGCTGTTTCAAAAGTTTGGTGTGTATACACTTGTTAATGTGGTGTTTTCCGTGGGTTAACTTGTGGTGTAGACGTGGGCTGTCGTGCTGGCGTTTTTGCCTTTTGCTGTGTTAAAGGATTCGTGCATGTATACTGTGGTTGAAGTTGTGTTTTCTCACGGGTGAACTTGCAGTGTACAAGTAAACTATAGTGTTTGCGTTGACTAGAAGAAAGCGGTCCACTCTCAGAATCAACCTCATGAGATGTATTTTCGGGAAGGGTTACAATTTTGTCCGATGGTGAGCGTTAATCAGCTTATGAGCGCTTCTCGTTTCTGTGTAACCGTGTTCCAATACTGGTCATGAAGGCCGTGAGAGAGCAAAATCGCATTCTTCAAATCTTTACTTAATGTAGACCTGTTCGAAGACAAGTCTGCACTAGCTTTGTACCAATACATTGCATTATTTGCAGCAGCCGTTTTTTTCGATATAGACACCTTAACGTGTGAACCACCAGATTTTCTTGAAATTTGTTTTTTCCGTTTTTACTGACACAGAATGAACGAAAACATTTTCATTCGGGCTTTCGTGTGATCCACGCGAAGATTGCTCTGCTATTGTGAAGTATCGGGAAAAATTTTTTTCCAGTGAATAACTTCGATTCTCAATGGAAAGCTTGTATGACCAAAGTCTTCAGAAAGGACTTTGAAAATAAAAGAACAAACTGTTGAGAACATTTCGGGTAAGCTTTTGACGTCTAATGGTTTTCCAATGCGTTTCGATTTTTTTGATGTGGCAATCGATGGCGCCATGTTGGATTTGATCAGTAATTAGATGTGTGCTGTATTCCGTAAATAGTATTGTCCGCTCCTCTGTTCGATGGCGATGAAAGTCCCTTCACCAAAAATCATATACGGAAAGCAGAGTAAAAGAAATTATTATCGATGTAAATAGGTTTAGAATTTCATAGGGTTGCTCCGTGTAATGCTCTGGCGAAAGGGACAACCCATGTTCTCCATTGGAAATTTTCTTGTAGCACATTTATCATTGCTAGGAAAAACACTGACATTGTTTCCACCGGTTCCAAGTTGCTTCGTGCAATGGGTCGGGGTGAGCATCCTTTACACTATTACCTCTGTATTATTTCGTATTTCTGATCCTAAATAGATGCCGTGTGCAACGTTTTTTACTTATTCCCAAAATATTCGGAAGTAAATTTGAACTGCTACAGGTATCCCTCCGCTGAGTTCGCCGATGCGTTTGCTTACTTTTTGAAATCGTGATTTTTTGGATGCTATTAGGCGATAGGAACACTGCGACACCAATTCTCTCACGGTTGTTGCAAAGGGGAATGAAGCATGCACAGCTATGATCCCCCTTTTTCTCCAGCAGAAACCACACAACGCTGAGGACATAAAAAAGGACAGTCTGTCAAAAACTTAGTGAAAGCCTTATTTCAAAAAGCAAAGAAGCATATCTCAATGCGAAATGAGTCAAAATTAAGGTTAAAGTAATTTTACATATATTTGAAGTAACAAATAGGTACTTATTTCTTCCATTCAGTTGTTTTAATTATATTTTCGTGTTCATCAAACTACGTATTAAAAGCCATGCTAACCAACTTAGAGCACAACTAGCTAACGCTAATCGTTTTACGAATGTGTAACATCATTATTTCCTGATCACAAGCAAGTTTAAAAAGTCAGTTCAACTTCGTATTAAACAGCGGCCAAACAAACGAAGAATCAATGCTCTGTAGATTGGGTCTATTAGCGATTTATGCCTTCATTGGCTTTTTCGTTTGACATAACTATTGGGAAGGGAGCGGAAACAAATCCCCTAGTACATACGTAACTAAAGGCCAAGAGGAGAACTTAAAAGCTTATAGGAGCCAAACCCACAATTTTTCCCTCTTACAAATTTTCGTTTCGTCACACAAATACTAAAGAAAAGGAAAATGCCCAATTCAGAATGAATTTTTGACTAATGTAAAATAATTACTTTCTTCGTTTCTCATATGCGCTTCTAACAGAACACGTTGTGGGACCTGAATTTTCACCAAAATATATAAGAAATAATATGAACAAAATATTTCCTGATGTTTTGCAATTTGCACAGTTGTAATATGGTGATTAATACCATTTTTAGGCTACGCAGATTTGTACATGCAAACGCGTGACAATCAATACAAAAGGCCTTGGAATTTGGTGCATTCAGAAGCAATCCTCATCGTTTTGCTGATAATAAATCATTCAAACCTCCAGATTTCAATTTAGCACAAGCAGCTTTAGGTCGTTGATTTTCAACTTGTAGTTGTTTAGTGTACAGTAATATTTACTGCATTTCCACCTACTGGTTTGGACATTTATGGCATGTTTCACATTGGTCGAACCTTTTTGTTTACATCTCACAGACACGTTTTTGCAATATTTGATGTTTTGCGAATGCGTAATAATAAATCACAATGACTTCCGTTTTCTTAATCATCGATCGGTAAAAAGCAACAGCAATGTTAGACATCGTTCTTACGAACTAACAGCACATTGTGGAGATTGCGGGCTAACACACACAGCAATAGATTGATTTCTGAAGTAACGCCAAAGATTCAAGCCTTAACAGCACTTTCCGTTTTTTCTTGCACAATGCTAACCTTCCTGTTAACACAGTAGTTATCTTTTCCCCAGCACAACAGAAATGCGAAACTATTCATCACAAAGAACCGATTAAATACTACTAAGTAAACGAAAGAGAAATAGTGAGGGAATGTGAACAAACCACCGCAGCAAACGATTTTCCTCCACAACTACAAGTGCGAGTCGCCCAAAAAAGCCTTCCCTACTGCGCTTCGAAATTGATTCCTCCCCGCGAACAATGCTATTGGAATGTTCAAGAGAATGCTATTATTCTACTCGCATGCCCGCACACGATCTTCGCCATTGCTTTCGCGGACTATTTATATTGCGTAATAACACAAGTAGAGTCTCGAAAGGAAACATAAACAAACACACGCACCGGTAAAACTACAGAACTACAGCCAAATATTCTGAATTTAACAGATTTCTCCATAAAATTGCAACGAAGGTTACTGTTCCATGGCATTCTTATAATTCTTATTTCTGGATTGTTTATTAGGACTCCTAAGAATAATGAGTATATGTGACGAAGAATATCTTAGGGTCTTCTGTCGAATTTGATAAAAAAATATTATTCAATTAATAGGGGAGTACACCAGTGTACAACAAAAATTTGAGATTCCGTCAATTGTTGTAAATTATGACAAGAGTGGCAAGTCATATAATACTGAAGATTTGAAAATTATATCGTGTTGGAGCAGAAATTGAACCCGCGTCTCACGATTTGTGCACGAGTTAGATAACCACTAGACCATCCAGAACGACCAAGTCTAAAATTACTCGGAAACTTGATCATTCTGGGTTGGTGTAGGCGTTTTCTAACTCTGGCGCAAACTGTGAGACGCGGGATCAAGTCCTGCTCCAGGACGGTTAAATTTTCAAGTTTTTGGATATTACGTGACTTACAACTTTTGTCATAATTTTCATCATTAGAGGGACTCGCAACTTCAAATTTGTATTAAACCATTATTCTATATTATAAAAAAGTTATCTTCTTGAAATCAAGAAGCGTGTGGCTTATATTGAAATTAAAGTTCTTCAACATATTTGATCCAAATGAATAACTGAATGGTCAATAGCATTACTAATTCGATATTCAATAGGAGGTAACTTTTTTCGTCAGAACAATGTTTTGATATCTTAATAAACGTCATACGTAAAGCTTTCTGTAGAAGTTGATCAAAACTATCTCCTTCAATGGGCCCATTAATTGCCAAAAAGAGAGGAAAAAGGAAATGGCGAAAACATTAAACTGAAGAAAACAAAAAGGAATATTATGAACTTAACAGAAGTAAGCAGAAACGTGTTCAAAAACACACATGTTCTGCTTGAAACAGAATACCAAAAACTTACATATTAAGACAATACTTGCCCTACGGGATATGGCAATAGCACAAAAAACAGAAAGGCACACATAAATACTAAACTTATGATAAGGTGACTTTGTTATACTAATTGATGCCAAATAAAAGTTTTTTATAAGTCACTCAGGGAGCAAATCCAAGTAAATGCCAAAACTGCACTTCAAAAATACTCAGAAATCGAAAAAACAATAAACTGCTTTCTCAAAAACAGCACCCACTCCTCGCAGTGCAGTTTTAAAGATATTCGAACATTTTCCTCAAATCAAGTCACAAACATTACTAAAATGCTAAGGAAAAGGAAATTCTCTGGTTTGGATTAATAACGATTATATCATAAGGTTACTCCCACAAAAATTCATAACAGTGCTTTCATACATATTTATTTAAGCTGCTCAGCTCAAATACTTTCCAACAGAATGAAAACATGCTCTGCTCAAATCATTCTCTTACTCAAACCAAACTCAGACTTACACAACAATTTTAATCAAACTGCATGTCCATGCGTTTCAATACCCAATAAAGGATAAAGCAAATTTCAAAAATTTGTTCATGCTTTCACTGAGCCAGCTACTTCACTTGATTGGTAACTTTATCGCACCCAAATCTGTATCACCAAGTTCATATAAAATGGTAATATTTGGGACTTATTTTGAAAGAGCTTTCAACATCTGTTCCAGCATAGAAGCAAGGAGCAAAGAAATGTCAGACATCATCAATAAAGGCATTACAGCTGGTTTCCCCAAGCGGGACGTAAGAAGAGTCCCACCAAAAGCCCAATCAAGGGATCGTACAACTCCCAGGATAAAAGAAGATAAATTTGCGTCACGCCGGATCTGTACCGTATATCCCGACATTCTCTTATGCCTTCAGAAGCCAAATGCGACGTCACGGTCTTTGCATCGGCATCAGATCACCGAACAACATACACAAAGCAGTGATAAACACGCGCAGAAACCCAGACAGAAAATTTGTAGCAGGTGTATATGAGATACCTCTGATGTATCCAAACGGTTCGTCGAAATTTACATCGGAATGACAAAAAGGTCAATTACATTAAGAGGGAGCATATGAGAGACATCAGATTGTGGAAGATCTTAACAGTCTGATCTAAAGAAGTAGCACAAAGAAACGCAATCCCGTTATGGGATAAGATGAAGATAATTGCGCGGTTTACTGGCTACAAGGGCACACTGATTAGAGAAAGTAGTGAGATCTACACGCATCCTTGCGCATGCAACGATACCCAATCTGTCAATGTCCTGTACGCGTGGAGGAACATGCTGAAGTAGTTTACTACACGAAAGGAAACCTGTATATCGCCTCGTGCCTCGAGCATCAAGATCCAAAATACGACGCCCTAGAGCACCGGTGTTTCAGATTTTGTTTATACTCGCCAGAATTGATTGTAACGTTTGCAGTAATTGAGAAAGCCTCCCGCTGGAGAGTGATAGCTCGGTTGCTACACTTTTTCTTTGTATTTCGTTTTTAAATATGTCTTCAAACCAATAAACGTAGTTTTATATAAATGTGTTTGTTACAAAATGAGTTGTTCTGTAGATGGAGAGATTCCATTTGTTATATAAGTATCAACAGTAGCAGCTTTGCCCGTAAAAGGAAATTCGTAAATCTACTACTTTATGTTGAGAACATGAATACTCTCTCAAATACGTAAATAAAATTAATTAAAGTAGATTTTGCATAACGAAATAATTCAGTATGACATTTACTGTTTCGTCATTTATTCAGGGACGCTTGATTTTGAACACATAAGACGAAATTAAAAAAAAAAGTTACTGCGACATTCCTCATTCACACTATGTTACTACAAAATGTAAATAAATATAATTAAAAATTCTAAACGAAGTATATATATACATCGCACTTTACTTTGGTCTAGATACGCTGGGATAATCCCCAGCGAAGCAAATGTACCCGAGAGACTTTCTCCCTAATGTGTTAATTGTTACTTACGGGGTTTTTGTGGGAAGACGATGTGTTGCACTTGTGTAATGTGAAGCAAAATGTAAGCAAAGTGGAGATCATGTTTGGGTTCGATGTATTCGCAATCTCATTTGGTAGCGCCTGACCTGCGCGGAGCAATTAGATATCGAAGCAGTATATTCGTTTGAAATGCTTGCAGAGATTTTTTAGCGCTGGTGTGACGATGAAACAGTAATAGCCAATTAACCAGAAGAGTGAGTAGCGCTGCAGGTGATGTATTTCGGAATAGTGAAATTAAAAAGGCAGTAACGAGGAAGAAGGAAGCTTATTTGGTGATGATGCAAGGTAGAGTTTCAGAGGATGTAGTATATCGCTGTAAAAAGCGTGAGGAAGCGCAGCTGGTTCGTCAGAGTAAGACAAAAGATAGGAACGAAAAGGTGGAAAAGTGTGAATTGGCTTTTTGGAAAGATAGAAGAACATTCTGGAAGTCTATGAGACACGGGAGAAGTAGGCGAAACGAAGTTTCAAGTTGTGTGAAGAATAGGATTGGAGAAATGAAATGGGAGCCCAGTGAGTTAAGTGAAAGATGGGGTTAATACTTCTGTGAGTTATTAGATCAAGAAAGCAAAGGTGATTCTGAGGCAGAAGCAGATGATGTCATAATGCGAGATGGAAGCACAGGAAGGATCTCGAGAGAAGAGATGTGTAAAGCTCTAAAATCTTTTCAGAATGTCAAGGCTTCAGGAGTTGAAGGCAAAACTGTTGATATGCCGAAATACGGTGGTGACTCCGTAATTGACTGGGCAACTGAAAATTTCCACTTGTTCTGGGAGTTAGGAATAGTACCTCTGGATTGGAGCGATGCTATCACTGTTCCCTTGTACAAGGGAAAAGGGGATAAGACTAACTGCAAGAACTATCGGGGTATTAGATTACTGTGTAAAGCATGGAAAGTATTTGGTGAGGTCATTATTGAAAAAGTACGAGGTCTTACGTCAGAGAAAGTATGGGATGTTCAGAGTGGTTTTATGCCTGGTAAAGGCTGCACTAACCAAATGTTTGCATTACGCATGATGATCGAAAAGTACCTGGCTGTTGGTGAGAAAGTTTTTACTGCCTTCGTAGATTTAGAGAAAGCATATGACCGAGTAAATAGGATACTTCGGTGGAAAGTGTTGAATGAATATTGTGCTACTGTGAATCTACTTAATAATGTGAAAGCCATGTATGCTAGCGGTAGAGCTTGTGTACGAGTAAATGCTGTCAAATTAAAATGGTTTTCCAATGGTGCAGGTGTCAGGCAAGATTATGTAATGTCCCCATGGCTGTCTAATATATTTATGGATGCAAGCGTGAGGCCAAGATGGGCAATATGCGTGTATGCAGATTGCTGTATGCTGATGACACAGTCCTGTTGGCATAGAGCAAAAGTGAGTTTCAGGATATGTTTTCCTAGATGTACGAAGTTTGCATGAAATTCAAACTGAGTATAAATAAAAAACAACAACCAAAGTTATGGTTTTTGAGAGAGGAACTGTTAGTACTGAATGCAGGGTAAGGCTAAATGGCATAGTGACTGACCAGGTAAATGAGTTGTATATTTGAGAAGCTTGTTTGACAGAAAGAACAGGTTAGATGGCGATATTAGTAGGCGAGTGAATTCTTTATTGAAAGTCATAGCTGCTTTAAAAGGTTTTCACAGGTCTGATGGATTCTCAAAAGAGTTCCGAATCGCTGTCTATGATAGTGTAATATGTAGTTCTTATTCTCATGTATGGCAGTGAAACCTGGGTACTACAGAAGAGACATAGGAGTCGTTTGTGTGACGTAATAATTGTTACTTACGGGATTTTGGTGGGAAGACATGTTCTGACCATGTGAGGAAAGACGATGTGTTGCACTTGTGTAATGTGAAGCAAAATGTTAGCAAAGTGGAGACTAATATTCCTATTTGGATTGGCCATGTTGGAAGAATGAGTGACGAGATGCTTACTCAGAAAATGCTTTCTGCCGAATTGAAAGGAAAGAAAGGCAAGGGAAGGCTAAAAAGGTCATGGGAGGATCCGATTTAGGAGTGTCTGCATGAGAAAAAGATTGTGAGTAAGAATTATAGAAGGTCTTGTGTACGTCGTATGATGGATGCCACTGAAGCCCGTGTTGTGTGTGAAGATCGCTGTAAATGGAGAAGTTTGATACGGCAACAGTAAGTAAATAATCAGTTAAAAATTATCTAATGGTATGCATTTCTTTGTGGAGCTAATCTCAGAGAACACCTTAGGGATATGTATTACAAGTAAAACGTTTGTTTTTCAGATGTTCTTTCTTTGAGAAGCTAACCTCTGAATATCAGAGAACAGCTTAATGACATGTATGTATATATGTATTGGCATATTTGTTTGAAATGACTGAAGAGATTTTTATGCGCAGATGTGACAATGAAGGAGTGATAGCAAATTAATCAATATTAATTCAAAGATTTACGAACCTAGCGGTGTCTCAACAAGAAATGTTTTCTCTTGAACAACAGAAACCATGACTATATCTTCCAGATAGCTCATGGAATATAAATTTATGATGCATAAAGGTTTGTATTAAAGCGAAATAAATTTAATGCATTTCATTCTTTGGCCTAGAAACGTTTAAAGCTAAAGCTTGGGTTTGCCGTTTAAGATAGAACCTGTGTATTCTGACTTTTACTGCAGTGTATAACTGTGTTATGCGTAACACCAACTCCCCACCCCAACACGTTGCCCTGAGAAAACTTTAACCATGAAAAACATTCCCTTCATACGCACTCAATGTGCTTGCAAATATTAGCAGTGCACAATTCCTTGTACTTCTACCGACTAACTGCCATTCTGTCCTGCGAGTGTGGCGCCATCTACTGAATGACCTACACTTTAGCAAGTATACCGTCGAAAAACTGTAGAAGGATGGGAAATAACAAATGATATATCGAAGTACGTGTCAAGAACTTTCTTTTAAGAAATTCAAACGAATTTTATTTTCTTAGACACTTTCTTGGAGTACTGTTAGACGTGCACTCGTGGAATGCAGTGTAGTTCTGTATTATGAAGACCGTTACAACCTTTTCCCAGTAGAGCTCCATGACAAATTAAATTTCAAAATGATCCGGATTCCTTTTAAAGCTGTACTTTCCGCTTCTACACGGACGACATCAGATAACTATGCACAATTCTGAAATCAACCTACTACATAGGGAATCGGTATCTTCCACATCTACATATACGTTATCGGGCAATTTCACATTCCAGTTGACAGCCCAAAAGTGTAGTGCTACAGAACTTTTTCCATTCTAATTCGACATTGGCTCACAATGAATCTTCCCACTCTTGCGTTACTGACCCTAACACGATTCTATCACATAAGGCAGGTTCAACCTCATATGCATCTGATGATGGATTGTACGTTACAATCCGAAAGATCTAATGTTTGTTTTTTTAGAATGTAATGCTGTAAAAGTTTGAATTCTTGAATCGGATGTATTTTAATAATTCGTAAAGGGTTGTTAATATTGATTTTATCTAGATCATTGATGGAGCGAAGTTTTTATGTTATCTTACAAATGTATTTCTGTATAAACAATATTCTTCATATATACCCTGTTGCCATCTTGGCCATGCTCACTCGTTTGGTTTATAACGATTTGTATATCTGTGGGAGCCTTCACGCGACTGCACAACAAATATAGCTGCTCGTGAGTAAATACTGACTTAGGCAGGTATATCCCAATTTCCTTAAAAATTTGTCTTTGCGCTTTATTTATAGTTATAGCAAAGGCTAATCTTAATAGGAATTGCTATCCTGCCATGAAGAACGGCATGTTTGGATCAGTGGATATCAGCTTCATTCTAAGCATAAAAACAATATTACCTCCTCCATCACCTGTAATAACTCCTTGTTTTAAGGATTTTCCATTAAATCACGTGCCACCATGCGAATATCATTGTCTAAGCCTGAGTCAAAGTTCATATTCCTGATGAGTATAACAATCGCGCCAACTTTCAAGGTGAGTTTGTGTTGTGGTATTTCGGAGGGTGTAATAGAATTCAGGTACTCTAGAAATATGTTTAGCTTCTCAGCCGGATCATTTCTGATGATTGAGTAGACACTGCAATACTCTTTGGTATCCCCTGCAATTAAACGTATCACCTCTCGATTTATCTGGTAGTAATTGTTGTTCAAGGGGCACACACTAACTGGGGTTGAATATTCATCCACATTACTTGCATCCAATGATTTACCGAAAACATGGTTAACAATTGAATTTTCTTTGCACATGCAGCTGTTAGGAATTGTAATAATGTTTTCACCATCATTACATTTAAGTGTTCTATTTCCCAATTGAAGTAACCACTGAGCAAATGTTTGTGCATTGGCGTTAGCACGCATATTTTGAATCAAATGAAGGATGGTGACAGAGTTCCAAATTTTACTTGTTGAATGCAGTATTCCAGGACTTGAACTTTACCGTCATTGGCACAGCTGATAAGACTTGCCTGAAATCCTCACCGATAAGTTACCCATTGGAACTTTTCGCGACACCGCATCTTTACATTTCATAACATCTCGAAGTATACTGTCCATTCAGTTGAGTACATACTGGCTTAGGTATGCAGATCCCAATTTTCTGCTGGAAAAGTTGATGCTCGGTCAATCAGAATAACAGACGATTCACGTAAACCTATAGCTCGTGCTGAGTGAGCCTTAATGACTGAAGCTCACGAAGACATAACAGGAAGAACAAGACCGAACAACAGATGAAGTATAGTTCCTCCATCTGACAGAAGCGCAGATATCCCAGTCCAGGCACCTGCTAATGCGATTCGACCTTGGCCCCCAAACAATACTCAAAATGCATAAGTGAGAAAGAATGATAAAATTATTGTTGAATGTCAATCGGGCAACAGACCATGCTTGCTCATAATTCAGACGAATTATTCCCTCGATTTCGCTATTTTCGGAAACTTTCGGCCTTGTATGTTTGTGGGTGTATCATATGATGTCAATAATGCTCATGTGAGTGTCGCCTTAGTTGGTCTGATTTACAAAGCTCATCATATTCCATTCCTTACCAACATATTCAAAGTAGGGAAAATTGTATTCACAATAATTATGTTACGTGAATTACATAGTACCACATAATGATCTTTAAAACGCTTATGACTCATGTATTGAAGAGGATTAATGATTCACAACAGCCATTTCGAAATGGGCCCAGTTGTAAGTCAAGGATCATATGGTCATGTTTTCTTTTCTCCCCTTCGTGCCCAGTCCGAATGGCTGTTTGCATAAATATGCAACGCATTTGTACCCGAAATATATGCCGAAGAAATTATTTGGCAGTATTTTCAAAGGGTTACGTGTAAGCTGGCTTGTTTACATTTCCCCTCCTGACTCGCCGTGTTCCACTACGTGAAATAAATACTGCAACAACGAAATATAAAAGAACTCAGGCGTGCTTACGAGTAGAATAATAACAAACTTGAGTAACGTCAAACAGTATTCTCCGTTTGTTCGGACGATTTTTAATGCGCAGTTGAACTGATGTCTAAAATTGCTGAGATTTATTATAGCAGGAGACATAGATTTAGCCAATAACGTTTTTAGTTGGATTGGATGGTTTTCTTGGGCAAATATTTATTTTGTCGGCACCCTAATTATAACCTCATTTGTGGTCCCCGCAGTGAAGGAGGCCAACACAGCTCAGAATATAACTCATCAGAAATTTAACAATCGGTAATTTTAATCCTGAATGCGACGATTTCAAACCTAAGAAACGCGTAGACAAACACGCTGAAGGATACGCGTTGCACTTCTTCGATTGTGTTTTCACTACATGGAGTCGAACACAGACGTTTAGCCAGGAAAAGTCACCTTCGTTAACATTTCCATCGAGTAATTTGTGAAATTCAGAGTAATTGTATGTACTTCCGAAGTGTTAGTGGTTGGTGGGTTTGTTTAAATTTTTCTTCGTCACTCTCCTTTGACAGTACTTGATATAAATAGCTTCCCACGAAATGGAGACGATCGAGTGCCTGGCTGCGAGTAGAATTGTAACAGTCTTTTCACAAGTGAAATAGCATTTTTTTGTTTGTTTGGATGACTTTCAATACGCAGTTGGACTGGCTTCTGAACCTGCTCGTGTTTAGGAGACATCACGTCACACTTTCGTAAACCAAATAGCGTCATCTGAGAGAGTTCTTTGATAGTCTGGATGGTGCGCAGTTTCATGAACTGATACTTAAGAAACTCAATGGAAGAAATAAATAGGCAATTGTTATTTCAGAAATTTGTAGCGTGTTTTCAATAATACTATGATTTATTTTGGAATGAAATATTTTTCTTTACTTTTTAAAATAAGCGTTTTACTCCCGAATTAGACTGAGATCCTCTTGCTGTTTTCTCAGCTGTGTAACCCTTGCTTGAGTGTGGGAACTCAACCGAGAATATCTCATCTGAAAAGAAGCAAATCCGTCATGAACTGCAGTGGGAGAATTAGTTGTTGTCTTCATAAGGCGAATTTGTGCCCGCAAAGGCACAATCCCGAACTTAAACAAAGGCGTCCGTAAAAGCCGCGAATTGATATCTGTAACACTTCAGAAGTAATTCCAAACACTTTAATAGTAAGAATGAATTGTTGCCTATGGCTTACATTTATGATAAGCAGTTTGGAATAACAAAAATATGATGTAAATAATACGACAGTCCGGTTCTTTGCCCAGAGGGCCGTTGTTGGCCTAGTAAGCAACGTTCGCCACGGAAAGGACCTCAGATTCGATCCACTAAATGTGCATCGGATGGGCACTAGCCCACCTTCCTTCACTGTAAACAATTGCCGTGAATATTTGGTCTTTCAACCGTAATAAAACGGTTTACGGACCGTACATTTTCGGTTGATAAACTTCATGTTCACGGTGTTTTAACCATTACGGTATAATACCTGTTTTTTTACGTGCTGTCGAATGGCAACAGACTGGCCGAGGACGCCATATTAGAACGAAGCGATGGACGTCTCTCTACGTAAAGTAAGGATTCTATGTTACCGATTTATAGAAGCACCGCAGCATTTATTTTCGGTAAGTATTTTTTTTTGTTTTGTGTAAGTCACAGTGCATTATGATGAGAATGTTAGTATTAAGTGGTTTTGGTAACATCTGGCAGGCATAAGAATTGAAACAAGTTTGATTTTTATTTCATGTATTTCGTTCAAATTATTTGTTAGGCCGAACAAGTTAAGTAAACGAATGCAGTTGCTAACTAATTTTCGTCGCTTGTCCTGTGACTAGGGTGTCAACTAGTTTTGGAGAACGAGATACAAATTGTAAAATGGTCAATTTCACCCAGACCACGTTGGTGCCAGGAAATTTTTATTTAGCACTCACAATCGTAGGTGCTAAAAATTCTAACACCATGCTCCTGCTTCCTACATTTTTTTCAGTGCCAGACAGCATTTTTTGGAATCTGGGCTACTGAAAAGTTTGTGGCCCCTATTTCTGGTCACAAGTGCTTGTAAAATACGAATGTCCTATAGACTGTACGATAGATATGTATGTCTTATACATATGTTGGATACCTATTTCCTTTATATATGTATGTTAAGGCTTTGTAAAATACATCTTATGTGTTTGCAGACATAAGATGTATTATTTTCAATATTTATTTCTAAAGAAATGCAGACATTGAATCAAGTATAGATAACAAAAATTTGAAATTAATGCACAAAAACAGAAGTTCACACATAGTTCAGCAGTTTGTCTTTAAAATGTCTGTTTAAAGATGTTGAAACATTTGTTTCTGCAAACTAACATATTGAAGAAATCTCGTGTGAGCAGTGTGTATACCTCATCTGTGGTAAGATGGAAATTTATCAGAATCATTCAATTTCTTAAAAATTAGTTGAAATATAGCAATACACAGGTATTTGTGTGGTAATAACTGCCAGTGTTTTCTGTAAAATTATAAAAAAATGACTGAAATATCACTCATCTCATAACTCCAGACATTTCTGTGTGTTTGTTCCATCTGTAGTAAGATGTAAATTTATCGGAGCCATTCAATTTCTTAAAAATGTATAATGTATCGGCACACAGGTAGGTCTTTGTGTAGTAATACTTGCTTAACTGCCAGTGTTTTTTGTAAAGTTACAAAGAAATGACAGAGATATCACCCGACACATAACTCGAGACATGTCAGGTAAACTACCAATACTCTTAATAGCAGTAGCAATATGTTTGCTTTATTTATAAAATGAGTATCCAAAACAATGTCTTTCAGTGTAAACCCAGTTGTGTAGAAAGTTTTACAAACTTGTCACGCAAGGCAGTAATTACATTAGAACTGCTAAGTGAGCTAAGAAAATCCCCTCGAAAACCTCTTCAATTGTACTCTGTGTAGAAAATAAACATTGCTAGTATACCCCAAAAGTGCCCCAAAATCTTTTAAAATGTTAACATATTTTACAAAAATTTTATACTAAAGGAACACAAACATTGAATCAAGTATAGACAACAAGAAAGTAGAAATGAATGCACAAAAACGAAAGTTTACACATAGTTCAAGAGTTTAAGTTCATCTTTAAAATGTCTTTTTCCTTGCTTTAAGGTTTGCGAAAAAGTGCACAACATCGTCGAACGATAACTGCTTGGCAATATCATGTACTAATGTCATGATAGCCAGACCATTAAGTCTTTGTTGAAACACTGTCTATCGCAAGTTATTTTTTACCAAGGCCATTTTTTAAAAGAACGCTCTGCTTGACAGTTGGTTATTGGTACAGTAAAACCTCCTTAACGGACACTCCCAAATAGCAGACACCTCCATATTTAACGGACAGTTTTGTAATCCCCAAAGTATAGACGGTTCTGGGTTTTTACCTCTGAATAGCGGACAACGATTTCAGTCTTAAAAGCTGAAAATGCGTTCACTGAAGGGAGAGAGGTATGTGAAATTTTATTGCGATGCCAAGCCCCAAGCCCACAATAAAATTTTGAGGTTTTACCGAAGTGTTAATTTAGTCATCTTGAGAGCAAACGTTGTATGTGCCGCACACGAGTTAACAGCTGTAGCCCTATTAAACTGGGGACGCGTAGAAAACAGTCATTTTATGAGCCGATCCCTAAAGTTAAACCATTTGGTTTCATAGGATAGAAATACTGTGTTTAAAATCACATTTTTATCCTACTATAATTTTTTATTGTTCATTCACGTCTTCCAAATATTTTTTTCTATTAGGTAAACATTTCATGAATTTAACGATGATGGTGAAAATCCTCCAATCGACCGTTGAAAGTGATTAACACTTTTTTTTAACAGTAAAATACTTACAAAAATTGTTTTTGCAAAGAAAAAACACTGCTCTTCCCAGTTTTTAAAAATACGATTAAAATAGTGCACGTTTTTATTTTTCATAAACAAGCCTGCAGAATGATACGAGCACCGAGAACCTAGCAGTTTATGGAAGAGAAAAAAAAAGTAATTACAAAAAACAAATTCAGCATATCAGCTGCACCACATACGTGCCACACATTTGAAAAACAAAACAAAAAACTTTTATCATCATAATAGCTGCAGCTGTTAACAACAAAATTGCGGTAATTCAAAAAAGTTTTACTCGCCAACGACAATTCTTCATTCGCCAATGGCGAGCTGGTGACCGGAAATTTCGTGCCCTGCATATGTACGCAAATTGCATTTTCCCTCATCTTTGAAAAACTCAAAAATATTTAAGTTACTATAAATACGTACATATATTCAACTTCGTGTCCAGTATTACTAATGCGGTTTCGGAATTTATTACTACATAAATATGTACATATATCAGACCTGTTTGAAATTCGGGTGTTGCCTGGAATTCCGGGTTTTTAAGTTTTAGAAGAATTTGAGATGCTTTGGACATTTCATTTCTAAAAATGCTACAAAATGGTAACTAAACTTCAGGTTCCATTTTCTTTGGGAATTACAGTGTTTGATTAAAAACACTGCATGTCCGTGCGAATGTTGAATGTAGACGATTTGTGACACTTTGTGCGTTTCTTTTGTTATTAAACAAGCTCTCAAGATAACAACCTGCTGAAAGGAAGGCTTCTTTTCATTATTTTGAAAGTTCAAATAATTTGATTATTTTTTCTAACTACTTTTAGAAACTGAATGAAATCCACTGTAGGCTTCAAGTTCAAGTAAAGCTGGTCTACATAGACTGCTCAATTAACATGTAATATGAAGTGCAAAATTTGATTTTAAAGATGCAATTCCTGAAGGATTTTGCACAGTGAAAGAAAATTGGGTACAAGAAAAGATGCGAAGTTTAACTGCACAAGCACTAAGGCCTATTTATTGTGTAGCTAGTTTATATGTGCGTATTATACATTATATGCATATTGGCACTGAGCTGAGAGTTTCAGGGTTTCTTGTGTCATCTCACAATCACCCCTGGTATATTTATAGATGTATCTTTATTTTTAACAGCAAAAGAAGAAAAAGAATACCAGCCACAAAGTTCATATTGATCGATGGCTTTAGTAGACGGGCGTGTACCTCCCAATAGCGGACAGATTATCTGGTCCAGAGGTGTCTGCTATTCAGAGGTTTTACTGTATTACCAAATATAGTTTCAATATAGTGAATAAATTTAGGAAAACAATCAAATTATTATATATATATCAATAATCACATTAAATGTTTCTACTTCAAATTGTTTCATTACGGCTATTGTCATCTGCATATTTTTATTTGATCGTGATTTGACAAAACTTCCAGGAGATTTTAACTTAATGTTTTAACTATTTCTTCATATTTTTCAAAATTATTTCTTTCACTGCCAATGAAATGGAATAGTGACTGAAGAAGGTTACATCCAATTAACAAATCTAGTGAAGGCTTTTGTAATTTAGTACTAACTTTATCGCATCTTTCCAAAATATCATGCCAAAGAACACACATGAGAACAGATTCGAATTTCCTAAACTTTTTGTAAGGATATTGCTTTCTGCCAAGGTTCAGAGGTTATTGTTTTTTTATTAAATTCTCAGATACACTATCTGGGGCACTCAAAATATTGTCATAGTCGGTGAACACTGCTCTTACTCATTAATAATGACCATACCATCTGGTCTTACTCTAAGCTTTTTAAGTGAAATAATTTATTATTCATAGTTTGGTTCAAATTGCTAGAAAATATGGCCCATTTATGAGGGGAACTTGAGAGAAAAAAACAGCAATGTCTGTAGGTAGGAAAAAAAAAGATTTGGGGCCTCCAGACAATGGAAGCTGCAAATTCAATATGAATAACTGAAATTATTTCTTCGATTTAAGCTTTTTGGAACTTTTTTACCCACATGAAGTTTTCAGCCCTCAATAAAATGGGTGTCGGCACACTCATCTTATTGGGTACCAAAAACTTCCTTCCGAAAAATCCAGTCCCCTGAACTGACAGTGGCCCTTAGCCCCTCCCCTTTCAATCTGTCTCTGATCTTTTTTGACCCTAGCTGCTATCATTTATCAATGTAATCCATTAAAAATATTATTTCCTGATTTTTGTGTTAAAATTTGTGTTTTCATCCTAATTTATTTACATAATCTGTGACGGGCTTAAATTTTATTTCATGCTGGGATGGTAAATAATATTAACTGCTGGGATGCCATCTCGCCCAACTTCGAACACTGATTTCTATAGGTGGTCAAATTTTAATTTTATTTCTGTAAAAACATATAGCAGTTGGTACTCAGGATTGGAGTCGTCATTGATCTCCAGCCAATAGCTATCAAATAATTGCCTGGCACATCTTCCTTTTTCAGGCGGAGTTGTTATAGTGTTCCAAGCTTAAATTTAAGAAATCCCTTAGTCAAACTCCGCATTAGCACCGATGCTAAACACAATTGTGATTCCCCTTAACCCTGTTTGCTTAATAAATACACTGAGTGGCCACTTTATTATGACCACCCCTTCAGTACTTCGTTGGGCCATCTTTTGCCTTTAATACTGCATCAATTCTTCGTGGCATGGACTCCACGAGATGTTGATAGGTGGTTTGTGGAATCTGAGACCATGCTTGATGAATAGCACTTTCCAGGAGTGTGAGATTTGCAGGGCTGTGGATCCAGCTGTCTGGTGGCTCATTCAACTTCATCCCACAAATTCTCAATGGGGTTGCGATCTGGATATTGTGGGGGCCACCTAAGCAAAGTAAACTCACCGGCATGTTCTTGAAACCAATCCTGTTCAATACGAGCACTATGGCAGGACACATTATCTTGTTGAAAGTAGCCATCACCATTGAGATACACCATCCATATGACAGGATGCACTTGGTCCGCAACGATGTTTAGATATGATGTGCCAGTCAGACGTTGATCAACACGAATTAAAGAGCCCAAAGAATGCCAGGGAAACTTTTCCCAAACCACAACGTTGCCTCCACCAACTTGAAGGGTTGTAGCAATGCATTTGGGGTCCATGCTTTCATGCTGTTTCCGCCAAATTATCACCCGGCCATCGGCATGGTGCAAGCGAAATCGTGAATCATCAGACCACATAATTTGTTTCCAATTATCGACTGTCCAATCCTTGTGCGAACTGGAGACGTTTCTCTTGTTAACTGCATACAGCAAATGTGTTCGAACAAGCCTTCGGCTGCCATATCCAGTCCAACGCAGTGTACGGCGAACAGTGCATGCAGAGATCAATTGAGGGGATCCTTGATTAAGATGGTCTGTAAATTGCTGCTCTGTTGCCCTCCTGTTGTCTGTTGCCAGTCTGGACACTCTCCGTTTCGCCCGAGCAGTCACTAGTCGATTACGACCACACGTTGCACTTAGAGACCCAGTTTTTTGGCTGACAGTCCAATCTTTAAACACTTTAACAACAGCTGCTCTGGAACATTTCATGAATGCGGCGGTTTCGGTGATACTCACTCCATGGCTCCGAGCTCCTACAATCATCCCACTTTGAAAGTCCGTCAAATCGCATTTTTTACCCATCTCGTCACCCGTCTACTACTGTCGCGAGCACTGAGCTTTCCCTTTTTATACAAGCCTCGCCCTCTGGCGGCAATAGCGTGCAGCCATAGCTCATTTGCTTAAAACTGTCAGGTGGTCATAATAAAGTGTCCACTCAGTGTATACATATAAAAATACTCAATCTTCCCATGCAGGGAGAGAAATAACTAATTTTGGGAAGGGGGCAATTTTTCTCCTCAGATTTAGCGTTGCAGAGCAATTGAGTAATTGCATGGAACACTTTTCCAACTTACTTTTATTTAAATCAATAATTTATTATAAAACATTACTAGCTCATCTTTCAATATCTATAGATAATATTGTAATCAGTAACACAAAGTAAAATCTAAAAATATTTTAGTAAATATATACAAAATCATATACTGCTAAGTGAGGCTACATGAGGAAGCTTTTTCTAGCTAAAAGCAAACACGATTAAGTTATGAATATACTTTTATTTTATTTTTAATGCGTAAGCAAAATCGTATACAATGACTCATTAGTGGACAAAATCCACGTACTGATTGTGGGATCTGGGTATGATTCCCTTCCACAACTTCTTAACAGGGTCAATAACATGTGCATGCTACGTGAAAGATCCCAGTAAGGAAAAGGAAAGTACATTGCAATCAGGAGTAAAAGATCACAGGTTGAACATTTTTATATATGTCTTTTTAGGCCTAAGTTTTTTATAGATACTTGGGGCTGCACTGTGACCATCCCTGTGAAAAACTGAACTTAAAGAGTACCACAATGCTAAACTTGATACAAGGTATACTGTTCAAACCCATGAAGATGGAATTTTGAAATATATACATAAAAAATGGCAGCAATCAGTATGAAAATATCACCAGCGTGTAGCAAATGATGCACTGAATAAAATATGACAAAAAAGAGCGTTGGAGTTAGGCCCAGAAATATGCATAGTCTGCAGTTTAGCATTACAGACTATAGCGTTTTGCCATACCCTCCTTTTTTTTTTAAATAGAGATATTAATGGAAATTTTCATATTAAACTTTAAATCAAGGTTTTGTAATTCAAATATGAGTTTGATATATGAGAAGATGGAATTGTAAAATATACATAAAAAATGACATATAACCTTGCATCGCTAACTGCCATTTTTGCATCGCAAAGCTTGAAGCGATACTGCATATTTTTTCCCCTGTTCCATTGTCAATCGTGCAAGTTTCAGGAACTCTGTTGTTACTGTAATTTGTCATAGCACGTTCTCTTGCTGCCAAGAACAAACATCTTACCTTAATGATTGGGTGTTTTGTAATCCCTTTCAGGCACTACTTATGCTACACAAAGAGCTAAATATGCCAGATTTAAGCCTCTAGCAATAGGGTTTACACATGTTTGTAACTAGGGCCGTATTTGAATTGGGGGGGGGTGACCAGGCTACAGCCAGAGGTGAATTTTCCCACTGATCTGTACAATTATATGACTGCAAGATACATCATTATTTTGCAGTACTATATTTATAACCCAAAATTGAGGTCCTGTGGTATGCAGTTTGATATTTCCTGATGTTTATTTGAGAAATGCTGTAGCTTGTCACCTCAGCCGAACACCTGTAGTTTGTTTCCTTTCCATTGCTAAAAAACTTCCAATACTGTGAGTGGAGGGGGGGGAAAGATGGAAAGATACAAGTTCAGGTTTGAACATAAGATGCCACCTCTGTCATGATTACATTCGTTTTAAAATTTCATAAATAATAAACAATAATAAAAATAAAGGCACTTTTTAAAGATTTTATCAAAATAAAATACCAAAATATTTGATTTTTGAATCATCTAAAAATTGCTAACAAAATATCAATATATAAAAGAAAAATAATGAGTAGCAAAGGGGGGGGGGTCCGGCCCTGTTTATAACAAGGAGTTTCTACCCCGGGTCCATTTGTTTAGCATGACTTCTGAGCCACGACTGATCTTTAGTGGTCAGCCGGACTTAAACCAGCGTTTGTGCCAAGTCTCAAGTTAAGCACACTAACATTGGGCCACCATGACCCTTTGCCTTTAAGAGATGGTGAGTGGTTAACTGGTTATGGTAAGTGAAATGCAAGCTATGAAATGGATGGATGAATTTATCTATTTTAGCAGACTAGTGAAAATTGGAATCAGGAGCAATAAGGCCCTAACATATCATTGAATTGTTCCTATATACATCATCAATGTAAAGCCAACTAGGTGGAACTGTGTAATTGTTGAGTTGTCCTGGTTTTTTCCCCCTTTCTTTTTCCAGCATTAAAAAAAGACAAAATCTAATTACCCTTTGCAGCGTGTTAATAAAAACGCCAAATATGTACATAATAATAAGCATTGGGTAATTTCAAAACCTTATTTTACCTTGGACTTCAACGTCAAATCAAGATGGCTGATGCTATATTTGGTATATCTCAACTGTCCCATGTTGTCAGTTTGTCACTATAAATGAATTAAAATAAATCCCATAGGACATGCATTATGAAAGGGTGAATCAGTGAAAATTTAAACCTGAATGTACCATTCAGGTCTCTACCATGTTGCCATTCTGATTGAATATTGGCAGTGAAGTCACATCACCAGTGAAGTATTATGCTGTACCCACATTCCATCAGTGCTAAATAAATGAGGCAGAAGGCAAAAGTTCCTAGAAATGAAAATATTTTTTTTTATTTTTTTTTTTTTTGAAAAGAGAAAAATAGGAGATACATCTATCAGACTTATTTAAAAATAGAAAGTAGTCACGGCTAGACTTTTTGTGCAAAGTTCATCACAACTTGTATTTTCTTTGACATCCCAGAGTTGAATTTTTTATTATTATAATACAGTACTTTCTCATACTAATGTACAGGGGCGGGTTTCCAACTAGGCGTGCGCCTGGGTCTCCAGAGCTTGAGGGTCTCCGAAAGCGTATAATTGTATTTCTAGTTTCAATATGGTTTTCACGGACAAACAAATCCATCCTTAAAGCCACCACTTTGAATTCATAATTGATATTTTGCTTTCTGATATTAGTAACATGTATTTTTTCTTGCTGTTACTGCTACTCAGAATTTTCGAGTTCTTATCGATGTACTTATTTTGAAAATAATTTAGCTTTGGTTTTAGTGGTAGGTGACAAAAGTATTTGCACTTCCCATGCTTTTCATATTTTAAGGCGAATTCCTAACTGGCCTGATGTGCTATAAATTGCTGTAATGCTACTTCCAGCCAAGAGAAAACTCCCCTCCCCCCTGCATTGTATTCAGGAATGTTTGTATTGGATTGGTGCAAATTAAATGTCCGGCAAAGGACCAGCACACTTGGATGGTGAGAACGGAAAAGTAGGACAACTTAGTGTACGTTTATGGTGCAGCCTCGCTCCTGGCGCATGGATGCTCGCTCAGGCACCTCGCTGGTTGCATATAGCTGCAATGTTCGCCTTGCAG
This sequence comes from Macrothele yani, assembly GCA_039090855.1. Lineage (NCBI taxonomy): Eukaryota > Metazoa > Arthropoda > Arachnida > Araneae > Macrothelidae > Macrothele > Macrothele yani. The sequence continues at coordinate 44,562,694 of CM077031.1, forward strand.
CATTTACCCTGCAGCTGTTCATATCGCTTTTATTATTATAGGAATCATGGCTGTATGTGTTATTATCAAACAGACTTTACCAGTGTTACGGCAAGTTTTACAACCACTGCATATAAAGCCACCAACTAAAAATGAATTCAAAGAAATCGCTGATATGTTTACAAGAAATTGGGATTCCCCAACTGTCATGGTTCTATCGATGGAAAGGACATCCGAATACTTCGCCCTCAATGGTCAGGCTCTGTGTTCTTTAATTATAAAAGCTATTTTTCAATAGTTCTGCAGGCCGTCAGTGATGCACACTGTAAATTTATTTTCATTGAGGTCTGTGCCTATGGAAAACAAAGTGATGAGGGCACTTTTAGAAAGTCTGCCTTGTATGACAGAATAAAAAAGGGTGTGCTTAACATTCCTAAAGATAACTTCCTACTAAGTACTGACATCCAAGCTCCCTATGTATTCATAGGTGATGAAGCCTTATGCTAGGAAAACTTGATCAGTCCTAGGAGAAGTTAAAAAAGTGATCCAGGTGACGAAACAGATGATAGTCTGTCGAAGACAAGTCCGGGTAATAGGCAGGATGCGCGAGTGATTCATAGCCCATGGCACTTAGGGCCAACATCATTCGTTGTGCGACATGAGGGCAGGCATTGTCCTGGAGCAGAACAACACGTCTGTTGACCAAAGCCGGTTGTTACTGCAGCAATTTGTGCAGTACATCTAGTGTAACTTAGCACGATAACATCTTGCAATGATGGTTTGACCTCTTGCCAAGAAGCTCCGATGAATTATCCCGACTGTGGACCACCAAAATAGGAGCATCATCGTCTTGGTGTGTTGGGTGCCTTAGGATGCCGTCCAGCAGTCTGTGCCTTGCTTAACCATTGTGCAGATTTTATTGGATTCAGGTAGTTGTGACAGTTTTACAACAGATAGGGCTTTGTTTAATGATGTCAGAACAAAAGTAATAAGTAATGGACCTTCCCAACCAAAGGAATTTTCCCTCGGGACATGAAAAACAGGTGTTTTTTGGAAGAGTACTACTAATTATGCATGTACAAATACCGAGAAAAGGGTATCTCACTACTGGCTGTGCTTAGTGTTTTCCCTAGAGCCTTATTACAGGGCGGCCCGCGCACTTAATTTTATCTGCCACCCGACTTTATTTTCTTTAATGTTTTTTTTTTAGGTTGGGGTTAACGACCACCGTGAACAACTCGGTGGGCTATCAGCAGTCGCCCGTCCCTAATTTAGGGTCACTGGTTCCAGGAAAGGAAGAGATCCAGTGCCGTGAAACAAACACAATATCCACGCCTCATCAGGATTCGAACCCGAACCCATGTCCGACGAATGATCAGAAGCCAGCGCTTAGAAACTGCGCCACCGGGGCGGCCCTTTAACGAATGTTTTCAAATTGAACATAATAGTAAGAATGGAAAACTTATTCTCACATACACCATCAGTGTTGATAAAAACTGACTGAAATCTGTGTCACCGCCCTGGTGGTGCAGAAGGTCTAAGCGTTAGCTTATGGCCATTCTTTCGAGAAGTGTCCAGGTTCAAATCCCGGTGAGGCATGGATGTTGTTTGTCTTATGGCACTGGCTCTCTCCCTTCCCTGGAACCAGTGGCCCTAAATTATGGACAAGAGACGGCTTATAGCCTATTGAGTTGCTTACGGTGGTCGTTAAACTTTCAATAAGGAAAAAAATTGTGTCGAATATAATTTGCCAGTAAATACTCATTTTCTAATCATTTTTGTACAATTTTCTAACTGTTTATCATGTTATGTTACATTAATGCCTACCACACTGCTAAAGATGTTTAATAAGTATAATAATGTTAAGGATAACATTTTTTCTCCCTGATTGGAGAAGGGGTCGTTAAATGGCTGAAAAAAGCTGAAATTTCTTGCCGCCTGGCATGTAAAAAATATTTAGGGAGAACACTAGTGCTATTCTCCTACATGGGACAGTGCCTAAAAGCCAAGAGTAGCTAAGGTTATATACTATAACCTTAGCTACTGTTGGCTTTTCAGTTATCCCAAATGCATCTCGCATCAGAAAGCCTGGATTAATGGTATAAAAACTGGCACGAAATTTCTAAAAAAAATTAAAGTTCACGAAAACTCTGTTTCACACTTGTCCACTTGTATCGCGTACGATATGTATAAAAATGATTAAACGTTGATAAACGGATGGACTCAGAATATTCAGCACAGGTCAGTTTTGGGACAAGTGTTGTTGAAAAGAATAATTGACGTTACTATAACCTTAGCTACTTGCAATATGGCTTTCCGTGGCCATCGGGAAGTATTAGGAGATAATAATGCTGGAAATTTTCTATCTATAATTAAGCTTCTCAGCAAATATGACCCAATTCTTAATCAGTTGAGGGAAAAAGAAAATGAAATATTTGAGTTCAACGATACAAAACGATACTACTGAAATTAAGAAGGAAATTAAAGAGGCACGGTTCTACTCTACCATTCTAGATACAACGCAAAACTTAAGAAAAGATGAACAAATGAGCCAAATATTTACATACATCACAGTCATGATACAACGAAAATGGAACTCCAGTGGAAATTAAAATTAACGAAGGATTTTTAGGTTTTTGAAATGTCAAAGACCAAAGTGCAGTGGTTCTGACAGAGGTAAAATTAAAGATGATAAACAAAAATGAACTGTTTCTTGAAAATTGTAAAGGGCAAGCTTATGATGGAGCAACGTGAATGGACACTATTCTGTTGTTCAAAAGAATTAGAAAAAAGATGGGAATTATTAGGAAAATCGTAGTGTAACCTAACTGTGAAAAAGTTGTGCTTGATACTATGGGCCTCCTGACACGATGCCCTACGTGCCATTAGTTTCAGGTATAACTACATTTTAATAAAAGTTTTGACCTAAATCATACTAAAATTTCATAGCTGCGAAGAGAGGACTTCGGCCCTCTCTTCGCAGCTATGAGATTTTAAAAATGTTCGGAGACCTTTTTGATATTGTTGTAATTGTTCTCCTGGAACAAAAATATTGGAAATAGTTAGCAATGTGTCAAAACTTCTGCAGTCAAGGGACGCAGAACTATTGAAAGCAGCTGACGTGCTACAATCAGCGAGTGAAAACTCTGAATTTAAGAGGAGAATTCAAAGATATTAAAAACACTTCATCTATTCTTGCCAACACATAGAGTGTTGAAGATAAATTTAACGAAACACGATCGCATCAATCAAAAAAGTTATTTGATTAAATAAATACAGACAGTAGGCTACACAACCCTGAAGAGAAATTCAAAATTGTCTTTTTTTTTGCAACTATAGAAATCCCCATTTCTCAAATGAAATTCCATTTTGAAGGACTGAGTTCAGTAGCAAAGAAATTTCCTTTCTTGCAGTCATCTGAATTGTTAAATAAAAATATAAGGAATTATTCCAGTCAGCTGAGCTTAAGGTTGCAGTACAGAGATGATTTATCTAGTGATTTTTCGTCACAAGTACTTTCGTTTAGAAATGCTGTGAGCAACCAGTTAAAAAATATATCTGGTGGCTCTGTGAAAGACCTTATGGAGCACATATATTTTAAAAACAGTATAATATTACCCAGTGTTCTGGACCTTGCAACAGCGTTGAAAATATTTTTTGACAATCCCAGCGACTGTATGTACAGCAGAACGATCGTTCTCGAAGTTGAAGGTAATCGAAAACTACCTTCGGTCATCGCACACTTAAGTAGACTTGATCGACTTGCGATGATAAGCATTGAGAATGACCGAGCCAGTTAACTAGACTTAAAGAAAATCATTGAAATATTCGCTAAGAAGAACGTTAGAAGGGAATCCAGATTTTAGTAATGTAAGTTTATTTCATTTTGTGAAGTATGCTTGCTTCTTGAATTTAAAAGATATGACAATAAAAAAAAATATCGCTGAAGTATTTAAAACTAGAAAAATGCAAACACTTGTTTTTCCTCTTTCTCAAAAGTTATTGTATTAAAGAATTAAACAGCTTTTAAGGAAGTTCGAAACCATACACTCGAAGATCAGTATTTGTTTTTACTTAATTTGATATCGTGAGCATTTGCCATTTAAAGATTTTGCACTTTTTCCCCTGAGTACTAAGCTTATCGAGGATACTTACCGGAATAAGTAATCACATAATTAAAAGCAATACTAAAAATATCATGGAATCAATATCTATGCTGCCCCGGTGGCGCAGTGGTCTAAGCGATGGCCTCTGATCATTCGTCCAAAAGGGGGGTCCAAGTTCAAATTCCGGTGAGGCGTGGATGTTGCGTTTTTCTTATGGCTCTGACTCTTTTCCTTCCCTGGAACCAATGAGTTGGTCATTAAACCTCCAATCAAGAAAAAAAAATCTGTATTTTTACTACAGCAAAGTTAAATATTTACCCTCAAATTTACCATGTTGTAGGGCCCGTTAGGAAAATTCCAGTGGGGGGGGGTGGAAAGATATTTTGTGTTACTCCACTGGTGCTCAGATAATTTCTTTTTGCCTACAAACTTGTTCACTTCATAAATTATTGGAAGTGCTTATTTTGGCATAAATTAGCTTACTGCAAATTTTGCTATGCTCTCAACCTTTGTTATGGTCTTTTCTTCCTAATCTGTCAATAACTATACAAAATTCAGAAAAAAATTCTGCTTGTCATGGGTGACTGCATTACAAAAATGAAAAAGCCACATCTGGTCACCACTTGCAGTGTGGTGGCTCATACTTGTTACCATGACGGATCAATATTTCCTGGTAAATTTCAATTAGTTGTCATCTTTAATTGGGCTTCTTTCTAAGCTGCGAAACAAGAATGCCATGACAGACAGCAGTACATTTCCATGAAGGGGTGGAGCTAAAATTTGTTAGGTTTCCCTATTTTTTAAATGCTGACTATTTTTACAGTTCGCATGTTAAGGCGGAAAGACAGTGGCCTGAGAAAATTTCTCCTGTTTCACAACGGTTGTTACCTAGTTTCTTATATCATGGTTGCTTTGCCCTGTGACTGCCCTGCAGATTATTTTGCAGCACTGTGATATCAGTTTCTCAGTCTTAATGAACTTCACCACACCCGAGTCTTCCGTACAGTGTTCATGAAGATACGTGTATATATCATCATCATCATCATTGTCAACCATTATCAATCCACTGCTGGACGAAGGTCTCCTCAAGTTTCCTCCACAACGGTCTGTCTTGTGCCAGTCTCCTCCATGTCACCCCTGCATACTTTCAAATTTCATCCACCCATCTCCCATGTGGTCTTCTTCTGGGTCTTTTCCTGTCCCTTGGAATCCAATCTAAAATTTCGGCTGTCCATCGATGATCTGTCCTTCTGGCAGTATGTCCAGGCCATTGCCATTTCAGGGATTTAACTCTGATCATGATGTCTTCCACTCTTGTCATTTTTCGGATCCACGAGCTCCTCTTCTTATCTCTCCTGGTTACACCAAGTATGCACCTCTCCATGCTTCTTTGAGTTGTCTGCAGCCATTGTATGTCTCTTTTAGTTAAGGTCCACGTCTCTGCACCATACGTAAGCACTGGAAGGATGCATTGATCAAACACTTTTCTTTTAAGACATAATGGCATATTGCTCTTGAAAATTATGCTGTTTCTTCCAAAAGCTCTCCAGGCAAGTTTTGTACACCGATTAATTTCTTCATCAATGTGACATTCACTTGATATCTGCTGTCCAAGATAAACGTACGTGTCTGATATCTCCAGCTTTTCTCCATCAATCGATAAATCTTCATTTCTTGTAAAAGCATTGAACATCACTTTTGTCTTCTGAAAGTTCATTTTTAATCACACTTCTTTACTCTTGTCAGCAAGTTCCTGGATCATACTCTGCAGCTCTGATGGGCTAGTTGCAAAAATGGCTACGTCATCAGCAAAACGAAGGTGGGTTAGATAACCTCCATTAATCTTTATCCCCTTGTTTTTCCAGCTCAGTGACTGAAAAACACCGTCCAATGTGGCATTAAAGAGCTTCGGAGATATGGTGTTACCTTGTCTCACTCCCTTTCCAATTTTTATGTGTGTTGTATTTTCAAACAGCCGAATCTTTGCACTTTCATTTTCATAGATGTTATTAATAATATTAATGTATGCATCTTCAATACCGCAGGTTTTCAGAGCCATTGTAACTGCTGATGGTTTCACCGAATCAAAGGCTTTTTCATAATCGATAAAAGCCATGCAAGTTCATATTCCCTCGCTCTTTCAATTAGTCTCTCTGCACATGGATATGATCTATTGTGCTGTATCCACTCCTGAATCCAGCTTGTTCTCTCGGTTGAGCCATGTCCAGTGTTACCTTCAAGCGGTGTGAAAGAACTTTAGTGAAGATTTTATAAACTACTGATAGGAGGCTGATAGGTCTGTAGTTTCCGAGATCCTCAATGTCACCTTTCGTATGTAGCAGGATCATTGTAGCGGTGTTCCAATCCTCAGGAATCTTTCCTTCATTAAGGCATCGAGTGAAAATTTGGGCAAGTACTGTTTCGATTTCTCCACTTGCTTCTTGTATGATGTCTACAGTAATTCCATCTTTTCCTGGAGCTTTTCCCCGCTTCATGTTCTTGATTGCATGTGCAACTTCTGCTGGAAGGATTGGAGGAACTCTGGTACTGGTATCTTTCATGATGTCTGGAGTGCATGTATCATCCCTTTCATATAATTTGGAGTAGAAATCTTTCACTCTTGTCAAAATTTCGCCTCTATTTTTTGTTACAGAACCATCTTCTTTTCTCAGTGCCATAATCTGTTTTCTTCCCTTACTGAGATGTCCCTTTGCTATCTTTAGGCTTTGGTTGTTTTCAATTGCTTTCCTCACTAGTTCACAGTTGAATTTTCTTACGCCTTCAGTGATACTTTTTCGTACTGTCTTGCATAGCTCTATATATTCCACTTTGGAAGTCACATCTTCTTTAGTTGTCCTCATCTCTCTTCTTTTTTGCATCAACATTTTCGTTTTTCCTGATAATTTGTTCACATGCAACTTGTTCTTAGACCCAGCTAATTTTGTTGCTGTTTCCATAAGCGCTTTGGTTACTTTTCTGTTAACTTCAGAGATGTCCACTTCTTCCGATGTTAGGCCTTCTAAAGCAGAGAACCTGTTCTTCAGTTCCAACTTGAAAGTATTATGGTGTTTTTTAAGGTTGGTTATGTCAATAGATTTTGTTTGTCTTATGAGCTTGCCACGTTCAAGTTTAGTGTTGAGGTGCATCTTACATCTCACCAATCTATTTTTACTACCTGTGTTGAACTTGTTTAGCACACTGCAGTCTTCTATGACGAATTTTTTGTTACACATAATAAAATCAATTTCACTTGTCGTCCCATTTGGACGTCTCCATGTCCATTTCCTGTGTGGCTTTTTCTTGAAGAAGGAGTTCAAGATGAAAAACCCTTCTGCCTCTGCAAACTCAACGAGAGTATTTCCACGCTGGTTTCTGTTGCCGTGACCGAATTTACCTACTGAAGTTTCATTCTGTTGCCGTTGCCCTATTTTTGCATTGAAATCTCCCATAATTATTTTCAAGTGCTGCTTACCTTTATTTTTTAGATGACAAATTTCCTCATAAAATTCTTCAATTTCTTCTTGTTTCATTTTTTTAGAAGCCAGAATTTTTATGATGTATTTTATTGTGGTAATGTCTCACTTTAATTGCAGGTACTTTGTGGAAATAAATCCTTTGTGTCAATCTAAGCAAGAAAAGGGAAGAAACTATGCTGAAGTGAACCCAAAAATTATGAAGCTATGTAACAGTGAAAGAGCGCAACAGTTGCTTGAAGGATATAAGGCAATAAGTGACACATAATTAGAGAAAAAAACAAAACATTGTCACTATGTGTATATATATAAATAACATAGGCTATGAAATAAGTTGATCTATATAATAGTTGGAAAAATGTACTTCACCCAATCAAGTGTTTTGTTTTTTTGAAAAAATAAAGAATGAAATCCATTTGATTTAGTACTTTTTCCTACATATTTAAGTTTAAATTATGTATCGGTTATTTTCGTAACGGTAGTCCTAAATCTTAAGAAGCAGATATGTTACTTTTTTTGTCCGAGCACATGGAAAAATATGTGTCTGTAAATTTTTTCTAGTTCTCAGCATATGCATTATTTATTTTAAAAAATACTAATGATTCACCATTGTCTTCAAACCAACTGCTATACCCCATTATCTCTGTAGTTTTGACATCCGTTTGTTATACTTGCGAACAACTTGCACTTTGGTTTTGCAACTTACCCAAAATAAACTGCGATTCTCACACCAGAAGTTGTGTATTTTGTAGGGACAAAAAAACAACTAAAAATGTGGTTCACATTGTGTTGTCATGCAGTAATTAACTGTTTTAGTTGTCCTTTAGAAAACTCCAAGGAAGCTAAAGCATAATTTGTTCTTGATTTTCAGTGACGCGAATGGTTTTAATATTTTGCACAGGACTTAATGCTCACTCACTCTGGCAGCAGATGGACCAACATCGCTAATGCTTCCAGAGGATGGCCATATAGATTGCAGAAAGTGCTTGAGGCACTCTGTTGGGGAAAAGCAGAGGTATGGTAAAGGGATTAGCCAGCACGTGTTGTGAGCATTGAGTTGAGGCGAGATGTACGAATGAGATAGAATGGCATAAATAACAATGATAGCAGGTTTGATATACATAATGTAAATAGGTGTTTAGAGTTTAGTTAAAATTGTGTGTCTTTTAGTACCTGGTTTGGATGTGTCTGTGAATTTGGCGGTATGTCATAGGTTTGTGAAGTGCATGTATGTTTAATAATTTTCCTGAGTTGCCTCAGTTTGGATTTAAGTGTTAGTAAAAGAATTCAAGTTCAGTGTAAAATATTTTTCAAGTTATGGTGAGCTTTGGGCTATCACAAGAATGCTTATCATTTTCAACTAAATTACTAAATTTTATCATAATGGAACAACTACCCAAAGACTTATTATAAGTCAGCTCAGAACACCAGAGCGACTTCTATTTTTCAAAACACAGGAACTGTGTGGTGACTACTCTTGAACAGTTCTGACTTTTAACAATCATTGAACTAGACGTACAACTTTTAGTAAAGTATAATCGTTCAGTGTTCTCATTAAATGTAAATTTGTTTGTTTTTCATATTTTAAATTTCAGCTATTCCAATATTAAGTGAGCTAAAAGACTTAATAAATTAATCAGGACATTTGTATATTTACATTTAATCTTATATACTTACATAATCTTGAGCAACGTTCGAATTACCCAGTGGTCCTCTGGCCATTGGCCAGTAAAACTTCCATTGGACCATTGAACTCATTTTATTGACTTTACTGGCCCAGATGGCCAATAAGTTTTTTTTTTTTCTCAAGTTAAAAAATGAATTTTTCTTTTACCTTGCTGTGTGGTTATCTCTTTAGGCTGCAAACTAATGATAGGTTTAAAAACAAATATTGGATATAATTCCATTGAAATGATACGTTATTTTCTACATAAATCGTGAATGTCTTTATTTTTATTTTATTTTTTACGGACCAGTACCCATTTTGGTGGACCAGTGGTTTGCAAATTCTCGTGGTCCGCTGGGCCAATAGAAGATCTAGTTTTAAGTATAACACTGATCTTGAGGAATGGCGCCTTTCTGGCGGTTTTCGTTGTTTCCCTAATCCTCATGAATTTGACTTTTGCCAAATGGCATGTTAAAAAATACAAATTAAATGTGGGGTCCCAAAAGATGCGTAAAATCTGTATATTATGGGTCTTTTTTTCTGTTGTTTTTTGGGTAATTTACGTGTTACAGCGCTGCCAATGTCAGTAAAACTACATAGCACAGGCATAACCACTGGGGGTCAGACCCGCCCCAGATTTTCAGAGTCGAGGATCTTCATATGTATAATATATAATGTGTGTATGTGTGATCGTACTGCCTCAGATTTTAAAACGTAGTTACGTCACTGCTACATAGTACATAATGCATAATTGTTTCTCAGGTGAAAATGAATTGACAGTATGGGATAATATACTTCTTACTCATTTATAAGCAAGTTCAGTGGTATTTGTATTTTGACCATTTCGTTAGACTGAGTTGCATCCTAGTGATGACCGTGTTCGAAATCTTTATATAAATGTACATCGATCAGCCACAACATTAAAATTACCTTATGGCAACTGTATTCCCTGGCGGAGATGGTGCCTTTCAACAAGACTGCTCCATGCCACACTGCGTAGAAAGTCCTGTAATGGTTCCAAGAATATAACAAGAAATTCCCTTTAAAGCCACGGACCCCAAATTTGCCAGATATGAATCAACGAGGAATTCGCTATACTTGCGATGGCCCCCAATCCTATTGAACAGTTATGGTTTCAGTTGGAGGAAAGAGTTCGAGCAGCATCACCTCAACCGCAGTTTACGAGAACTGGGATCTTCTGTTGCAGTCATGATACCAAAAGAGACCTGTCAACATCTCGTTGAGTTTGTCTCATCAGGTGAGAGGAAGACATATGTTATATTAGGTAGGTGATTTTAATGTTTTGGCTGATCGGTGTATATATTACATTGTATTTTATAGTTTGTACAAATTATGAACACAAAAAACTCAAATAACAAATGCACATTATAGATAAGGGAAAACATTAATACATGCAATTTTGCAAAAATAAGAGGGAAAAATTATAACTGAACAGCTTTGAGTGAGTAGTTGAAAGAGTGAACTGTTTCTATATGCATAATATGCAGGTTAGCTTATTTTGATTGAGAGAGGGCTTAAACCCAAACAAATTGGGCGTGTGAAGCCCTAATTAGACCAAAAAAATAATTATTAAACAATGATTAAAAAACGGTCATTAAACCAAATCTAAAAAACTGTGGTTTAACATTTTTGTAAAAAAATGGTCTTTGCACCGTATTTATTTAACAGACTTTGTCATGTTTTTTCTTAAAGATACGGTTTATCTACCGTAATAAAATTTTGGTTGATCTACCGTGTTAAGCCACATTTTCTGGTAGTTTGACCGTTTTTTATTTCCCGGTCATTAGACCGTTAATGAACATTACGACTTGGTACTGTAAAGAAAAAAACTGTCTTTGCACCGTATTTATTTAACAGGCTTCGCCATGTTTTTTATTAAGAATACGGTTTATCTACTGTGTTAAATTTACGGTTGATCTACCGTGTTTAGCCACATTTTCTGGTAGTTAGACCGTTAATGAACATTATGGTATGGTACTGTAAAATTACGGTTTATTGACCGGCCACTCAGCTGCCGGTGTATCTACCGTAATTTGACCATGCAATTTTTTACAGTGGCATTACAACAGTTATCGCTCTCCTGGCAAGAACATATGCGGTTGCAGTTGTAGTCGTCCGCGTGTGAATTACTCCTTGTGCCGCAGGGAACCTTCCTTTCAACGGAACAAAGTTTCACATCGTCGCCGGAGCGATGCGTTAGGTCTACCACAGAGTCTCTTTACAGCATCCCACTTACAGGTAAATATTACGATGAAAATCTTTAAGACATTTCAATTCTGAAATTTCTACACCATTTGCCATTAATTTCCCTACTCTAGAATCTGTACGTCGCACTTTTTCCGTACACTAATGTTTTTCCGACGAAATAGTTTAGGACGCTAATCTACATATTTACCGAAAATTTAACAGTAAGTTATTCGAAAAGCGTTCAACAGAAGAAAGATAGTTATTCAATAATGGAATAAGAAAGTCGAAAAGTTAAAATCGAAAAGTTAAAATCGAAAAGTAATGCTATGGTTCAGACGTACTGCCTGCGGCTAATTGAAGACATGTGAGACACAATCTAACTGTGGAAGTGAATGTGTAATCATGAAGAGAAATCAAATAGAAGTCATCGCTCTTTCCACGTTTATAAGTGAGACACGGAAAAATTTTCATTAGCCGCCACCGCGAAACGAACCCGGGGTGTTCCAGTTACGCGCCAGACATGCTTCCACTGCACCACAGCGGCTTCGAATTCCTATAGACTCACAAACACTACTGCCAAGCCAATCGGTATATTGCTTCTTGGAGCCCCTTACAATGCTGGGGTTTCCCCAAAAATTGTAAGCAGCAAATGAACACATAATTAAAAGGCTATTTAATACAGACACTTGACGTGGACTAGGTACATCAGTGAGGGACTCCAAGAAGCAACCTGCCAAAGTGGCTTGGCAGTTAGTATGTGTGAGTCTGGAGGAATTCGAGGCCGATGTGGTGCAGGGGAAGCATATCCTGCACGTAACTGGAAGACCCTGGGTTCGATTCCCGATACCGGCTAATGAGAATTTTTCCGTGACTCACTTATAAACTTGGAAGGAGCGATGGCTTCTGTTTGATTTCTCTTCATCATTACACATTCACTTCCACAGTTGGATTGTGTCTCACATGTCTTCAATTAGCAGCAGACAGTACGTCTGAACCATACCATTAATTTTCGAATTTAACTTTTCGACTTTCTTATTCCATTATTGAATAACTATCTTTCTTCTGCTTGAACGCTTTGCGAAACACTTACTGTTAAATTTTCGGTAAATGTGTAGATTAGCGTCCTAAATTATTTCGTCGGAAAAATATTAGTGCATACATCTTTCCATGAGCTCAAAGAACGCATTGCTGCAGTCTTCCTCCTTGTTACACCTGACATACTTCAGCCTACGTGGGTGGAACTGGACTATCGTTTGGACAGCCTGAGAGCAACCAACGGTGCACACAGTGAGACCTTCTGACATTACAATATAAACTTGCACAAATACCATGTGTTTTGACATTACAAGTAAGTTGTTATTTGTTGTAGTTTTTTTTTCAACAGCAAACTGGATTTGTATATTTCATTTATGGACACCCTGTATTTTGTGCAGCAAAACCGAGAACATTCGTGATATAGCAAAAAATATAGAGGCACTGAGTTATGTCACCAGTAAAAACAATTCTGTTTTTATCGTTAACACAGTTAGTTTTGTGACGGTTAATATCATAAACGACTGCACTCCGATGAGTCGTTACATTATGTCCATCCTCAGCCTAGAGATATGAGCGCGCTTGGAGACCAAACGGTGGAGCAGGCGAAGTTCACAGAGAAGTATATATATACAACCCGAGGACCGGCTTTTGGTTAGTAGAATGTTCGGAGTCAGAATGGGAAAACTTCCGATTTATTGGAGTCTGATGAAGGACAAATTGCGATTTCGGAAATGATGCGGTTTGTGGGTTGGCCACGTTCCGCTGTAGTGATACGTATCAAAAGTGGTGCACAGATGGCCAAACGACAAACCGTCGTTCAGCCGAGTGACGTCCGTAGCTCACTGATGCCAGAGAAGAAAGGAGACTGTCGCCCATTCACAGCGACCGCAGGGCCACAATGCGACAATCACCACCAGCAACAACAGTGGTGATCAGGGCAATGTGTCACAGCACACAGTTCACCGCAGCCTTCTGTGCATGGGCCTGCGTAGCGGAAGAACCAGCCTGGTCTGCATGCTCACTGCTCGTCATCGCCAAAAACGCATGAAATGGGCCCAAGATCATCGATATTGGACCGTGGATGATTGAGAAAATGTAGCTTGGTCTGACAAATCAAGATTCCTGGTGCACCATGTAGACGGCCGAGCGCGGATACGCCGATTACTAACGGAGGCTATGGCACCTGGATGTACTATTGGGCGGAAACAGGCAGACGGCGGCGGTGTTATGCTGTGGGCGATACCTTCTTGGGACACTTTAGTCCCCATTATCACAATAGCACAATCTCTAACAGCTGTCACGTAGCTGAACATCGTTGCTGACCAAGTTCGCCCATTCATGGCAAATGTGTTCCTTGCTGGTAATGGCCATTACCAACAGGATAATACGCCATGCCACACTGCCAGAGTCGTCAAGAAGGGGGTTTAGGAACATTCTGGTGATTTTCTGTTAATGCTCTGTTTTCCAAATTCTCCTGACATGAAACTAATCGAAAATTTGTTGTTCGACTTGGAAAAGCGGGTTGGCGCTAAATGACCACCTCCCTGAAATGAACGGGCACTGGAGGACCTGCTGTTGACATTATGGTACCAGATACCCGAGGTTATCAAAACCGATGCCTTGCCAAGTCATCGAATCGATTACTCGCCAAGTCATTGAATCGATGGCTTGCCAAGTCATCTAATCGATTACTCGCCAACTCATTGAATCGATGACTTGCCAAGGCATCGAATCGATTACTCGCCAACTCATTGAATCGATGGCTTGCCAAGTGGCAGCTGCTTTGTGAGCAAATGTGTTTTTTCAAATTTTAAATTTGAATTCAAATATTTACGTGCGTTGCTGTGTGTGCTATTCTTTATATTCATGTATTTTTACTTAAGATCTAAACATTAAATCTCTACATCATCACTAATGTTTAGTATAACATATTGTAAGCGCTTTTTCGAAGTTTAAGAAAATATCTTGAATTTGCACTTGCAAACTTATAAATACGAATTTACTTCGTTACACTTTCAGTAATTCATTTAGATAAATATATATAGCTATTAAACATCAAATTAGAGTTGCTGGTTTTGGAATTTTAAATATTTCTGTCAAGTGAGCAGTTGGGCATTGCTCGGCTGCCGTAAATTTGTTTTAAAAACTAGGTTAAGATGTTCCTTACCCGATGTTTTTTTGTTTTTTTTTTGGAAAGAAAAAAGAATATTTTATAGAAAAATACGTACTGCGGAATTCTGTGCTGGGTGACTGGTGACAGCAGAGTGATAAATAATTTGTCATACAAAAATGTTGTCTAGGCAACGATGATTTCCATTGATCGATGATACCATACCGTAAAACGATATTCACTTTGCATTTGTTTTCAGTGCGATTGTCCGGACAAAGATACAAGTAATCGCATTTTACCTGGTTCTGTGGTGATTCACTCTCTTACACCTCACGTGTCACAATATAAGACTGAGTTACTTTTCACATCGCATCTTTTGCATTGCCATTCAGAGGTTTCCGTTTGAAAAGCAAACATCCCTTTCCGTTGCATGTCGCGTAGGAATTAATACCTGTTAATACGGATGAATTTAATATCAAGGAGATTGAAAAAGGCGTCGAGGCCAACAAGTACGTTCTTCTTGAAAGCAAAAAAGGGAAGGGTGAATGTGGGAAGTTGTTTCGTCTCATTAAGAAACTAGAATATGTATCACAGGAACACCAATTTTCATAAGCTTCAAAATATCCGAAATGCGAATGTTGATTTCATGAGTGTTCCTTCCTTCTGATGGGCAACGATAAAATCAACACTCACATTTTGGAAACTTTCAACTCAGTAAAAGCTGGTGAAAACTAGTGTTGCTGTAAAACGTAATCTGAACTTTGATATGTTATCAAGAAAGCATCGAAAACTGAAATTAAACATACAAGTTACTTACTTCAAACCATTTGACTGCAGCACTATCAAAATTAAGTGGAGCAGCCTTAATATTACTGCGAAGGGTCTTTGAGTCTCGCAGATGTGTTGGAAGACATGCTTAAAACAGTAATCTGAAGGACGACAGTTTCAACACTATTTGTCAGTAAGTAGTTGGAGTAACGTCCTTTCTTCTCTAGGCGATGAGCCATAAATTTGTTCTCGTTTAGATTTTAGCAAACTGGTAGAACAAAAGCCACAAAGTGAAATGCAAAATTCATGCAAGAAATGTATGAAAAGGTAAATCTGCTTCTCTATTGCCCTGACCTTCAACAAAAAGTGTAAAATGGGGAATGGGGTTTAGCCTTAAATTTTGAAGATGCTTGCCTTGAAATGCTGCTCAGAAGTTATTGCCATGCATGCATTATAAATATAGATTCTCTCCTGTGAAACGTTGTAGAGTGTCTTTGAATATAAGCGTTCCGAGCAATCACAAAGCACAACACACAATATTTTTTTCAGGATTTGAACTCATCAATGATAGCAGCCAGATCATAGCCCACTGGAAAGAGAAGGTCCTGAAACCAACGGTTATCGTGTGACTAAAATGGTATCAGCTTTGGGAAATTTCTCCACGTTTTTACCGGAGCTGAATACAGTTATTATTCTTGTGATTAAAGTCTATTAAAAACCCTTGTCGCATTATGTTTTCCAGTCAAAATTGCTTTATTCCTGTGCCAGTTTTGTGAAAAAAATGTAAGTGGGTTTAATATTAAATTTTGTGTAAGGTTTACATTGCTGCATCTGTGGCATTTAAAAATATAATTTGCTCCCAGTGGTGAAAAATAATAAAAAAGTAAACATAATAAGCTGGAAGCTGGGGCACAATTGGTCACATAACCTCAGTGACAGCCGTTCGTTTCAGGGCTTCCTCTTTCCAGTGGGCTGTGACATAGGAGCAGCGAGCCTGCCCGCTGCTCCTATGTGGGTTGGCCTACAGAAATTAATTATTTCCTATGTGAGATGACGTTAAGTCCTCTACAATTGTGCTAAAGCTGTCACTTCTCTCGTTTCCTCCAACCGCTGACGCTGACGAAATGAATGTATGCTGGTCCATTACTTTATTTTTATTTTTTTTATAAGAACGTCTTTCCTCTTTAGAATCCTTCCAAAGCACTCATAGATTGTTACATAAAACTGATGTCTAAGAACTACATTCATGTATCATTTTCCTCAAATCACCGCACATTCATAGACGGCGTTACATAGAGCAAACAATCAACTACAGTAAGTTATACTGTGCTACACAAATAGAAAGATATTCGTGTAGGAATATTTCTTTCATCACCATTCATACCCAGGGGTATATCAAGTGACGACAACTTATTCTTGTGTAATGATCCTTGTGAAGTAACTTCGGTGAATATTATAAGGCTCGCCCAAATGTACTAAGACTGTCGGTTTTTTGCCGTAAGGGTGTATACGTTAGAATATATGAACGTACGGGAAGTAATAGTAATACATTGGCTACATTAACGCTACACATGCCTGTTTATAGGTTGGAATATGTGAACGTACAGGAAGTAAGAATGATACATAGGCTACATTAACGCTACAAATGTCTTTTTATAGGTTGGAATATGTAAACGTACAGGAAGTAAGAGTTATGCATGGGCTACATTAACGATGCACATGTCTGTTTACAGATTGGAATAGGTGAACGTACGGGAAGTAAGAGTATTACATGGGCTACATTAACGCTACACATGTCTGTTTATAAGTTGGAATATGTGAACGTACAGGAAATAAGAATGACACTTGGGCTACATTAACGCGACACATGTCTGTTTATAGGTTGGAATATGTAAACGTACAGGAAGTAAGAGTGAATCATGGGCTATATTAACGATGCACATGTCTGTTTGTAGGTTGGAATATGTGAACTTACAGGAAGTAAAAGTGGCACATGACATACATTAACGCTACACATAGTCGCCATGTCTGTTCAAGCAAGTGTCCCAGCTCGGCACGTGGTTGTGGATATCCTGAGCGAAGAACGTCCGTGGTTGGCTGTGGAATCAGTCTTCAACGGCGTCCCGGACCTCAGGGTCGTTAGCGAACCGGCGTCCCTTGAGAGTTTTTCCAGTGGACCAAAGATGTGGTATTCGCAGGGCGACAGATCGGGGCTTTAAGGGCGCTATGGTCGAGAACCTCTCAGCGGAAGTTCCGCTGAAAATCTTGGCACACTACCGCAACGTGCGGGTGGGCGTTGTTTTGCAGCAGAATAACCCCATTTGACAACATAACGGGTCTATTACACTTAATGGCCGCTTTGAGGTTGCGTAACGTATCGCAGAATGTGGTTGCCTTGACCGTAATGCCTGAGTCCAGCCAACAATCTAACAGCAGTGGGCCATTCTCATCAAAGAAAACGTCAGCATCACTTGCCCAGCTCTTAAGGATGAATGGGTTTTCTTAGGGCGCGGAGAGTTGGGATTTAGCCATTCCATACTCATCCGTTTTGTGGCCGGATCGAAGTGGTGGCTCCAAGTTTCATCTGCGGCCACAATCTTGGAAAGAAACTGACCCCCTCTGCGTGGTAACGATGCAGATGCTCCAGGCAAGTACCCATTCGTCGAGTCTTCTGCTCCTCCTGGAGATTCTTGGGGACCCATTCTGATCAAACCTTATTGCATCCCAATCGGCGATGGAGAATGGTGTTAAGAGTTCACTTATTCACAGACAATGTTTCCGCGAACTCGCGGGGGTGATTCGGCGATTCTACTTCGGCAGCAATCGATTATGTGGTGATGGCGACGTGTGGGTTCCCAAGTCTCGGCATGCCCTCCATGCTCACATCCCGCACGGGGATAACTGGTTTTCCAGTTATTTGGGGAGCGGCGCCCCCACGACCCGAGCTGACCTTGTGATTGGTCAACATCTGATGTCATGCCACCGCTTGTTTTTTTCTTATTTCGGTGCTGTTGGTGTTTGCAGGGACGGCTGTTCATCCAGCTATTTGGGAGTCGCGGCCCCACGATCCCGAGCTGGTCTTGTGTCTCGCTTTTATTTATTTTCTCCACTGGCTAGTTGCCCGTGTTGTATACTCTACCTAATCGCTACCACGCTATGTACTAACACAACGGTCTTGTGGTTTTGTTACCCTCCACCACTAACTGTTTTATATTAACCGCTCAGTTCGTAGGTTGCTGAGATTCCGTTTAGGTTCCCTTCCAGGATTTGTCTTCTTTGGATTTCTTTTTTTTTTTTTTTCCTTTTAGCTGGTTTGGGTGCTAGACCTACCTGCATGTTTGCCGCGTGCGGAGACCCGTGAGGCGGAAATGGGATGTCTGGCGGCTGAGGTCGCAGGAGACCGGAGAAGTGCCTCCTGTGTACCAACACTCCTCTTCGACCCCGGCTTCGCTGTAAACGGGAGGCTAGAGATTAACCCACCTCTAGTCAGAAGTCTTGTGCCAAGTTGTGTACAGGGCTTTAGCGGCTTTTTTGTCGTATAGCACGGCAGGGTAAGCCCGGGGGCTGTGGGATCATGCCAAAGGCGTTGGCATGACGGTACCCGGAGGCCGAAGTGTCCGCCGAGTGCGTGTGATCACAGCCAACGGACTATATCTGCAACGTATAAGCTCCAGAACTGTGTCCAGCGTCATTTTCTTGGCTTGCAGACCTCCAGTTCTCCCCTGTAGGGCTCGGTGGTGGGTGGAGTAGTTTGCAGACGAATCTTCCTCCTTTTTTCCATGGGTAAAAACAAAAACAAAAACTCCAAATTTAAGTCACCTCAGAAAATGATAGTTGACAACGACTCTCCTTCGTCTTCTCAACCTACCAAGTCTCATAACCTTAAACGATCTTTAGACCTTGACCTGGACCATGAATGTGGAACCTCTTCTTCGGCAGCTGTACCAGTCGCTCCGAAGCGTCGTCTCCCCTCGTTTGCTGTGACTACGCATGCTACACACTTAGTTGTGGAATCCATCGATCCCAATGAGAGACTGTCCACCAGATCTCCCTTTTTCATTTCTAAAGCTTTGGACGCTGCGGTTGGCCCCTTGAAGTCTGTGAGGAAGATTCGCTCTGGGGACCTGCTTGTCCAAACTTGCAGTGTTTCTTAGAGTAACACTTTTCTGCACCTCACTAGTCTTCAAGGCATTCCTGTCAAAGTGATACCTAACCCGTTTCTTAACACCTCTCGGGGTGTTATTTCGGAGTTTGATCTCTTGCCATGCAGTGAAGACGAATTGGTGACTAAACTTGCAGATCAAGGTGTTATTGCTGCACGTCGTATGATGTTCCGGCGCGATGGTTTTTTGATTAAGTCTAAAAATGTAATCTTGACTTTTAACTCCCCGAAAGTTCCGACCGAAATCAAGGCTGGCTACTTGGTCTGTGGAGTTCGCCCGTACATTCCCAGTCCTCTGCGCTGTTTCAGGTGCCAGAGGTACGGGCATTCACAACGTTTCTGTAAGAGTTCCGCTCGTTGCGCAAATTGTGGCTCCAGTGAACATGACGGGGAAGGTTGCACTTCTGCTGCCTGCTGTGTTAACTGTGGTGAGGCCCATGCAGCTTACTCCCGCAACTGTATGAAATGGAAGGACGAGATGGCGATCCAGCGCCTCAAGACCCTGGAAGGCCTCTCGTACCCTGCTGCCAAGGCCAAGTTGGGTATTCCCACCAACCGACAGCGTACTTTTGCCGCAGTAGTTCAGTCTCTGCCACAACCCGTGCAGCCCTTTGTTCCGCGCCCTGTAGCTTTCGCCGCACTTGCCAAGCGATCTATAGCTGAACAAGCGACACAGGTGGATTTCACCGAGCTCCAGCTTTTTCGACCAGCTGAGTCTGCGCCTTCTCTTTTGAAGACGACCGACTCTTCCAGTTCCCAGCAGAAAGCCTGCACGTGCAGAAGACCCGGCCCTCAATCCGCAAAGGTGTGCAGTGTCCATCCAACTGTCGCGGTCCACCTGACCAACATTGCAACTGTCTCGGACTCAGCGAGGTCCCCACCCCTCAACCAACATTATAGAGGAACATAGGGGGAGGAGAGTGACAGTTCGTCCCCAGCCTCAACCAACATTGCAGAGGAACCTGGGGGGGAGGAGAGTGACAGTTCGTCCCCGCCCTCGGCCAGCATTGCAGAGGAGCGTGGGGGGAGGAGAGTGACAGTTCGTCCCCCTCCTGGTGACTCATCCTTTGTGTAGTTGTGTTCGATTTCGTGATGTGTTTTGTCATTCTCATTCCTCAGTTTTACTTAGTCGGCTTGTTTCTCACCATTGTGCCATGTTTTTCATACTGTTTGTTTCATTGTCTTTTTTGGCCCTTCCTTCTTACTCATGGTTCGGTTTTACTTGGTCAGCCAGATTTGGGAATTTATGCCCCGTTTTATAATTCTGTCTGTTTGTCTTGTGTTTGGCGCTCTTTGGCCAACCATGGCCGTTGCGCCAATAAAATCTACTAACCAACCAACCAACCTCCATGCTCACACGTCTTCTACGGAATTCACTACACCAGTGGAACACTGTACACCATGAATGACACTTATTTCCATACACATCCTTCATATAACGATAAAGTTCGGTTTCACTAACACTTTCTGCCGTCAAAAATTGCATAACTGCCCGCTGTGCCTGTTCGGAGGAATCCATGTCACGGCCCTACGTAGTCAATTTGCCTCCGCACGTGCAAACAACACACTGACACATGCCGCCCATAACAGCATGCTTTTTGACATAACAAGCCATCTACCGGCGCAAATGCATGGCTCTGTGTAATCATATAATATATTAATATAGTCTTTAATGGTAGTCTAAGAACTCCCTTCCTACAGCTAGTGTCAAACCTTTGGCACAATGTATTGCCTTTTAATCAAACCAAGAAATCATATTTATGAGTACAAATGCAATTTTTACATTGCACATTTATTAGATTTTAGCGGGAAAAGAATTTTGAAAAAAGTAACTTTGTATACTGTAAAGAAACACTAGAGAAATCAAATGAGGAAGAGCACTGCACATTAAAACTTTTATGGACAACAGAATTTTGTTAATACCATTCCGTTTCAGAATAACAGTTTTCACAAAAAAAAATATGTTCGCAGTTTTTATCAAGAGAGAAATAGACATAATGACAAAATGGATAACACTGGGCAAATTAGGCCGAAACCTGTTAACAAGGTTTGTTGTATTTTCAGTTTTTTTTTGTTTGTTTTTTTTCTTTTTTTACAAAAAAAAAGAATTATATATGTATCTACAGTGTATATGCACACTAACTTTGAATTAATATATTTTCATGTATGTGTGCAAACTTTTTAAAGTTGCATTAAAAAGCTCTAACCATTTACCTCTCAACAATATTATAACTTTGCAGGACATTCTGCATTAGAAATTGCAATAATATTCTGTGATTACAGGCTAAGGGGGTAATGTTTCAGACAGAAGTAACCCAGTAATTTTGTTTTAGGCATTTTACTCCGCTTTTGTACTTAAATAAACATTTCGAGTAATGGAAAAACCTTAACATGCGTAGAATAATCAAATCAATGAGACTTATTTACCCAATTGCCTGTGGTTTACTGGTCTTCCATATAGCAAAATATTTCTTCCACAAATTCCATTTCAAGTGTGTTTTTTTATTCATATATATTCTTTAAAAAGATGTTGAGTATGCTTAACAGGAAAGTTGACATCTAATTTGTTTACTTTCAAATGATAACCAAAACCTTCAAATATCGTTGGTGACAGTTGATACTATCCACAGCCACAGCTCCCCCCCCCCCCCATTAGTGGAAGGGGAGTGCAGATGTTATATAAACACAAAAGTGCACAACACTTTTATGATTGCTTTTTTGACTAATTTTGTCTCGCTGGATCAACAATCTTGCACAGGTAGCAATGTTAAGTACAGAGAATCATGATAACATGTTTTGTTAAAAACAGTTTCCGCATTTATGTTCTGTAAATTTATGTGTCAACTTTCTGCCCTTTGGCCACTTTCATCCCATCTGTGCTCTGCCCCTTCATTAAGAAATGCAACAAGGGGCATATATAGATTTTTTCTGAGGGCGTGCCAATGAAATGAAAAAAAATTAAATCCACCAGGACAAAATAAAAGAATGAGAACAGAAAAAAAAATTGTAACGTAAATTAATGAATTTTTTTATTAAATAAAGCATTTTTGTTTCCAATGTAAGGCACATTTTAACAATAAATAAAACACATTTAAACACTTTCGGGGGAGTGGGCATAAATATATGCCCCCTTACATTACATAAATGTATAAAATATATAATATAAATACGCCCTTACATTACCATGGTTACGATGTAAACAACCCTGATGTTGGCTTTCCAGCTCAGCATACAAGATATATTTTTAGCGAATTTTTATGAATTATAAAAACGTAAAATGTTAATTCCGCTGTCGAAAATATTTATTTACGTAACAAAATAACGTAAAAGGGCAAAATAAAAGCACTAAGTTTTTAACGAGTTTTAAAGTCGTAAAACCCATGGCGTCGGTCTTGTAAAAAAACGTTAAATATCAATTGCGCTATCGGAAATAATTATTTACACAACAAAGCGACTGAAATGGCAAAATAAACGCACTACATTTATTTCCAAGTACAGCGACCGTCTTGTAGAAGGTACGAAGTTAATAATATACAGTACTTTTCTGAGATATCACTATTTTAATGGTATTAACAAAACTTGACTGCAGCTGTAATTTCAAGCTGCAGGATTTTTTTATACTCTTAGATCGTTTTAAGAACCCTGGAACTAGAGTATAAATTACTATGAAAATTCCTTGTGACTTAAGTTATACAATTATTTTATGTGAATCGTGTGATTTCTATCATTTCCGGATAACTCTGTAAGGAATAATTTATGTGTATTTATTTATACACACTTTGGCACTGTATTCAATAAAACAATACAGATTTGCAAATGGCGCCGCAAAGAAGATTTATTTAGTACTGGCTGAGATTTGTGCGAACAAGCCAACAGCCAATTAGTCCCAAGTTCCCAACAGCCAATACTTAGCACAACATCGGATCGGATTCAGTGATAGCCCTGATGCAGTATGCAATGAATAAACCGAAATATCAGTCTTATTGAGATCAGAAGTATTGAAAAATATCGAAAAATTAATCCGATATATTGATCTTTAAATACAGATATTTTCGATTCAATATATCCGTCTCAGAAATATTAAAAGATATAATACTTTTGAAAATATCGCCCATCCCTTCGTCTTGGTGAAAAAAGGAGCATCTACCATAAAATCACGCGACGACTCGCTGACCAATAGCAGAAAGCGACGCATGCCGCATTCCTTTTCTGTCATTATTGTTCATTGGCTAACCCGTGCCTCTTAGCAACGCCCGTAAAATTACGGTTTGCAACAGTTGTCCTACATATCCATGCCCGTTAAAATACGGGCATCGCCTTGAAACTGCAGAAACGAGCCTTGATCGTAAAAATACACGGGCAACAAGACTTTTTTTACGGGAATTTTTAACAGTGTATGCGTTATAAACACTGTCACAACAAAATGCAAATTTCCACGTGAGTGCTGCGATATTAAATAATAACTTACTTTTACAAAGTAGCACAGCGTTCTTGATTTGTTTAGCTAATCTGTAATGCCCAATTTCTGGACTTCGATTTGCAAGAATTTGTGTTAGCGGAGAGGGTATTTCGTGGGATCTTCAGCTGCACCGCCTCCCTGGGTGAAGAGGCGACAAGGCGGACTAAATAACTCTTGTCAAAATTACGAATCAGTAGTTTTAATCCTAAAAGTTTCTATTTCAAACATTAACAAATTTCTCAGAAACTCGGCGGAGGGATGCACGACCCACGTGGAAAATGATTGTGTGTAGATTAGCGTGCTAAATTATTTCGTCAAAAAAATATTAGTACCTGGAAAGAGTGCGACGTACAGATTTTAAGTAGGGAAATTAACGGCAAACGGGGCAGAAATTTCATAATTTAAATGTGTTTTAAAGATTTTTATTGTAATATTGACCTGGGAGTCCGACGCTGTGAAGAGAAGCAGCGGTAGGCCTAACACTTCCCTCCGGCGAAGATGTGAAGCTTTGGTCCGTTAAAAGGAAGGTTCGTTGCTGTGCCAAAATGACATTATCATCGAGTTGCCCTTTGGATTCCGTGCAGGAAGGTCGCACATCGTGTGAGCTCCTGCGAGTGAACTTTAGTGCAAGCTTTTCGTCGTCGTCGGCCGTTCGTCTTGTTCTGCGATTAGATAGTTTCTGGGTTACCAGTCTATCCGAATCAGTCCGGTTAGGGGATCTTTTAGTTGTTAAGCTTTTTTCAAAGCTCAATTAAAATTTTCTCGAATCCACTTCTCTTCGTTTCAGCTTCAAGCCCATCGAAAAAAATTAAGAGAATTTCAAGTTCTGATGTTGTAGAGCAAAAGCCTGACGCCAAGAAAAGCGATGCCGTTTCCCGTTCCACATCTACTTTCACAGGAAATCCGGAGTCAACTGAAAAGCCAGATCCAAGAAGATCTAGAAGAATTAAGAACCTTCCGCCGGAACTTTGTCATAGTATCCAAAAAGAACAAGAAGAAGATTGGTAGGTAAAAAAATTTCTTATTCTGTGCCTCAGAAAAATCTAGGCACGTCATCTGACAAAAAATTTGTCGATGACTCTTGTATGTCTGTGCCAATTCCAGACATAATATCTGAGAAAATATCAGATATGAAAAAAACACCGGTGAGATGCCCGGGCGATGGGATTTCTGAAAAAATTACAAATATCATTAAAACACCGAAGAGATGCTCGGGCGATGGGATATCTGATAAAATCTCAGATATCATTAAAACACCGGAGAGATGCCCGGGCGATGGGATATTTGTAAAATTTTCAGATTTCAATAAAACACCGGTGGGATGCCCGGGCGATGGAATATCTGAGAAAATACCAGATATGATTTATGAAAAGTCCGAGAAAATTCCGGACAACCTTACCCAAGAGGAAGGTTTTATAAAAAACAGACTTGAGACGGCTTCGGCGTCAGGCTTTTGCAATGAAAAAAAAAAAAAAAAAAGGCCCTTTTTGGGGCCGAGTACTTTTTTCAAAAAAGTAATCTGTGCAAATACAAAACACAAAAAGTGTTGAAAAAAAGAACAACCTCAGTCATCTTATGAGCATAAGTTAAGCTCAAAAATAAAGAATGCTGTAAATGACACAGAATTAATGAAAAATGATACAAATAAATACCTGCGTAATATTAATTTATTACACAGAGAAAAAAAAGAGTTGTCCCTAAAAGCAATGTACAGAACTCTGTGCTAAAAGAAAGGATTGAAAAACATCGCAAAAATTTCCAAAACACAAATGTGACAGAGAAATTGATTGCCGATGTTGACAAATATCTAGGCGAGAAAAAAAAAAAAAAAAGGCCCTTTTAAGAGCCTGATACAGAATTCTGTGCCACAAGAAAAAATAAAAAAATATCGCAAAAAAAAATTCCAAAACACAAAAGTGATAGAGAAATTAATTGTTGATGTTGATAAAAATATAGATGAAAATGCTACGCATAAGCAAAAACAACTGGTTACTCCAACCGTGGAAAAACCAAAATATTTCGCTGGCAGGCTTAGCAAAGAAATTAAAGAGGCAGAAAAAAATAACTGTAATGAAGAGACTCAATTGCAGTATGCTAATAACAACGATGAAGAAAAAAACAACGGCATATTTAGGGGCCGTTCACTTTCATTTTCCTCCTTCTCTGAGGAAGGGGGGAAAAAAACAACGGCATTTTTAGGGGCCGTTCATTTTCATTTTCCTCCTTCTCTGAGGAAGGGGGAAAAACAACGGCATATTTAGGGGCCGTTCATTTTCCTCCTTCTCTGAAGAAGAAAAACGCCCTCTTAGTGAAACCTTTCCCTCATTCTCTGAGGAAGAAAGCAAATTTGACCTATTAATTAAAAAAGTTAAAGGAATGTCCACGAGTGAGAAACTTACGGAAAAAAAAATAAATGGAGAAACCGATAAAAAACAAAAAAATGGTGAACGGACCATCAATCAAATAGCAGAATTAGCTGCCAAACTGGTCAAAAGCAAGGAAGCAATCAATTGTAATACTGACCAAGTTATCGAAATTAACAGCAATATAAATAAAATTGAAACAGTAAAAAATGATGAAAAAAAAACCGAGGATGAATTTTTTTCCTCTGAAAAAAATGGACTTAACATATTAATTTGGAATGCGCAAGGCATCAAAAGGCAGCATAGAGAATTCTTAGCCTACCTAAAATACAAAAAAATTTATATTGCGCTAATTAATGAATCCTGGCTAATGGACAGAATTAAATTCAAAATTCCCAACTACAAGGTTTACAGAAAAGACAAAACCTCCCAAAGTGGGGGAATTTTGATTGCAGTGAAAGATAAACTAGAGCAAAGTGAAGCGATATGCAACACAGAGGATGGCATGGAAGCGCACTCGGTTATTATTCAAACAAAAAATAACCCGATTAAATTTACGGCACTATACAATCATCCCAAACACACTATTACCAGGGAAGCTCTAGATAAGCTTTTCGAGGAAAATATTCCTACGGTCATTGCGGGAGATTTTAATAGTAAACACCGCTATTGGCACTGCCCAAGAGCTAATAAAAGTGGGAACAATATTTTCAGATATCTTTTAAACCAAAACATTGACTTGGGGGCGCCTTCTGAACCCACACGAACGGCGCTCAGAGGAACTAGCAATATACTAGATTTTGCACTCCTGAAGAATAATAAATATTACTTTGAAATTCATACTGAGGCGGCACTCTCCTCTGACCACAATCCAGTTCACCTCCAGCTTTATACTGACAAAACTGTGAAGGTAGCACCCAAAATGGTCACTAACTTCAAGCAATTTGAAGGGAAAATTAAACTAGTGCCACCCCCAGTAATTGGAGACTGTAATAGCAAAGAAGAAACTGACACAGCTATTAAACTCTTTAACCTCTCCATTAAAAAAATTATGGAAGAATGTCAAACTCCTGCTAAAGAGAAAAAATCCGTACTATTTACCCAAAGAAATTTTGGAACTTATAAAAGAAAAAAATAGGTACCGAAGCAAGTGGCAAAGAACAAGAAATAAAACGTTCTATGACCTTTATTGCTGCATAAATAGACAAATTAAAAGAGAAATCAGAAAATTCGAGAATGGGTCATGGGGTCAAGTATTAGAGGAGGCTGATATTGACTACTCTGAAAATTCGGATAAAAAAAACAAAATGACTCTATGGAATCTTACGTCGAGCTTGCAAAATAAAAATGTCAAATTACTCCCACCCCTTCAAAAAGAAGATGGGATGGTAGTTAGAACTGACGAAGAAAAAGCAGAAATTTTTGCAAACTCACTAGAAAAACAGTTTAAAATAAATGACATCCCTGACACTGATGTAGCCATTAAAATGAAAAAGGCCCTGAATACTTATTTTAGACACGCGGAGGATGTAGAAAATTCTAGAGTCATCGCCCAAAGTGCACAACTCTATGAAGAATTTACTAGTAAAAAAAAACCTGTATTAACATCCCCAATTAAAAGCAAACAGAAAGTCTCTTTTAAAAAAAATAGAAGCACAAGGCAAAGAAAACAACAGCCAAAAGTACAAAATGCTACGGCCTCTTTTACGTCCGATAGACAAGTTAAAGGTGCTACGACCTCTCGCGGGTCCGGAACGCCAGAAACTGAAAAGATAAGAAATAAAAAAAGCCCTTTTAAGGGCCAAAAAAAATTTTTGTTCCTCCTGACTTTGAAAAACCACTACCCATCAGTGAAAGGGAAGTTAGGTTTCATATTAATAATCTTAAAAATAAAAAGGCACCAGGCAATGATGGCATAAATAATAAAATTATGAAAACATTACCGGAAGAATATGTGCAAACCCTTACTAAAATATACAATTGTGCCATTAAAATAAATTACTTCCCTGATATTTGGAAGACAGCAGAGGTAATACTATTACCCAAGCCAGGCAAAAACCCGGCAATTCCTGAAAATCACTGACCGATTTCGTTGCTCCCAACCATGGGAAAAATCTTTGAAAAAATAATTCTTATTAGAATGCAACAATTCTGTGAGGAATTCCCAGTAATTCCATTTACTCAAGGAGGTTTTAGAGATAAACACTCCACGGTGCACCAACTCTCTAGAATAACTGAAAAATGTGCTGAAGGAATTATAAAAAAGGAACACACAGCAGCCATATTTCTGGATGTGGCAAAAGCATTCGATAAATGCCCACATGAGGCAATTATCTACAAGCTAATAGCACATGATTTCCCACCCTGGATTATACACATAATCAAATCATACCTCACTAACAGAACATTCTGTGTAAAAATCAATGGGAAAAAATCGTTAAAAAAAAATCGAAGCTGGTGTACCTCAAGGCAGTGTACTCGCACCAACGCTGTATTCTATCTTTACGTCAGACTTTCCCAACTATAATAACAGGAATCTGACTACAGCTCTCTATGCTGATGACACTGCACTCGCTTATACTTCCAAAAATAAAAATCAAGCAACTTTCATGTTGCAACATTATGTTGAAAAACTTGAGAAATATTTCTTAGATTGGAAAATTAAAATCAATACCGAAAAAACTCAAGCAATTCTATTTTCTAGGATTAAATGCAATCACAATTAAGACTTTGAAATAGAAATGTATAAAAAAAATACCTTGGGTAAATGATGTTAAATATTTAGGACTTTTTATGGACCACAACCTAAACTGGAACAAGCATATTAAAGAAACTGTGTCCAAATCCCTTAAGATCAGAGGAAGTCTCCAGCCAATAATAAAAAATAAAAGGCTTAGCAGGAAAAACAAAACTTTGATATGGAAAGCCTGTATCAGCCCTGTTATTACTTATGCCTGTCCTATCTGGGGTAACTGCAACAAACAGCAGAAAAATAAGATTACCTCATTTCAAAATAAAACCCTACGATATATGGTTGGACTTGATGGAAGAACTTCAAACCATGCTATCCGAAATATGCGATGCTAAATATTAATTCCATCCATTACACGATGTATGACTTAGCTTACAGATACTATGAAAAAGCTAAGATTCATCCTAATCCTCTGGTCAGAGCGGCCATTAACTATACTGTCAATGAAACTGACAGTTATAAAAGGCCAAAAACTATCTTAAATAAAGTTCCAGAAATGAACCCAATTCACAGCTACCCTAGCAAAAAAAATAACAATAATTGGGACTAGGTTTAGAGGTTATTTCTCACCTATGAAGAATTTCCGATAAAAAAAAAAGGCTCTTTTAAGGGCCTTACTCTGATTTGCAAATTTACTTCACACATGTGAATTAATCTCGTTAAATAAAAAAAAAAAACAAAGAAGGGGTGGGCTCCTCTAAGAGCCGTACTCTGTTTTGAAAACATACTTCACCCATGGGACGAAACCTAGTTAAATTAAAAATGAGAAAAAAAAAAAAAAAAAAAAGGCTCTTTTAAGGGCCGAGCAAAATGTTGCATAAAAGATTTATCTTTTTTGTACTAAATATCTTTGCCCCTAAAAAAAAACAAGGTATCGTTGGTCTTGCCTTTTATTTTAAAATTTGTTGTTGTTTTTCTCTGATTAAAAAACAAAACAAAAAAAAAAAAAAAAAAAAAAAAAAGGCTCTTTTAAGGGCCGACAAAATGTTGCATACTCTAAACGAGTATCTTAAACCTCGATCGGTGTAATTTTGTGATCACACCACCCCAAGCTATGGTTACTCTGACATGCCTGTCAAGAAGCAACAAAAGTAAACCTGTGAAAAAATTCTGTAAACCAATTCACAGAATTTTTTAACCCAATTCACAGCTACCCTAGCAAAAAAAATAACAATAATTGGGACTAGGTTTAGAGGTTATTTCTCACCTATGAAGAATTTCTGATAAAAAAAAAAAAAAGGGCTCTTTTAAGGGCCTTACTCTGATTGCAAATTTACTTCACACATGTGAATTAATCTCGTTAAATAAAAAAAAAAAAAGGGGGGTGGGATCCTCTAAGAGCCGTACTCTGTTTTGAAAACATACTTCACCCATGTGAAGAAACCTAGTTAAATTAAAATGAGAAAAAAAAAAAAAAAAAAAAAGGGCTTTTTTAAGGGCCGAGCAAAATGTTGCATAAAAGATTTATCTTTTTTGTACTAAATATCTCTGCCCTTAAAAAAAACAAAAAAAAAAAAAAAAAAGGTATTGTTGGTCTTGCCTTTTATGTTAAAATTTGTTGTTGTTTTTCCTTAATTAAAAAAACAAAACAAAACAACAAAAAAAAAAAGGCCCTTTTAAGAGCCGAGCAAAATGTTGCATCTGAAACCTCGATCGGTGTAACTTTGTGATCACACCACCTCAGCTATGGTTAATCTGACATGCCTGTCAAGAATCAACAAAAGTAAACCAGTGAAAAAATTCTGTAAACCAATGGGGAAAAATCCTTTCTCTCATTGGCTGGCGAGCAACACTGAGCAAATGGCCAGTTTTGTCTTACCCGGAGTTCAAAGACGATTCTTCTCTGGGAAAGATGTTCTGTGTGTGATGATTTTTTTTCCAGGTTCCCCTCTCCCGTGTCCTTTCCTTCCTTTCCCCCTGTGCTCTTCTGTGGCACAGATGTACCGGGCATTTTTCTGCGGAGAGAAATAGCACTTGAAATGGCTTGTTGTTACAGGTAAGTATGTAGGGCAGCATACAACTTCACTTCTTAACGGGTAACCGTCTACTCCCTCTCCTCTAATATTTCCATACTTTTCTTTCGTACTATTCTATCAGGGAAATCTGTTCCCAAACATCTAATATTTCTCTTTTTCACCTGACAAAAGGCGCAGAGCGCTGAGGGTTCGGGTCTCTCAACCTCAGATAGGAAATATCTCTCTGTGCCAAAATGACGGGCGGAAGAGTACAAGAGAAAAAGATGACGTTTTTGTTAGGAAGGCGACAAATGTTGTAGTGATACGTTACAGAAAATAGGTCCACATAACCCACCCTTTATTTTGTTGTATCCTGTACGTTGTTGGCAAGAAAAACCGGATGAAACCTCTTCGATTTGCAAAAGATACGAATAAGGTGGAAACAGACCTGCGAACAGGAAAACCAAAAATTCAGTGACGCGGCAAATCAGCTACGAATGAAAGCCGTTCTAAGCAGAACCGAAAGTCACACTTCTCCAGTTTTCTGTACCACACAAAAAAGCATATTTGTACTTTGTATTTGGAATCAGGGAATGATATGCGAAAGAACGAAATATTTCTCAACATCTGCTTTAAAAACAATAACAAAGCTTGAACGAATTATATTCTGTAACGTATGAGTACAACATGGTTCGCTCTTCTGGCAAGAATGTACGCTCTTGAACTTGTAGTCGTCCGCGCATTAAATATTACACGCAGCAGCAGCGAATGTTCCTTTCATGGAGGTAGGAAGGAATAAGAGGAGGCGCTGTCGCCAACTCTTCCCCTGCTAGCAAAGTGAAGCCGGGTTTGTACGCTTCCGGGGTGAAAGTAGTACCGCCAGCTTTGGCGTGATTACCCTCAAGATGCAAAAGCAGACGAATTTCTGTAGGAAAGCATTAGCGAGACCCTGTTCGTTTTCTTAAGATTTTACATTGCCTTAAATTAAAAGCGAAATGGAAAAGCAGTGGAATAGGTTTAAGAAACTCTTAGGTTTACATGAAAGGAATTTCAGTACAGAAACTTAGATTTAAATGGAGGAAATGAGATCTAAAAAAGAGTCTTCGTAACGACTGAGACGTATATGAACTGACGATTTAAAATGTGTTTATACTAAACATAATTTTATAAAACTTTTAAAATCGTTCTCTGTCTTAGCGGATTATCGTAAAATATTGTTTATCATAGAAATTGTAGCGGTCGAGCTTCAGATAATTTGTATTATGAGTGAATTTTTCAAAAGATCGCACTTTAAAGGGAAGGAACACTTCTGTCATGTTGTCAGGAGGAAAATTAAAGTAAACCTCGACGTTTCACGTATGTTTTACTTGAAGAACAATTATGATTGTTCTTAAGTAAATAAACAAGGGGAGGGGGAAACAATATTCCCATTGAACATTATTATTAAAAAAAAAACAAAAATTCATGAAATATCTAGATTTTATTACCAAGCCTTTATAGAAAAAATGGGGAATCTGAGAGCTTGTTCAAAGGAAATGAAAAAATCAGACTCAAAATATGATGTTACTGTGTCCACATTTTATTTTTTAATATTGCTTTAAGCACTTGACTGCTTTTAGTTTCTTCTAATGAAGAAGGGAAATTCAAACTGGTTTGGTTAGAACTGTGGTGGGCTTCAAAGGCATGAATGCAAATAATTTTGAAACTACAGACCTTAATAGGAAGGGATTTTTTTCGGGGGCGGCGGGGGTAACTTTTTATCTTTTTAAAGGGTGCAGTTTCAAAATATAGCAAGAAAATATACAATTTATTAGTGTGGAAATAGGATTTACAAGTCCTGCTGATAGTAAAGGAAATCTGACTTGATAAAATGTCTTGATAAAAACAGATTTAAATAAGCAGCGGAAATAATTCCTACTGTAAGATCTCTTTTAAAAGAAATCCAACTGCATTCAAAATATTATACTTCTAATACACATCACTATTAACAGAGGCGCATTCATAATGTAATAAGTTAATAGCTTTTAAGTAGTAAATAAAACAGACGTGTGTATATAAGAATTTTTAATTTGGTTTTTCAAATATCCGTATACCAATTATGAGCAAGGTTATATTTATTAATAAAGAACTCATAGAGGATAAATCCTGCAGTTTGTTGCTAGCACAACATATGTTCAAGAATAGAAAAATCTGATCACATAAGGTGTAGTTAATCAACACAACAAGGTGATTAATTTTAGCTCTAATGACAGAGCTCTAACAGCAGCCCATATGATAATGCACATTTAACCTACATTTTCTGGCCACAAAAATTAATGGATAACTAATCAGAAGTGCATGGGAAATATAGAAGTGCAAATTTTCTGCCATCAGATGCTAAATCATCTTTAGTATACTGTTATCCATGTAACATCTCCAGTACCAAAATCTGATTTCTAAAAATTATGCTGACCTTTTAAGCTAGAAATTCTTACGACCGCCTATTACAACTGATTAGTTAAGTAATAAAGTTTTCACTCAAGTAATTTATTCATTTATCATAACTACACATTTTTATATATTGCAATTAATATCTTTATAATTTTAAGCTGTTATATTTTTACTTTAGCTGAATTCAAGATTTCCCCCATTTCTGTCGTCAAAAAGCCTAGCTGTGAGCTGCATTTCACACTCATTATGTACATTGTAAGCTGTAAAAAATATGTCAGTACTATCACTTCCTAATGGGGATTCAATATATCTCTTGTTACACAAGACAAAAGAGAATGAGCTAGTTAGAACATGAAGAAATATTATTATGAGTTGATGCTCACGTACACATTAAACTTCTTGAAGTCCTTTTTATACTATATGAAAGAAAAGAAAAGCTTACCCAACAGTATTTGTAGCTGGAACTTAGCTTACTCCTGCAATTCAAATCATTAAAGGCAAATGTTTCTATGGAAATTTATATGTACATCCAATACAAACACTTATCTCAAATACATCTTCAGTAACCTTCACTAGCAGCCGCAAAATGCTTTCCATCACATACAATGCCTTTTAAGAGAAAACACACTCATACACCAAGTATGAGTGTCTTTTTTCTTAAAAGGCTTAGTCCTTCAGTCCTAATGGGAAAACAAAAAATAAAGGGTAGGGGATGCATGGATACACAACAATAATACCAAAGAATATATAAAAAATATATACAACATAGGAATTCTGTAACAACTATCAAAATATTGGGTACAAAAGATTTACATTGATGTGGGAAACAATACAGGCTAATTAGACTCAGCTAATCAGAACATAAACTGTGAGCAAATAAGCCACAATAAATATTTGAATGTTTCAGCTACCACAAATACCTCGGCTTTGAAGAAATTACAATATGCTGATGAAACAGAGATAGATCATAAGCTCGATAGACAAAACACACATGCCACACAAACTGTGCAAGGAAAGACCTTTTAGCTACATCTCACTGATTTTACCAAAAAAAGTAAGATATGATGTAAAGGAAGAAAAGGTAACAAAAAAGGTAAAGGTAACAAGAAGGACTTTAAATATCAACAGAGAACCAAAAGGGAAAAGTTTAATTAGAGTATATATGCTGTAGAACATATATGCTATAAATTATATTAGACAGAAAAAGCAGATTATTCATGAGAGAGTTAAAATGCATGAAAACAATGTTTAATCTCAAAACATATACATGCATTACAGAATAGCAACTAAATCAGGTAAATAAAACATTTGGTATCAGAAGTGAATGAAATATATGACTGATAGCTTATTTATGGAATATCAAAGTAACTGATGATCCTAAAATGTTTATTGCTCTGTAAAATGAATAAGAGAACATGAAGTTTCAGAATACCAAAAACGTGCAGTGACTAAAAATGGGGTGGCCGTAGAGAATCAAATCTATTTTTGGAATGAACAGGAAATACAGGCAATTTAGAGATGTATGATTGCTGTGTTAATTATTATAATGTATTTCCATGTATTATGAGAATATTTCTTCAAAAATCAAAATGTGCATACATATGTTTACAGAGTAATAGCTTGATAGGAGCCAGAAGTGCAAATCTTCACTGTAAGGTACTCATGTTCAGTCACTTTCAAATGTTTCCTTGTTCATTCGTCTGTTACTTCTATTTTTTTAATTTCTTAAATATCTGTGCACCCTTTGTGTTTTAACTTTCACTTTTCTCATCTACTGTGTTTAGTATCACCATCATTTTATGTTTCACATAGAAAGTGGTTTTGCTGTGAATCAGGAGATATTAACAGCGATGTTTTGCATTGTCATATAATTCCAAGAAATGGTTAGTGCAGTGTCTCACATGCAAAAGTTACTGTTTTAATGTCCTCTGCTAATCCAGAGAATCTGTATTTGTACTGTGAAGTTCAGTTTTAAATAAAGGAGCTCCAGTTCTATTAACTGATCTTGTAGCACACTATTAAAAACTCCTTGTCTATTAGTTCAAAATGAGTATTTACTAGCAATGGTCAAATCTGCAGTTTGGTATACTGGTCAAGCCCTAAAACAGGAAAAAAGAAATAGATGAACTTTTGGTAAATGTAGCTAATTCCTAACCATTATCGTTGTTGTTTATAGTGCAAAATTTTTGGATATGAGCACAGTCATAATTATGGGTGGGTTATTAATAATTCAAAGACGAATATCTTAATAATGTAGTTATATTAAACATCCTTTTAAACGTGGTTCAGTTATGAATACCCCTCTGATTACGTAACTGCACTATTCCAGAAAAATTTGCTACAACCTACGTAAACCTAGCGACTTCTTTAATTTTGCTACAATTCAGAGCATTACATAATATGCTAAGAGCAAGCAAATCACAGCAAAATATACAGTTGTCATTCACAGTAAACTGCAATCGACGATTGAATCCCAAAGAATTTAATTAAACCTAGTAAACGGAAAATAAAGTGATACTAGCCGGTGGAACGACATACCTGGTATTTCCTTATTAAATTTATTTGCACAGGTGAATGCCACGCAGGATCCCATGGAAACTAAATATGAACAAGCTAAAGTATGTTGTCAAACACAGAAAAAAATCTACGCTGACAAACCAGTTTAACGTAAAATATGAGCTTCTAAAAATCACAAATTTTCAATGCTTTCCTATGGCAGACATGACCAAGAGGGTAACCAAGCACGCAGAGGGATATCATAGCAGTTAACAGGTCGGCTGCAGAAATCTGCGGTTAAGGCGTCTCCTACATTTCCTACCTCCATTGCTCCTTTCTATACAGAATTATCGATAGTAATGACAATCGATAGTTTTCGATAGTCAAAAAAAAATCGATAGCGCTATCACAGTTTGTTGGCAAAGTTTCTCGGAGACAATTTGTTTTTTGGGATGAAAAATATGAATGTAGGAATAAGGGGTGAAAGTATGATGTCACAAACATGAAGCTTTCTTAGCAGACGACGCTGACGGTGTGGCAGGCATTTTAAGCCTCTGATGGTGGTTTTGAGCCATTGGGTTACATACGTGAGAAGTTCGTACGTCGAAAATCGAACTTCTCTATCGTACGTGAGAAATTTGAAGTTATCTTTTTCAGAAATGGTGTGTTGTTGCGCTTATGGATGTGGCAACAATTTCGGGCGACAACCTCCTGCAATTACTTTTCACAGTTAAGCAAAGGAGAAAAATCTTTTAATTTCCGAAGATCTTTTAATTTCCGAAGAGTATTTAGTAGTAAAGCGCGTATATGAAGTCAATTTAGATATGACCAACTTAATTTCCCATTTTGATTGACAGAATGGCACTGAACAGTATGACATTTGTTGTGCTAACAGAGATAAAAATTCTAATAGAAACTCGGAAGAGTCATCTTTGGGAGCATATGCTTATGTACACAGGTAAAAAGCCTTACCAACGCGATGTATATTCCAAGCAATTTACTCGAAAAAGTGATCTTTCAGAGCATTTACAAATTCACACGAGGGAAAAGCCTCATAAATGTGATTTATGCTCCAAACGATTTGCTCGAAAAGTGATCTTTCGAAGCATTAACTCATTTAGACGGGTGAAAAGTTTCACCAATGCAATGTATGCCGAAAATAATTTGCGCCGCTCCGGTGGCGCAAATTATTGGTCTAAGCGATGGCCTCTGATCATTCGTCCGAAAGGGGTCCGGGTTCGAATCTCTGTGAGGCATGGATGTCATGTTTGTCTTACGGCACTGGCCCTCTCCCTTCCCTGGAACGAGTGACCCTAAATTAGGGACGGGCGACAGCTTAGAGCCCGTTGAGTTGCTCACGGGGGTCGTTAAACCTTCAATCAAAGAAAATAATCATAATGTGCTGGAACAATTGATCTTTAGAAGCATTTACTCATTCGGACGGGGAGGGGGTCATCAATGTGCTCAAATTGATTTGCTTGAAAAAGTGTTGTGTTTCTTTTCAAGCAAATCTATTGGAGCACAAACATCACCTCATGTCCGAAACTTACAAAAGTCTGGCGCATGACGGACTGTTAAAGAACTGTTTCAGGAAACTGTTAATCTTTTACCTTATTTTAGCATTTATTCGCACATTGATGCATACCTTTAGTAAGAATAACATTTTGTGTTAATTTTTTTTAAATTTTGAAATATAAAATATTCATGAGTGAATCCTGCAATAACCAACATTTCCTCATACTTCCATTCAGAGCAGACAACCAACTGAGGAGGTGGGAGCCTGCGCAAAAGTGACCGCTTGCAACAGGAAGTATACACTTTATCTAGGAATCCCCTTGAAGAACACTCTACAAAACGTACGAGGTTCCTGTCAAAGGCATTTCATGAAAAAAAAACTGACAAAAAGTAGAGTAAGCAAAATTATTGTTTAAAACAAGAAAGGACAGGAAAGTGATGTAAAACAATAGCACAGGAAATATGAAAGATAAGATTAAGCACTGAAGCGATGAAAGATTTCCGTCTTTAGCATGATTTAATATGATTAAAAGATGAGAAATATATACAATTAAAAAACATAAGCACTTTCGAGGCAGCGGCTGCCTCTTCTTCAGATGTAATAAATAGGTACACATTTAATCTATATATAATATAGATCATTGCATTGTGGGAAGCATGGTAAGTTAGCCAATAGTAATCTACATGCGTCAAAAATGTTGCGTATACTGTTGGCCCAATGGTCTGCAGAAGAAAACATGGAAATATATAATAGAAATAAATGGTGTAGAGTAACTAATTAAAATAAGTTACTCTGTAATTTTATTAAGTTGTTGATAAGATTGAAAAAACATCAATGGATCCTTCACATTACTATTATTATTGACAGTTATTTTTATTCTTTATCTATAATATTCCCGTATGTGGAATGAATTACTTTGTATATTTTACTACTAGTCAGTTTATTACTAAAAACTGTGTCTTATAATTAAATTTGAAATAAATATTATTTTTAACCATATTACCAACACTATTTCCAGAACCGAAATAATATGGTTTTAAAATCTTTACGGTTTATATCGTTTAACATCTTAGCTACAAATATGTAAAAATAAAATAAGTTACTCTGTAATTTAATTAAGAACTGTGGGTCCTTTCTTTTAAATAACTGTGAAGCTCTTGCTTGTGGAACTTTTCATATCAAATTTAATTTCAAAAGGTGCTGTAATTTCTGGAATTTTATATTTTAGTTAGCAATTCTACTGCTTTTCGCTTTAAGTTCCAGAGATTATTGAGGCCTCGGATGGGCACGTTAAACCATTTGGCCCCCTGTAATAAATAAGATAATCTTCTTTCATCTCTCTGTGGCACTATAGCCCAAATTTAATGGCTTCGTGTAGGACACCCAAATCATGGGGGCTGGGAGACTGGAGCGCCCCAATGTGCTCTCGAACGACGACCCCTCCCCATCCACGAACTTTGTTGCAACGCAAAATCTTTACACTGTTCACCACGCCACAGGTAAAAACCTGGACATGGTTCACTGATGCTTACACACACTCCCACCACTGTCCACCAGACAAACTCCCGAGTAATTCAGATACTCCAAAGAACTCGAAAAGCCCCTCACACAAATTGGCGGCCAGGTCACCAAGAACGCCGGGTGCAACCCGTAGGCACTGTACCATAGGTACACCCCTAAGACATAGGTACAGGTCTTTAGATATATCTCATGGTACACCCGAAACGGGATGTAAGGTCAGGTGATGCGTAACATCACAGCCTCTTCTTGACAAATGTCAACCCCGCCTTCTCGTGGTGCATCCTGTTTCCAATAAAGGGGCTCTGACCACCGCCAATAGCGGTATAACTATACCATCGGGATTAGAGGAAATGCTATCCCACACTCACCAACCTGCTTGGCCAGCGTGGTGAGTTATGACCAAAACCCTCCAAAATGACTCCACAACTTAAATCTTGGCCCTCAGTCTCCGGCAGCTGGAATTTACCTGGTCAAGGCAGTGGCCAGTGCGACATGAAGGCAGAGGGTGCTAAGATTTCCCGGAGGACCGGACTATGCTACCATCTGATGCTGACCTTGGCTACGTATCATGGACGCTCCCAATCTTCTGATTCAAGACTTCTTGAATTGGAAGAGGAACTACAAACTATTAAGAGGGACATCGTCGGGCTAAGTGTGGTAAGGAGAAAAGGAGAAGATCTCATTGAACTGAAAAGTGGACATCCCTTCTACTATCGTGGGGCAGATACTTGTAGAACTAGTGGTGTTGGATTTATAATAAACAAGGAACTCAAGCATAAAGTTGTAGAAGTTGAAAGTTTCTTTGACAGAGCTGCACGACTGGTTAATCAACTCTCAAAAAAGATACCAAGCTCAGATTATTCAAACTTATGCACCCACCACAAGTCATCCTGAAGAAGAAATTGAAAAATTTTATGAGGAAATTCGTCACCTGAATAATAAAGGCAAGCAGCACTTGAAGATAATTAGGGGAGATTTCAATGCCAAAATAGGACAACAGCAAATGAATAAAACTACAGTAGGTAAATTCGGTCACGGTAACAGAAACCAGCATGGAAATACTCTCGTTGAGTTTGCACAGGCAGCAGTGTTTTTCATCATGAACTCCTTTTTCAAGAAAAAGCCGCACAGGAAATGGACATGGAGATATCCAAATGGGACGACAAGTGAAATTGATTTTATAATTTGTAACAAAAAATTCGTCATCGAGTACTGCAGTGTGCTTAACAAGTTCAACACAGGTAGTGACCATAGATTGGTGAGATGTAAGATGCATCTCAACACTAAACTCAAACATGGCAAGCTGATAAGACAAACAAAATGTATTGACATAACGCTCCCTATCTTCTGATTCAAATTTTCTTGAATTGGAAGAGGAACTACAAAGGATCAAGTGGGACATCGTCGGGCTAAGTGAGGTAAGGAGAAAAGGAGAAGATCTCATTGATCTGAAAAGTGGACATATCTTCTACTATCATGGGACTGATACTGGCAGAACTAGTGGTGTTATATTTATAATAAACAAGAAACTGAAGGATAAAGTTGTAGAAGTTGAAAGTTCCTCTGACAGAGCTGCACGACTCGTTATCCTACTCTCGAGAAGATACCAGGCTCAGATTATTTAAACTTATGCACCTACCACAAGTCATCCTGAAGAAGAAACTGAAGAATTTTATGAGGAAATTCGTCATCTAAATAATAAAGGTAAGCAGCACTTAAAGATAATTATGGGAGATTTCAATGTAAAAATAGGACAACGGCAACAGAATGAAACTTCAGTAGGTAAATTCGGTCACGGCAACAGAAACCAGCGTGGAAATACTCTCGTTAAGTTTGCAGAGGCAGAAGGGTTTATCACCTTGAACTTTTTTTTCAAGAAAAAGCCGCACAGGAAATGGACATGGAGACTTACATCTTACGAATGGGACGTCAAGTGAAATTGATTTTATTATGTGTAACAAAAAATTCATCATAGAAGACTGCAGTGTGCTAAACAAGTTCAACCCAGGTAGTGACCATAGATTGATTAGATGTAAGATGCACCTCAACACTAAACTCGAACGTGGCAAGCTCATAAGACAAACAAAATGTATTGACATAACCAATCTTAAAAAAACACCATAATACGTTCAAGTTGGAACTGAAGAACAGATTCTCTGCTTTAGAAGGCCTAACATCAGAAGAAGTAGATATTTCTGAAGTTACCAGTAAAGTAACCAAAGCTCTTCTGGAAACAGCAACAAAATTAGCTGGGTCTTAAGAACAAGTATCATGTGAACAAATTATCAGGAAAAACCGAAAATTTTGATGCAAAAAGGAAGAAAGATGAGGACAACTAAAGAAGATGGGACTTCCAAAGTGTAATACATAGAGCTGTGCAAGACAGTACGAAAAAGTATCTCTGAAGACGTAAGGAAAGTCAACTGTGAACTAGTGAGGAAAGCAATTGAAAACAACCAAAGCCTAAGGATAGCAAAGGGACATCTCAGTAAGGGAAGAAAGCAGATTGTGGAACTGAGAAAAGACGATGGTTCTGCAACAAGAAATAGAGAAGGAATTTTGACAAGAGTGAAATATTTCTACTCCAAGTTATATGAAAGGGATGATGCATGTACTCCACACATAATGGAAGGTACCAGTACCAGAGTTCTTCCAGTCCTCCCAGCAGTACCAGTACCAGAGTTCTTCCAGTCCTCCCAGCAGTACCGGTACCAGAGTTCTTCCAGTCCTCCCAACACGAAGCGGGGAAAAGCTCCAGGAGAAGATGGAATTACTGTAGACATCATACAAGAAGCAAGTGGAGAAATCGAAACAGTACTCGCCCAAATTTTTACTTGATGCCTTAATGAAGGGAAGATTCCTGAGGATTGGAACAACGCTAAGATGATCCTGCTACATAAAAAAGGTGACATTCAGGATCTCAGGAACTATAGACCTATCAGCCTCCTATCAGTGGTTTATGAAATCTTTACTAAAGTTCTTTCACACGGTTTGAAGGTAACACTGGACATGGCTCAACCGAGAGAACAAGCTGGATTCAGGAGTGACTACAGCAGAATAGATCATATCCACGTACTGAGAGAACTAATTGAAAGAGCGAGGGAATATGAACTTCCATTTTGCATGGCTTTTATCGATTATGAAAAAGCCTTTGATTCGGTGAAACTATCAGCAGTTACAATGGCTCTGAAATCCTGCGGTATTGAAGATACGTACATTAGTATTATTAATAACATCTATGAAAATGCAAGTGCCAAGATTCGGCTGTTTGACAGCACAACACATATAAAAATTGGAAAGGCAGTGATACAAGGTGACACCATATCTCCGAAGCTCTTTAACACTACACTGGAAAATGTCTTTCAAACAATGAACTGGGAATAGAAAGGGATAAAGTTTGATGGAGATTATCTAACCCACCTTCGTTTTGCTGATGACATAGTCATTTTTGCAACTACCCCATCAGAGCTGAAGAGTATGATCCAGGAACTTGCTGACAAGAGTAAAGAAGTGGGATTAAAAATGAACTTTCAGAAGACGAAAGTGATGTTCAATGCTTTTACACGAAATGAAGATTGATTGATTGATGGAGAAAAGCTGGAGATAACAGACACGTACGTTTATCTTGGACAGCAGATATCAAGTGAGGGTCACATTGATAAAGAAATTTATCGAAGTACAAAACTTGCCTGGACAGCTTTTGGAAGAAACAGCATAATTTTCAAGAGCAATGTGCCATTATGTCTTAAAAGAAAAGTGTTTGATCAATGCATCCTTCCAGTGATTATGTATGGTGCAGAGACGTGGACCTTAACTAAAAGAGACATACAAAGGCTGCAGACAACTCAAGGCAGCATGAAAAGGTGCATGCTTGGTGTAACCAGGAGAGATAAGAAGAGGAACTCGTGGATCCGAAAAATGACAAGAGTGGAAGACATCATGATCAGAGTTAAATCCCTGAAATGGCAATGTGCTGGACATACTGCCAGAAGGACAGAACATCGATGGACAACCGAAATTTTAGATTGGATTCCAAGGGACAGGAAAAGACCCAGAAGAAGACCACATGGGAGATGGGTGGATGAAATTCGAAAGTATGCGGGAGTGACATGGAGGAGCCTGGCACAAGACAGACCGTTGTGGAGGAAATTTGGGGAGACCTTCGTCTAGCAGTAGACTGGCAATGATGACACCCGGAACATCCATGTAGGCGGACAAAAGTCCCGTACAGAGGTGACCAAATGACAGCGACTCGTACGGGAGACTGTGAGAGAGGACTCTGGCCCACCACAAACAACAAAATACGTAGTGCAATCGTGCCAACGCCCCCTATTTCCGGGTTCGTTAGTCGTGCACACTAAAGTTACTTCGGAGAATATCTCCGCATTAGTCGAATTGAAAGACTCACACTACGAAGTCAGTCCGTTTTTAATAATTCAACCTGGAAAAATCCTGGAATTAAGAAGAACTTGATTTATTTATTAATATTATTCTTTTTTCCAACAAAAACGTAAATACAAATATATCGGATTTCAAAGATTTCCTTTATCACATAATCTCAACAATTTGACACTAAGAGTTGAATGCTGAGCAATAATTTTCATGACTGCGAGCATTACTTTTTACTAAAGCTGTATAAACTTGCAGTACAATAAATTTTGTAAAATTACGTTATTTTTCGCCGATTTGGAATTTCCCATTAACTAGCTGCTTTCCATATGCACTTCTTATTGTTAATACAAAGGATATGTGCAACTTTTCAAGGAATAAGAAGTATTCTATACTGAGCAGTAAGTTTAGCTGAGGTAATATTGCCCAAAATTTCCATCATAAATGTTTGATTTGTATTTTGATTTCGTTCCTTTCCCTGTGATGGAGTGGCTATTACCACAATTTAAAGCAAGGTAACAATAGAAACTTCATCTGTGCAAGACTGACTCAGTGACCTAACCAGCTACTTAAGACCTGGGGTATGCACGTCACGATTTGCAGTGCACATACCACCTGATGAAAGGGACCCATTGGGGTCCTGAATGTTCTTGTGGGAATTTTAATGTTGCTTTAAAATGTAAAGTGCTTTTAAACTTCTTATTAAAGGAAATTCTACCGTGCTCAAACGGCTGATATTGACTAAGCGTATACTTCGGCACAAAACTATGATCTGATGAATGAGAAGTTTTAAACATATTAAAATTTTGGGAATTAATGGCGTCGGTCCGCGTTTTATCATTAAAGCTTTTAACGGTGAATGCTTTGAAGATTATTCTCGCTCAGAGGTATAGGCTTAGTACTTTTTATCAAGGGTTTGCAACCAGAGCTCGAAATGGAAATTTTGGAGTGCCGGTGTGCTCGAATTTAGTTGAAAATAATCCAGAAAAAATACCTTCGCCAGAAAATCTCTGAAACTGGAAAAGTAAAAGAAAAAAATATCCTGGATGAAACACTCCTTTGTTTCAAAATGGAATTGGCAATTCCCTTTGATACGGTTCCATTTCAGTTGGTTGGTTTGTGGATCCAGTAGGCACTACTTATGCTACACCGAGAAGTTCGGTTAGACATGTTTAGAACTAGGTGTCTACCCGGTACCAATGGATTAACGACACTTCCGAATCTCGGCTGTTCATTAGTGATACCGCAGGACCTTTAAGGTCCCGAGCCGAGAGGTCAGCCTCATTCCAATAGGAACTTTTATGAAGAAGAAATTCGGGCAATATTCAGCCTAAAAGTAATAGCAATCTTACCACCCTAAAAGAAAAAAAAATAGAAAAGCAAAGTTCGACGTGTAAAATGTCTAAATTTATTTCTGGAAAACTTAAATATGTTTTAAATCTAATACTCCTAATTTTTTATTCTATGAACAAGCTCTTCAAATTGAAAGTACTAAATTAATGCTACAGTAAATAATA
Organism: Macrothele yani; assembly: GCA_039090855.1. Lineage (NCBI taxonomy): Eukaryota > Metazoa > Arthropoda > Arachnida > Araneae > Macrothelidae > Macrothele > Macrothele yani. Next base: position 44,607,599 of record CM077031.1, read on the forward strand.
TAGTTGTCAACAATCTCTCAGCTTTGAGACGATCTTGAAGACATTTCCTTTGTTACGACTGTTTTTCTATCATTTTAACGTACACAAGATTTTATCTTTTCTGTTTTTGTTCTTACAAAATCAGTTGAGAGCAAGAGTGGAGTTACAGGAGGGCTTCGACCTACCGAACTTTTCTTCGATTCCATCCTTTAGCCCTGCTACCCAAATATTTAAGCAGTTAGAACACATAGCGAGTGCAGCCATAGAAGATTTTACGATACTCGGATAAAATTACGTGGATTTTTTTAATTCACAAAAGTTTTGTTACATGAAAAATATTTTCGTTAAATATAGTGTTTGTACTTCTGGTTAATGGAGGCTTTCCTCAGAGCGAAGGTCTAACAGAGTAGTAGAAATACACCATTTTGTAATTATAGTTAAAAAATGATATGAAAGAGAAATATTCCCTGTCAGATTACAAAGTAAAAATCATAAAGAGTCATATGACAGCAAATACTGAAAAGAAGTTTAACGCAAAAAAAAGTAAGTGAGCTAAAATTGTAGTGAAAGAAATTGTAACGTGTGCCATGGAAGTTCGTATCCTTGGTTCCCAATTCAGAGGCATAACTAAGCATTTCTGCTCCCGGGACAAACTACAAATATTGCGCTCCGCACCACCTAAGCGGTTAAGAAAAAACTTAACCGCTGCGTGCTTGAAATCTTATAACCATGCTTGTTGGATGAATTTACAGGAGCAGTAATACTGGTCTTGTGTGTTGATTACGCACAAATCTTCGTCATTTAGTATCCAGCCTCATCTGCAATTACAATTTTTAAAAATAACTAACACTGACCACCAGGAGTAGTTTCTGACGCTCCGGTTCATACTGAAATTCATGCTATTCTTTTTTTTTTTTTTAATCATATATTTTCTTATAGTTAATTGATAATTATTCATTATTAGGGCTGCGGTTATACAATAGAACCGAAGAATAGGATAGTTTTTTTGGCGGGCCAGAGGAAGAACTTTACGAAGTTATCGAAGCCCTCACTACCATTTTCATGTAGTTCGACTACCTAAAGCTTATGCAAGTAGACATGCCTCAAAAAACTTGAAAATACATTGTCCTGGAACGGAAGATTTAAAGTCAGAATACGGAATCAGATTCAACGTGTTTCTAGTAGGGGAAAGAGAAAGAGTAGGACTGGTGTCCGTAATCTCGACTACATATGGAACGGAATCGTTGCAACACAAATGGTATGGATTTCACTTTTTAACTTCTTGCATAGCTGAAATGAAATGTAGCAACTGTGTTTTTGAACAACAGCCAAATTGAGAGTATATAGAGTTTTTTTCCGGGTGGTGGTGAGGGGGGGGTAGTAGACGAAAAACGGACAGTTTTGAAATGCACCCGAATAAAATTAAAGTTAATGAAAAATAGAAGGAAAAACTTAAAGCGTTTTTGCCAAGCGTCAGTTGCATTCTGGAAAAAATTTTAAGAAATGAAACACTTTTGGGGAGACAAAGCTTTCTGGCTCCATGTGAATACGCCTCTGATAGCCCACACTCTTTGCATTGGTTCCCACAGGGCTGTTTAAAGAGTTCGTTGCACCCTGTGCAGAGGACACCCCTTAGCTACGGGATTTAGTAACCTAGGGTTGTCCGCGTTTGAGGAGCATTGAGTACAAATTTAAAGCAATATATATGTATATATATCTTTTTTAAAGAGTTCATTTTCAGTGATTTTTTTTTTCATTTTTTGACTTTTAAAGGTTTTGTGCTGATTCCTCCTTGAAGTATTTCTTTTTCCGAGAGGCTTTAAAACGATGAATCAAATCCATGGACCCAATTAAGAAATTTCTGTTTACCCCACTAATCCTGTGCGACAATATTGGGTAATACCCGTCAAGATTTTTTGCGTGTGTGTGTCTGTGTGTGTTTTTATTAAATGCTTTTTTTTCAATTTGTGGTTTAACGACCACCGTGAGCAACTGAATGGACTTAGTAAACCGTTGCCAGTTCCAAACTTAGGGCTACTGTTTCTGGGGAGCGAGTGCCGTAAGACAAACACACCACCTGTGCCTCACATGGGATTCGAACCCAGCCCCATCTCGGACGAACGGTGCACAGCCAGCGCAGGTAGCACTGCACCGCCGGGCGGCGTTGTACCGGACTTCAGCCGCATGTGAAAGTTTCACTTTTAGAAAAGGTCACGCCCATTCGAAAACAGAAGCCAGCCAGCGTTCTATTGCTTGGTTCCTCAAGGAGTGGCAAAAGCGCGCGTTGATCCCAAGGTAAAAAAATAAATAAATAGGGACACTCCTTTTGGAGGCGTTTCATAGTTGCAATATTGTTTATTTTATTTTTGGTGATGATTTGGATTGTTCCGCTTATCATAGAACCTTCCGTCATAACCAATCTTCATCGGTGATCCTCTCGAATTACATTTTTCGTGCATTTCATTTCCTCCTCTTTTTTTCATATACATCATCATTTCCAAAGAAGGAAAGAAAATCATCTTGATGCCCCTAAGCTTGGCGCCGTATGCAGCGGTACTGCTCGCACAACGAAAAAGGTGGCGGGGCCTTAGTTCCTCATAACACTGCAACTTGTTGCACTACCGAGATGTCGTGCTTAGGTCTAACGTTACACTAGCAACCAGCAGTCTGATATATTCCTTAATGCCGATTAGATCTCAAATTTAAACGTGTTCCCTAAGTGCGATGAAGTCAACATTATTATTGTGTAAGATATTCGTTGTTTCTCTGACATCTGCCCCGCGCACAGACTTTCTATAGCTTCCCCGTAGCTCAAAAACATTCCCTCTTTTAACTTAACTTGCTCCACTGAAATGAAAAACTTTAAGTATTCTGGGAACTTTTTTGTGCACTCCCTCCACAATTTATACATTCTGTAAAGGTTGTTACAAACAATAATGAAAACACTGTGAGAAAACTATTGGAGATGTAATACATAAACAGAGCACAAAATAAATGGACAACTGCACGTAATGTACTCCAAAATGAAGATAAGAAGTGAATACATGTCAGACGGATTACAGAGTAGAAATCCGTTTACTCGATGATTGAAGAGTATCTGGCTGTTGGTAAGAAAGTTTTTACTGCCTTCAAAGATTTAGAGAAAGCTTACGACTGAGTAAATAGGACACTTTTGTGGAAGGTATTGAATAAATATAGTGTTACTGGGAATCTACTTAATAGTGTAAAAGCCATGTATGCTGGTAGTAGAGCTTGTGTACGAGTGAATGGTGTTTTATCAAAATGTTTTTTCTGTGGTGCTGGAGTTAGATATGGTTGCGTAATGTCACCATGGCTGTTTAATATACACTGGCGGAAAGTTAAAAAAGAACACCAAGAAGGAGATGTCTGATACCAACGAAATTTATACAGCATAATAACGGAATACAGGGGATAACGTGATCAAAACATTATGGCAAAATACAGCTGTATTTGCTGGTAAACCGAAAAATAACATTTCATGTAACATGGTTAGTACGAGGTTGAACCGCCATGAACTGCGTCACACTGTGCAATTCTGCCATGGAGCCTGTCGTACAGATGATGGATGTAAGTTTGGGGTATTGAGTTCCAAGCATCCTCAACCTGGACGCGTAAATCGGGGATGGTCGTGGCTGGCCGTGGAGACCGGATAAGTCGTTGTCCCATAAAATCCCACACGTGCTCAATAGGGGACAAATCCGGTGAACGTGCAGGTCATGGAAGTTGTCTCACACCCTGTAGTGCATGTTGCGTTTCACGTTCCGTGTGTGGCGTGTGTTATCTTGCTGGAAAACACCACGATCGACAGACCTTACAAATGGCACAACAACGGGATGAATGATGTTGTTGATGTAGGAGGTGCTGTTTAACTTACCCGGTACAAACACTAGTTGTGTACGGGAGTGATAGCTGATCGCTCCCCACACCAGGAGACCAGGTGTAGACCCGGTGTATCGCTGGCGGATGCAAGAAGGGTGGATACACTCCACTGTGAGTCTGCGAACACGCATACGGCCATCGGAGGCTCCCAAGCAGAATCTGCTTTCATCGCTGAACACGACAGATCGCCATTGCGTTCTCAAGTGCAAACGTTGGCGACACCACTGCAGCCGTTCCTGACGGTGGGCTGGAGTCAGAGGTACACATGCCAGAGACATACGTGCACGTAGTCCTGCATCCAGTAGACGGTTGCGAATTGTTCGCACATTCATCTCAGGTGCAACGGCAGCTCGGGTTTGCGTCGCAGTGGATGTTCTGCTTGACAACGCCGCTCTCCTTATGCGTCGATCGGTCCGCTCATCAGTCCGTATGTGACGCCCGGTTCCACGTCTTCTCGTGTGGGAATGTTCCTCGGACCATCTACGCCACCATCGTACCGCCACCGATACTTCCCGTCCAATTCGCTTCGCAATACGACGATATGACCACCCGGCCTCGCTGAGTCCGACTAGACGACCTCGCTCAAAGTCCGATAACTGCTGAAATCGTACACGTCTTCCATGTCCAAGCATTATAGCTTCTTCAGTGTTTTCGCACGTGTCCGTACGCCGATGACTGATTACATTCACTTTGCCGTACTCCGTAAATACCACCGACGACAATTTGCATATTATTCCGTGCCGTGGCGTAAGCGCGCACCGGTTGGTCCCGAAATTAACATCACACCTACGTAAACTCGACCCCATTAACATATGTAAATTTAATGAACGTCCGTCATTTTCTTCTTGGTGTTCTTTTTTCACTTTCCGCCAGTGTATATTCAGCTCTTAATGAATATAGAGGAAAAGTGTGTTTAAGGTGAACGTGGTCTGCTTGTAAATATTTCCTCATCAGGTATGATACTAGACCACTGTGCTTCCGTATTTGGCCACCAAATAATTTTAAAACGAACGACAACTGGCAGCAGGCCAATATTTGTATGTTCCGTGGGATTGGGTAGGATAGTGTTATTGATTGAGTATTTATGTTTTCGGATACTTTCTTATATCCTGAGCAGTGGTGATAGAACTCAGGATGTAACTCATCTGAAAATTAACAATTCCTGATTTAAATCATAAAAACCTCGATTTCAAATGTAAACAAATGCCACGAAGGAATACACGTCGCATTTCGAAAATGCTTGAATTACTTAGGGGCAAAGTACGGAAGTTTAACCCTGATGGAAATTTTAAAGCAGATCCTAACGTCTTTGAATTTCGCTTTTGGTGAAGAACGTGAACAGTTGCGTGCCAGTTATGCTACTACGGATTTTATTACACGATAACCCCACTGTCCGAGTTAGCATACGGCATATTTCAACGCAGGTGAACGTGAAAATGCGCTTGCGCAACTTTTAGTGTATCTTCCTTACAAAGAACTCTGTAACTATCAAAATACGTTACCACTGTCTAAAAATGTTAGGTTGGTGAGAATCAAATTTCTGGCGCGTACGAGCAGTGGAGATACGTTACCACCACAGCGGAATGGAATCACCCACAGATGTTGTGGGTATTACGTCACAAAGTCACTATAAGTAGGGAGCATGTGTGTGAAGAACAAGGTTCAGGCGCGGTTTCTCTGGACATAACGTGGCTTGCAAATTATACAGGAAGACGCCAGATTTCAGAGTCATCGTCCTGTATGAACTTAAACTGGACTATTCTGCAGGAATGCCGCTCGAAACGTTAACAAAGCGTTTGGAGAGAATACGGCCAAGGAACGAACCATTCGGCAATGGTTTGTGAAGTTTCGATTTGCAGATACTGACTAGCAAAACGAAACACGCGGCCACCGACCTGTTGCTGTCCTGACGATGTTCTGTTACGCGGAGTTGCAGTGGACTCCCGTGAAACGTGTCGTGAGATAGCGGCAGAGGTAGGTGTCCACCACACGACAGTTGGTCGGCGTCCGGCACCGCTGCGTGAGGTCAAAAAGCTGGACATGTGGCTGCCGCATGAGTTGACAACTGCCAACAAGACTAGTCGTTTGAACGACTGCACGTCGATGCTTGCCAGGAATAAACAGGGACCTCTACTCCGTCGAATCGTCTAATGCGACGAGAAGTGGGTACTTTATGATAACATAAGCGGAAAGGATCTGCCCAATGGTTAAGCAAGTCACAGCCTGCTGGACGGCATCCTAAGCCACCCTACACACGAAGAAGATGATGCCCTTTGTCTGGAGGTCCACTGCCGGGAACATTCATCGGAGTTTCTTGGCAAGGGGCCCAACCATCACTGCAGAACGTTATTGTGCTGAATTTCACCAGATGCACCGGAAATTGCTGCAGAAACAACCGGCTTTGGTCAACAGACATGGTGTTCTTCTGCTCCAAGACAATGCCCGCCCTCATGTCGCACAAGAACGAGGCTGACACTAAGGTCCTTGGGCTATGAAGCACTGCCTTACCCTGCCTATTCTCCGGACTTGTCTCCGACAGACTTTTGTGCCTTGGGCTATGAAGCACTGCCTCTCCCGGCCTAATCCCCGGACGTGTCTCCAACAGACTTTTGTGCCTTGGGCTATGAAGCACTGCCTCAGCCTGCCTATTCCCCGGACTTGTCTCTGAGAGACTTTTGTGCCTTGGTCTATGAAGCACTGCCTCACCCTGCCTATTCCCCGGACTTGTCTCCGACAGGCATTTGTGCCTTGGGCTATAAAGCACTGCCTCACCCTGCCTATTCCCCGGACTTGTCTCCGACAGACATTTGTGCCTTGGGCTATGAAGCACTGCCTCACCCTGCCAATTCCCCGGACTTGTCTCTGACAGACTTTTGTGCCTTGGGCTATGAAGCACTGCCTCACCCTGCCAATTCCCCGGAATTGTCTCCGACAGACTTTTGTCATTTTTCTCGCCTGGATTATTTCCAGTTCGGGAAACACTTCACGACAGACAAAGAGGTTCAACGTGCACTTGATCATTTCTTCGGGTACAAGTCCCAAGACTTTTTCGTTCCGGGATCTTGGCCTTGCCGGACAGAAAGCAATTATGTGTCGATGCCGACGGGGATCATTTTGCCTAGGTAAGTTGCCCTACTCTTCCGTTCTCGCTATCCACGTGTGCTGGTACTTTGCCGGACATTTCATTCGAACCAACCCATAGTTCAGAAAGACGAAGCGTGAAAGCCTGAGGAGAACATAACTAACTTCTCCTATAGAATTAATTCTTGATACAATGATAATAATAAATCCTGCAAAAATAAAATGATGCTATCCGTGTGTAGTAGATAGTTAAGTGATATAAATTCATATTAAGCTACCTCTTAAAAATAAATAAAAAACAAATTAATGTGAGAATGTGTGGTTCCTTGGGAGTAATACAAATGTAAAAGTTTGTATGGAAAAATTAAATACAAAGTTTTTTCAAAAAACAAAAATTAAACTATCATGACATAAACCGTAATTGTATTAGAAAATTACACAACCTTTTTCTTAAGCGTATGTGCATTTTCGTGCGTTTGGGGCAGCAGCTTAAAAAGATAAATTCACTATTTTTGGCAGTAATGTTTTAGAAAAATATATATATATAAAAATATAATTAAAATGATAATTAATTTCTAGTGTTGCTGTGATTTTGTTGTCTGTAGTCAGGAACGTTGCCAGCTCGTTGTTCGGCAAATAGTCTTTAATTCAGAAAAGATACTCAGATCACATGTAAATGATTTTTAGGAAGGGAGTGTCTGACCCCAGGTCTTAAACAACCCTTAGAAATATGAAACTAGGAGATTTGGGCTAGAGTGCCCGTTAGGAAAGTGACACGGTAGTGGGGTATAAAGGGGGAGAAACACGCCCTTATTTATTACCGGGAGGCCAGTACCGGGGTCCGAGGGTCTAACGTGCCCATCCGACGCACGGCGGGTATTTAATAGTTCGAACCTGAGGTTATCTCCATGGCAGTCACGAACGCTGACGACTAGGCCACCCGCGGCCTAGTGGTCAACGTTCGTGACTGCCATAAAAATCTCGCCTACTGCGGATTTATGTTTTCAAATAATCTTTAAATTCGGTACGTTACTCTTTAGAAACAATATTCTTCGTTTCTCAGATTTTCTTTTCCATTATTCTGAAATCACTTCAACGGTTGAAGCAAGGTGTATTAAAGTGGGTAACGAAAAACAGAAGTAACTCTTGTTCTCAACAATGGCTTGCGGATAGGATGCAGCTTATTTTTAGTAACCACTATTTTCTTCCACATTCATCGTGTAATAACTGGAAAGCACTCTCGTGCTTGAATATTATGTTGAAAGTTCAACTTTAGGCAATAAAACTCGGCCGGAGTGATATCCCAATAAACTTGCATATCGTTTCCTTTGAGACAATGTTGTTACCCAACTTTATATCATTTTCGGTTTGAAGAAAGTATGGACTGAATAATAACCATTTCAAACTATTCAAAATGCGGCAATAATAAAATTTATAATTTTTCCTACACTCCGAAATTTCTGGAGTTTTGTACATGCTATTTAATATTTATTACACAACGCGGTGATTATTTTATTCAAATCTTCGTGTCACAAATGAATTGTGCATGTATGTCACATGTGACTGTCTTTGCACTTTGCGGCGTATTAGACTCCTGACATTCAAGAAAGTGCCCACTGAAGTGATACGCATAACATTTTGATGTATTAAAAGAAAGAACAAGCAAAGTACGAAAAATAAAGGATGCAATATGCAGATTGTAGGTACCTGATGGCGTAACAAAGACAAACTGCTCATAACAAATGTCAACAAGAAAGATGACACCGAATTTTCGGTTGTAATAAGCACGTTTTTTGAATCCGTTCTGATGCAAATTAAATTTATCAAAGCTATTCAAAGTCAATGGAACTGGTATGGAAACAATTGTATCTGACGGAAGAAAGAAGTTTTTCAATCGGGTCTTTAATCCCTCAGATATTGCTGTAAACGGAATCGTGAGCTTACGAACTCTTAGAAGTAGAGTTATCGACAAAAATAAGATGTGACTTTACGTCCCTTGGTGCGAAAACCATGCATTATTTTCGGAAGAAAGTATTCACAGAAGGTTTATCCATATTAGCGGTATCGGTCCAAAAAAAAATTTAGTCGAGTTTTCAGGAGCCCAGATTTTGCTACAAATACATAAGAAGTAGAAATTAACACCTATGACCCCTGGTGGCCAAACCATTCTTTACCAAACATTAGAAATTACGTGAAAAATATTTTCCGTCAGGTCTTGTATGCGATGCAGGAAGAAAATTTCAAATAGAAATTTTAGGAGCAGAAAACGCAATTTACCATTGTGTGCCCTAGCGGAAAGTCTATGATTTACTTGGAAATTTTGAATTTATAGAAAAAACATTTCGCATCGAAAACACTCTCCAACAAAGAAGGAATTTTTCAAATCGGATTTTTATTGACAAAAATACTATCCAACAAAGAAGGAATTTTTCAAATCGGATTTAATATTGACAAAAATAGGATATACATCTACTCCCCTGGCGCAGAAACCATGCATTATTTCAAGAAAAAAATGTTCCTAAAATGTTTGTCGACATGAGTAGTTTCGGTCCACAAAAGACTTTTTTTCAATCGAGATTTTAGAAGCTCATGTTTTGCGGCAAATACCTCAGAAGCGGAAATTAAGGTTTTCGCCCCCTGGTAGCCAAACCATTTTTTTACAAAAATTAGAAATTATGTGTAAACGATTTCCCATCAGGAGCTCTATCCGGTGCAGAAAGAATTTTTCATATCGGAGATTTAGAAGCAGAGACATAGGGGGAAAACGCAATTTACCTTTACGCCCCCTAGCGGAAAGTCTATGAATTACGTGAAAATTTTGAAATTATATGAAAAACATGCGACATGGACCACACTATCCAACAAAGAAGGAATTTTTCAAATCGGACTCCTAGAAGTCGAGATATTGACAAAAATTAGATATACATCTACGTCCCCTGGCATAGAAACCGTGCACTATTATAAGAAGAAAATGTTCCTAAAATGTTTGTCGACATGAGTAGTATCGGTCTACAAACGACGTTATTTTCAATCAAAAATTTAGAAGCTCTTATTTTGCTGCAAATAAATCAGAAGCGGAAGTTAAGGTTTACGTCTCCTGGTGGCCAAACAATTTTTTACAAAAATTAGAAATTATGTGCAAACGATTTCTCACCAGAAGCTGTATCCGGTGCAGAAAGAATTTTTCAAATCGGAGATTTAGAAGCAGAGATATAGGGAGAAACGCAATTTACTTTTACGCCCCTAGCGGAAAGTCTAGGAATTACATGAAAATTTTGAAATTATATGAAAAAACCTGTCACACGGAAAACACTATCCAACAAAGAAGGAATATTTCAAATCGGACTCCTAGAAGTCGAGATATTAACAAAAATAATATATACGTCTGCGCACCCTGGCGGAGAAACTGTATATTATTTTAGGAAGAAAATATTCGTATAAGGTTTATCGATGTAAGTGGCATCAGTCCACGAAAGAAATTTTTCAATCGATATTTTAGAAGCTCAAAATTTATGGCAAATACATCAGACGCCAAAATTAACACTTACGCCCCCTGGTGGCCAAAGTATTCTTTATCAAAATTTCGAAATTATATGCAAAACATTGTGCATGAGGAGATGCATCTGCTCAAAAAAAAAATTTCAAATCATAGTTTTAGAAGAAGAGTTATCGAAAAAAATGCAATTTACTTTTACGCCCCCAAGCGGAAAATCTATGCGTAATTTGAAAAAGAAAGTATATCCAAAATACTCTTCCACATAAAGGAATCGAAAGATAAAAGATTTTTTTCAATCGAATGTTTAGAAGCAAATATGTGGAATAAAACGTATTTTTGAATTTGACATCATCTGCATTTACGCCCTCTAGCGGCGAAATTGTACATCGTAAAAAAACGGAATAAAGGATCATCATTCGCATATTTCAAGCTTTCGAATGCAAAAAGATTTTTTCAAAATGGACTGATAGTTGCAGAGATACCGTGGGTACAGACGGACGGACGGACGGACAAACCGATAACATAACAAAATCTTTTTTTACAAAAGACGTGCTAAAGAGTAAAGGAACACATGAGCAAACACCAAGTACAGATCGAATCCATCAGGATTGACAACCGCAGTCCAACGATAAACACCGGAACATGAGCATAAAGCAACCCAGTAAACAGCACAAAGTTGTAATACAATCCCTAGCAGTAAACACGAAAATGAGCAAGGAATACAGGAGCAGAGGTATCGCGATTTATGCAAATTCGCGAAGAATACAAACGGAATTAGGAGGAAAATAAGAAGGAAACAACCAGGAAGAACAACAAACACAGAGCACAAGAACTGACATCATATATGTTGGATATCTGCTTGTTCAAATGGACTAACTACTTATAACAAAAATTCTACTTCACAGATGAGATGACGCTCGCGCAGATCTCCGTTTCACGAGCACTTCACAGATGAGACGACACGCGCGCAGAGCAGCGCAGAAGTTCGTTGGTCGCAGTTGTTCGTTATGGAATGAATTCGCTTTAAGTTATTAATTATCGTCTTGTGTTACTTGTACTGTGTGTTCTAATAAAGATGTTATGAGTAGGATGGGTAATTATATTAGTAGCGCAAGATTGGATTTCCCTAGACGCAACAAGTTCTACATATATGCCAACGAATAGCTGTCAAAAGTAAAAGGATACCTGTAAAACACAGGATTAGGTCGCAGCGAAAACAACAAACCAAGAAATAGCTCATGAAAGAACCGAAAACTCGGAGCAAAAAAAAAATGCGTAACCGAATAGAAACACAAGAACGAACGGAGTGAGAACAAAAAAGTAAGCAAAGCGAAAGAGGTACACCTCTATCACATAACTCATTAGATAGGAACAATACTAGAATCAAAGTAACGGAAATGTATTAGAAACACCAAGAGGTGAGGTAATCTTGTTGGACTCCAACACAGCGGAAGATGTAACAGAATCCAAGACTGGAGAGACTGGTCTCGAGTGAGACGAGAAACGCTATGGTTGCGACTTCGTGCACAGACGATGTTCACTCGGTTTGCCGGCATTTTCCAATTTGGATGAAGCCGACGACATCGGCGAAGTTAGTACAACAGTAGTAGGACTTTTCTTTCTATAATCACCGCTTGATGTCGAATTGATTAGATCTCTTATAATAGATTCTCCCGAAACTTATCTGTTTTGTGGGAATTCTCGCACTAGAACAAAAGGATTCATTTAATTTGTTAATGCACTGAAGTGGCAAAAGTCATGGGATAGCAGTATGGAAATGTTTAACTGGCGCTGCTGTCGTGCAAAGGCTTAGATGCACGCTGAGAGTTTTATGAGTTGCCAGGTGTAATATCCTGCATCAGGTTAAACAACGGCCAGTAGTATTATGGCAAACAGACGTGAATAATCGTCGTTTGAACGAAGCATGGTAAGAGGAGCTAGACGGATGGAACATTCAGCTTCCGAAGTTGTGCAAACATTGAACATTCCTCGATCCAAGATGTCACGTGGTTACCCAGAATACCTCATGGAAGGCATTACGACGCACCCTGGACAGCGCAGTGGCCGACCATGGGTGCTGAATGACCGTAACCAGAGGCTCCTGATCAGGATTGTCTATGCTAATGGACAAGCGACACTGGATCAAATAACATCCACATTTGATGCCGGAGGTACCACAGACATACATATCAGGTCATCTGCGTAATTTAACATCCATAGAGAATGGGAGCAGAAGACGCACAAGAGGGCCATTGTTAATACCACGACATTGGACAGCGCGTCTCACCTGTGCTCGTGAAGAAGGTAATTGGACGCCGAAAGACTGGCGACATGTGGCATGGTCCGATGACTGACGAGACTAGTCGTTACCAGCTGATGGTAGGGTTCGGATGTGGCGCAGACCCCATGAGACCATTGACCCAAACTGTCAACAAGGCACTGGGCAGGCTGGTGATGGTTCCATACATGTGTAGAGTGGCTTTACGTGGCATGGTGTGGGTCCTCTTCTCCTCGTAAAAACATCATTAACTGGTAATCGGTTTTCACATTGTTGCTCTGCTGAGTAACCATTTGTAGCCCTTCATGGACTTCGTGTACCCCAAAAAGGATGGGTCTTTCCAGGCGGACAATGCACCACGTCATCGTGCCCCAGATATCCAAAATTGGTAGAGAAGCATTCTGAACAGTTCCGACGGATTGTGGGCCACCACGTTCTAATGAAATGAACCCAATAGCACACTTATGTAACGTGGTGGAAAGGTTCATTCGCACCAAAGATTCTGAGCATAAAAATACCAGGCAACTGTGGACGGCATACCTCAACATCTCTCAAGAAGTATTCCAGTTACTTGTGGAATCATTGCCACGTTTAGTTTCTGCAATTCACTGGGCTTGAGGAAGACCTGCACGATACTAAGTACGTATCTCATGATTTTTAGCAATTCTGTGTAGTTGGCTTTTCCGAAGAAGGTTATTCGTACACAGCAACCCAAAAGAGGTGGAAAAGACATGGTTGTGGGATTGCTCAAAATGGCATATGTCACGTTATTAAGCGTGCAAAAAAATTCTGCAGCTTGCTTGAGTAGCGCACAAAGGCCACGAAGAGAACTCCCTAAACCAAAGAGTATCGCTTAGATGGTGTTAAATGTCAGGTCGTCTTTGAATGAAAGAGGATCTAGCAAAGCAAAGAAGCATTCTACAGCTTGTAGGTGTCTATCAGGCAAATGTAAAACGCATTATCAATCTGACCTACACTTATAAAAGAGGTTTAACCCTAACCTCCATAAGATCCTTCAGCGCTAGATTTCGGAGCGGATGACGAAATGCAGGAAACCGTATGAGAGAAAAATATGAAGAGACAAGTAGTAGTTTGTGGTCACACTGGATGACGCGTGGTTATACCTCAGTGACACAGACAAAATCCGGTCAATATATACTATAAAGAAAAGGGTGCCAAAACATACCCGGAATGGGTACGTCAGTGCAAAGAACGTTTTTCACGTGGCTTTATGATATTTAGCACGTTATTGCTATGATGGCAAGTTAATGCTGCGAAAGGTTGCGAAGAACGCACAAATTATTAGAGCTTATCAGACAATCATTCGTGAACCAATTCACGGAGAAGAAATTTCATCCTTATAGAGTGATACGGCTTTAAATATATGGATCCAGTAAGATAAGACTTTGAGTCATGCGCTGAGACTTCCAGGCATACGGGTAAGTCCCCAGTGGCATACATGCGGAAGATGGAAGCTGATGCAGGGATTCACGCTATACAATTCGCCCCAATTCATGTCAAATCCCCAGAAGCCTTTCCCATGAATTTCTGCGGCTTCGTGTTATTTAAATGAGCCCTCAAAAGTAGACTACCCAAAACAATTGACAGACTTTTGAAACCTTGCTAAGAGGAGTGAGAGAGAATTTATTTTGCTTGTCCGCAAAGGACCCTGCTATACTGGAAATTGCGCTGCAGAAGGATACTACATGAACATGGTACGCACAAAGAACACAACAGAAGATAGCGCTAAGGTATTTCATAAGTGTATGATGCTGCAAACTTTGTCACTGTAAACGTGAAACAAACTCTGTATATAGAGGAAGCAATCAGACAAAACAAGAATTATACTTAACTAACAATTCCAATCCGAAAACATGTACTTGTGCTGACGTACAGACGCCAACCGTCCGTTTCAGAACTATGTGAGAGCCAAATACGTAAAGTTAGCCGAATGTAGCTAATATGCTTATTAGCAAGCTATAGTTACAAAATGATATTGAAGAAATACTGGATTTTCATTATTTTAACCTCACTGAGGTTTTGATTTCCTACAAACAATAATAGCAACCTTCTTGTTACATGTCACCAGGACGAAAACGGGATTGATTCTTGATAGGAGATAGAGACCTTTGACAGTAATAAAGGGATTCTACATTCGTTTAATATATTTGTGTAACTATAGCGTGCTAACAACTTGTTTCCTACAATGATTTCTTACCCGTGAGTTTTGTAATCGCCTTTACATCAGTTGAAATTGGTAACACGAATGTCGTAAGAAAATAATCTTGTTTTAAATCAGATTTCCAATTATACCGAAGGGTTATCCAAATCGCCTGCTCCAGTGCGTCTCACGGGACATTTTTTAAAGAAAGCATCTTGAACCTCGAACTCTGCGCATGACTCAAACGTTATGTATCCCAAATCTGGTACGACGTCTAAACGTATCTAGCTGCCCACACAAGCTTCTGATTTACCAGATTGTCCACAAAAGTTCATAGACATAATTTTCTAGAATGGGTCCCTGCGTTTATAATTTATATTTTTTAATTTTTATAAATTACTATAAAATTGCACATGACATTTCTTTATGTGTCCAAAAAATGAACGAGTTAAAGAAAAACACGAACGTATTTTAAAATAAAGCTTACAAAAGAAAGTTAACTTGACAAATAGAAGTCCTTTTTCAAACTTAAGAAATCCGCCCAGGCCCCTCTTACACTGCACTTCGAAAATTCTTGACTAACTTTTCTCCAAGAACATTGATAAAATCTTTATGTCTTTACATGGCAATCTAGTGGTCAGGTGTGTGCAGATATTTTTCACGAGAGAAACATACAATAAAGTAATCCCGTCGTACCAAGTGTCACTAAATAAGAACAAACGTTCTGCTTTCATACGGTGATCGACACATTTGGGTCAACCATATTTGTTTTCCAAAACACAATAAAGTGATACGTCGGGAAATTTGGCGTTTTTGTGAACTTCCAAAAAATATTGATATAGAATATTGTTTTCTCCGAATGGCATTCAGGTTGTATTCTTCATGCTCAGTTAGAACAGAGTTTGACTATTTTCCGGTTGGCAAATTAATTTCAAAATTTTCAAACCAAATATATATATTGGTTGTCCGATCCTTTCCACGAAGCGTAACAAATTTGTTCCCATACCTCATGCGTGAACATTTGATTTCCACGATCTTGTAATTAACATTCATGATCAAGTACTATGTTGATATTATCTTCATTTCAAGTCATCCACTGTATGTTCTTTCTTTGACTTAACGTTCAAGTCAAAGACTTCAATTCGTCTCGTAATGAGACATCACAATAATAAGACAATGTGCTTTAAAAGAAAAATACTCATTTCCTCGCTGACTGTAAAAGTGTTAGACCTCTTTTACAAATATTACGATCTGACGTAAATCAAATTTCTGTCACTTAGTCTCAATTTCTTCCAGCAGGAATTCCCAGTATAGTATCTTTTCCTTGCCCTTTTGATGGGTACAAGGTTGAGTTTCTTTGTAATTTTCAATAGGTCCTTTTTCCGGTAGAAAACTATTCATTAAACCAAAAACATATGAAAAACAACCGCTCGAAATATACCACTTACACCAAACCTCAGTGTTTAAATGTTCATTTAGTAGTATTTAACCAAGTGTTATGCAGTATATAGACACAGAAGTAGCCCACGCGCACTCTTACAAAAAATATTTTCTTTCTCTAGTATCCCGCTTGTTATGGAATTTCTTAGATCGCTTATAACATATTCTCTCGAAACTAAACTTTTTTTACGGGAATTCATGAGCTTGAAGAATAAGGATTCATTTGCATTATTAGTGTAACTCACACAGAGGTCGCACGTACGAATATAAATCTTTATCTTTTTATGCGGGAATTCATACGCTAGAAGAAAAGGTTTCATTTGATTTGTTTGTATAACACACAGATGCCACGCATCCAAATATAAATCTTCTACTTCCTAAAGAGAAATACAATACAGCATTTTTTTCATGCTGTTTTGTTTAACACGCATTATTATATCTGACCTTTTGAGAAACAGCTTCTCTCAAACCCATTGCTAAACACTGATATACTGACCTTGAGGACGTGCAAATATTTTCACCGAATCCACGAAATGTACACTTCGAAAACACCAATTGACGACAACAAAGAATTTTAATAAACATGACAGAGAACACATCCAATCTGATTGAAATAACTCGGAATGTAAATCATTTGATCTTTTCTGTTTGATGTGATATGCTTAGTGCATCTAATTTCTGGTAGTGACTGGTAGGTACGTTTGTACAGAGAAATTTCAGTAAAATAGCAAACGACATCTTCACGACTGGAAGTAAAAAGCGCCATCCGACTACCCTTCATACGGAGCAGTTGGTGAAATATGAAAATAACAAAAGAAAATAGTGCTGACTTGCAAATATCTGAAGAGAACAATTGAAGATGTGTTGAATTTCTAAATAGCATTGGATAAAAGTAATCTTTACCAGTATACCTTTGTATGGAATCACAGAAATATATATCAGCACTAATAATGGTGCTAATAAACAAGTCACACACGTTAACGCCATTGAAAGGCTTCTCCGTTCATTCTTCATACCAACATATAAATATATTTGAGAAAAATGCAAAAGGCATTTCCTATCGATAATTAATGTTTTGCACATACATTTTATCTCATGTTTCATTTTCGAAGCGGTCTTTGCCCCATCTAGCCTAGTACAGGAGAAGATTTGACTGTGGCAGCATGTTCCCCTTCTAAAGCACGATAGGCGGTGTCTTATCGACTGCTGCTTAGGGTAAGGTATAAATTGTTTTCGAATTGACTTAAAAGAAGTGACGGTTGAACCTTGGCGCATTTCTGGAAATGACCGTGGTTCTTGAAAACTTTCAACAAAAAGAACAGAATACTGTATTCGGTGTTTGTTCAACTACATTGGAGCATTCCCTTGAAGATCCTCGAGTTTCAGTTTTACGAGTTGTCTGGAAGAGGAAAGAATACGAGACAATAGCTTCCGTACAAAGTCAAGGAACACAGACTTTGTTATTCTTAAAGATACACCTTACTTTATTCAGCAAACTGATTCCTGTGTCCTGATTCTCAGTCGTTTCGTTCATCTTTATCTATAGACGTTTAAGTGCAGTGTAGAAGATATCGACATCAGTGTAAAACCTTTACAAATAGATAAAACCATTTTTTCTGGTTGTGCGTAATGGAAAGGAATTCAATGGCCGAAACAATTACAAAGGTTATGATATGCTCAAAATCATCAAATGTTACCGTAAAGAAAACCACAACCGATAAAAGCAGTCTTACGTTCAAACTTCGTGATGTCATATGTATACGTAGGGAAAATATACGGATGAACTTCCATATTCGGCTCACAAGTAGTTCAATCACTGTTGAAGTTCTCCATTTTCTCCCTGATGGATCTGCTAACTTGACTGATATGGTGTGTGATCGTGGCTTTTGCGATTTAGACCACAGATTGTTAATTTTCAGGTGCTTTATACACTCAGCAGGGTTGCCCTTCCTTCCAAGCGACGACACTGCTAACGAAATTAACAAGGAGCTGGATATACCCAATACACAGAGTTTGATTCACTTTTATAGTGACGAAGTAAAATGCGCGTCATGTGGAAATAGTGTGCGTCACAATTACGTAACCATGTTTCTCGTGTAGTAGCAGCCTTCCGCTTTAAGAGCATTCGTAATTTTGGTTTCGTAGTGTTAAGATGACGATACGAGTGATTCCGTTCTGGGTGGGGTATATAGTTACATTTTCCGAAGGATGGTATTCGTATACAGCAATCCAAAAAAGTGAAAAGAAACTGGTTGTATGATTTCTAAAAATGGCATATGTCAAGGAATCAGTGGCGGAGAAACGCCACGAAAAAATACCTTAAACCAAAGGGGACCGCAGAGGTCGTGCGAAAAGTAAGGTACTTTTGTAATGGAAGAGAATCCTGCAGCGCAAAGAAGCATTGCACGGCATGTAGGCGTCTCACAGGCAACTGTAAACCGCCTTATCAAATTTGAATTTTAGACCTAATATCCACAAAAGCCTTCCGCACCACATTTCGGAGCAGGTGACGAACTGCAGGAAACTGTATGAGGTACACCCAGCAAAAGACAGGTGGAAGTTTGTGGTCAAGTTGGATGAAGCATGGATATACTTCAGTGACACAAGCAAAATCAGGACAATATACTATAAAGAAAAGGGAGTCAAGGCATACCCGGAATGAGTACGCAATATACTATCAAGGAAAGGTTGCAGAGGAAGAAAAGTGTTTAGGAACATGTTATGGTCGCAGTAAGAGAATAAGCAAATTTTAAATGACATTTCTTATTTTACCGAAGGCTTATCGAACTCGTCTATCTACGTGCTTTACAGTGGAGTTTTTTTTTATGAAGCACTGTATTGAAAGTTTTTAAAAGGAACATTTCAAAGCACGAATTGCTGAGCCCACGATTCAAAAGTTTGACAACTTGAAAGATACGTAACTTACTTAGCTGATGGCTCACTATTTTAAAACACCGTTCCTGCTTTTATTCTATATATTTCTTAATTTTTGTAAATTACTATGAACTTGGTTATTAAATTTAATTAATGCCCGTTGTAGCCTCTCTGCATACATCCACAATCAGCAAATCATGGCTAGATCAATATTCCGCGGATTATTGGCATCTTTACTAAATTCCAGGTATTACTTCATTCAGAAAACGTTAAAATTTTCACTGTCCTGTAGCGGGAATCAAACCCGCAACTCTCGATTTCCGATCGAGAATGCTAGTTAACACACTACCCAGGACGAGGAAATTCCAAGCAACTGAACATATATATCTGATTATCATCAGATTTTCGCTAGTGGAAGCTGTTCCTGCCTCATTGTAGCTTCTCACGACATTTTCTCACATCCAGGGTCAGATGAAGGTTCCTCTCAGTGATTGAAATAGATCATTTATTTGAGAAACGAATTTCATCGAAGAAATAATTTTTCATTTATACATTCTAGGCATTTAATGCTGGTTGTTGCCTTCGCCACATTCACAATCACCAAATTCAAAAAATTCGTTTCTTAAATATGTGATCTATTTCAATCACAGAGAGTGACCTACATCTGACCCTGCATGTGTGAAAAGGTCGTGAGTCGCTACAGTGAGACAGGAACAGCTTTCACTAGCGAATATCTAATGGTAATGAGATATGTACGAATATTTAGTTGCTTGTAATGTCCTTGTCCTGGGTAGCATAATGACTAGCACGCTCGACCGGAAATCGGGTTGTTCGATTCCCGCTCCAGAACAACGAAATCTTTCAAGTTTCCTGAATGAAGTAAATACATGGAATATAGTGAAAGTATGCCAATAATCCGTGGAATATTCCTCTAGCCATGATTTGGTGATTGGTGATGTGTGCTGAAGGTACGATCAGTATTAAATGCAAACTATGTATAAATGAAGAACTATTTATCCGGATAAATTCATTTCTCAATTATATGACAAATTTATTTATCAGTGCAAAAAAATTTATTCCATAAAGAAAAAACATGAACCAATTTTCAAATAAAGCTTTCAAAACAAAGGTAGTTGAGATATAAAAGTCTTTTTTCAAACTTAAAAAGTTTGCAGAGGTTCGTATTATACTGCACTTCAAAAATTCTTAAATTACTTTTCTCCTAGAAGATTAATAAAATCCTTTTACCTTCACATAAGAATCTCGTGGGCAGGTGCATGCTGATATTTTTCATGAGAGAAACATACTTTAAAAAATCCGTTGTATCACGTATCACAAAATGTGAAAACACGTTTTACTTTTATACAGTGATCGATACATTTGTGTAAACATATCTGTTTTTCAAGACACGATAAAGCGAGACTTTGAAACAATTTAGCGTTTTTGTGTGCTTCCAAAAATTAATGATATAGAATAGCGTTTTTTCCTAATGGAATTCAGTTTGAGTTCATGCTCAGTTACAACAGAGTATGACAATTTTCCTGTTGGCAAAATGATTTGAAATTTTTCTAACCAAATATATAGGTTTTCCGATCTTTTCCACGAAGCGTAACAAATTTGTTACCATATATCATACGTGGACATAGAATTTCCACAACCGTGCAATTAATGTTCATGATCAACCACTATGGTTGATATTATCATCATTTCAGTCATAGAATGTATTCACTTTATTTTATTTAACGTTCATGTCAAGGGCTTCAATTCATCTGGTAATGAGACGTCACAATCATAAGACAATATGTTTTAAACTGAAAATGTTCAGTTCTTCGCTGACTGCAAAGGTGATAGACCATTTTTACACGTATTCTGAACTGACCTAAACTAATTTCCTGTCATAGTTGCAATTTCTTTAAGCAGGAATTCCAATGTATCACATTTTCCTTGCGCCTTTAATGGGTACAAGGTTGAATTTATTTGTAAATTTGTAATGCGTACCCTTAGGCAGAAAACAATTCATTAAAAGAGAAATATGAAAAAAGCTCCTCAAAGAGTACCGCTACCACAAGCCTGAGTTTTTAAAGGTTAATTTAATATTATTTAGCAATGTATTATGTAGTACATAGATACAGAAGTAGCTCGCTCGCACTGCTGCAGAGGACCTTTCTTTCTCTAGTTTCCCGCTTGTTGTTGAATTGATTAGATCTTTTATAATAGATTCTCCCGAAACAACTTCCTTTATGGGAATTCACGCGCTGGGAGAAAAGGATTAATTCGATTTGTTAGTATAACTCACACAGATGTCACACATACGAATATAAACCTTCTACTTTCTAAGGAGAAAACATATCGGGGCATCTCTTCCTTGCTGTTTCCTCAACACACAACATTATTATATCTGACTAGATGAAACCCCGTCAATAATGACGAAGGGAAATAAAATTTATGATACAGAAATTATTGACATTTATTTATTGAGTTTTTGAGTTCCACGCCAATAGATGGCAAAGTTGGCTCACAGCTTTCTGAAAATTTCCCTAGCAGTCGGTTGTGAAATTTCATACGACGGGCTGTCTGTTTGTTATGTGTTTTGTAAAACCTTTAGTACTTATTTCGTCAAAATTTCTTGTACAGAACATTTTCGGTAAACACTGACTGTGAACCCTGTTTCAATTTCCCCTGTTCTTTTCCGTGAACTATTTTCAAATTGACGTTGCTACATACAGATCGCTAAACACCGGTTAAGGTAGTGAACCAAAATTCCTGATATAAAGTTTTCGTATCTCTAAAGAGTAGACAGCGTGACGTAACGCATCTCCGACTTCACGTGAGAATGATTTGGATTAGATGACGCCACACCAGCAGTTGTGTTCTTCGTTGCAAGGACAACAACAAAAAAGTGATTGACGCTTGGACTGTGCGCGTGTAGGTGATGACGTCACCTACACGAAAACACGAAAAGCTAAGCGTGACGACACAAAAATTTGTCTCTCAGTTGTTGCTATGACGACTTAAAAACTAACACGGGGGAGGAGGACGGCTCTAGCAAATTATATATTAGGATATTTTGAGAAGCAGCTTCTCAAAACCCATTGTTCAACCCTGACATTCTGACCTTTGAGGTGTAAATATTTTTATTGAAGCTACAAAATATACACTTTGAAAACACCAATTGACAACAACTGAATGCTAATAAATATGAAAATGTATGTAGCCAATCTCATTAAATACTCTAGGAACATAACTCCTTTGATTTTTCTGTTTGATGTGATCCGTTGAATGCATCTAATTTCTGTCAGTGACTGCAGGTATGTGTGTACAAAGTAAATTCAGAAAAATAGCAAACAACATCTTCACTAATAGAAGTAATACGTGCCCACAGACTACCATTCATACTGAGCAGTTTGTGAAATATTAAAATAACGATGTCGTGTAAAGAATGCTAACTTGAAAATATCTCCCTATTTGACGCCGACTTTGTTCCATTTGACGAAGGTGAACCGTACCTTGTTCAGCAAACTGATTCCTGTGTCGTAAATTATTTCGACAGCTGAGACTCAAACTGGCGCAGGAACGGTCCCATCTCGACATCCTAACCGCTTGCAAGACATTCGGCTTGATCCCAAAGTTCCTTAAGTTTAAGAAGTCAGTAAAAGGATCATGGCTTGAGAAGAAAAATGACAAATTTCTTCGCAAGACTTCGTCAAGGATAGTGAACCTGAGAAGAAAGAACGTCATGTAATTAGAAATTAAGTGCTATAACCTAACCCCTATTACCTTCTACAACCTTACTCTCCGTGTGGGCATGTTAGTCGAAAGACTCCAGTCATCCCTTTCTTCCAGACACAGCAAGAAGCTTTATCAGTTGAAGTTTTTCCAGACTACTAAAACTAAAGATTACCTCATTCCCTTCGTCAATATTTCTAACCGAACTCTCTCCCGAGAGGATGCTGAAGTTTTGGAACTCGGACAAAAGGTCTGCTTCCGATCGAGACCGAACTCGAAAAGCGCAGTTTCTGAGATCGGAAACATAATATCGCGTATTCCGGAAGACAACAAAGATGAAGTGCGACAACTGTATTGCTCTAGGTTATGGTCGTGGTACAATCCGACACCATCGCTTAATAGTTTTAATATTTCAAGGACGATTTCCAAATTTTGAAATTATCACTCCATAATGTTGACGCTAACGGAAAAATCCGGCGAGATAAAGATTATGGATGCAGGGACAATAATAGCAAATTCTAGAGGACTTTATATCCGATTCTGGATTTATAATACAGTGTTAGGAAGGATCCTTCTAAAATCGTGAATTGCACAGATACAAAGAGCTACAACGCTAATCGCTATTCCGGACAATCTCAAGAACGCCGTCAATTTACCACTTGGCCCTCAAATCCCAAAACTTTTCGGAAGACTTAAACACTACATGCCCGGCAATCCATTGAAACCGATCGTGTCAAGGATATCCGTACCGACGCACCGTCTAGAGAAAGCATTATACAAATTTCTAATTAATGATCTATTTGAATCGGGTTTTATAATGACTTCCACTCTAGATTTCATCATGAAAACCAAGCAGCTCACTGTTCAACAAGGAGACATCATCGGCAGTTTTGATCTAGTTTCTCTTTTACCATCGATCCCCGTACCAGAATCTATCTGAACATCGAAAGAAGCTATATCTCATTCATCAGTTTATTGCAGGAGTCCTCCCTTAGCATCTCAAATTCCAGCTACTACATTTTCAAAGCGCAAATTTATGAACAATTAAATAACGCTCCGATGGGACCTTTGTTTTCAGCCACCCTCGCGGAAGCAATATTACGCCCCGTTGAACTTTATATATTCAACAACATCACCTAAAGGCCTACCACCTGCTTGCGACATTTGGACGACGGGTTATTCATGTGGCCACATGGGGACTCTCCGCTTTTCCTCCATAAAATCAATTATGTGCACCCTACGATCCATTTCACTATGGAGCTCGGGCACAATGGTACTTTACCTTATCTTGACGTTTTAGTTCCCAAAATGATGCTCCGCAGTTAATTCTATCTTTATATACACTGACGGAAAAAATCCCAACACCACGAAAAAATAGTTGTAGAGGAATGAAATGGCGGCGATACATTTGTATAGGTAACATATTTAATAGATTAAGGTTTCAAGATCACAGCTTATTGTAAGCGTGAGAAGAGCCATTTTAAATGTGAAATGCTGGTACATTAATAACCGGTGTAACCGCCAGAACGTTGAATGCAAGCACGCAAACGTTCATGCATTGTGTCGTACAGGTGCTGGATGTCAGTTTGTGGGATGGAGTTCCATGCCTGTTGAACTTGGTCGGTCAATACAGGGACGGTTAATGCTGGTTGGGGGTGACGCTGAAGTTGTCGTCCAATGATGTCCCATACGTGCTCGATTGGTGAAAGATCTGGGGAGCTAGCAGGCCACGGCAACATGTCGACACTCTGTAGAGCATGTTGGATTACAACAGCGGTATGCGGATGAGCGTTATCCTGTTGGAAAACACCCCTGGAATGCTGTTCATGAATGCCAGCACAATAAGTTGAATCACCAGACCGACATACAACTGTGCCGTCAGGGTGCGTGGGATAACCACGAGAGTGCTCCTGCTGTCATAGGAAATTGCTCCCCAGATCATAACTCCAGATGTAGATCCAGTGTGTCTCGGCCGCAGACAGGTTGGTTGCAGGCCCTCACCTGGCCTCCTTCTAACCAACACACGGCCATTACTGGCACCCAGATAGAACCGACTTTCATCAGAAAACACAACAGATCTCCACTCCGTCCTCCAATGAGCTCTAGCTTGACACCACTGACGTCGCAAACGGCAGTGGTTTGGAGATGGTGGAATGCAAGCTACAGGGCGTCTGGCTCGGAGCTGTCCTTCAAGTAACCGATTTGTAACAGTTCGTTGTGTCACTGTGGTGGCAACTGCAGCTCGAATTGCTGCCGCAGACGCGGTACGATGCGTCACGGCCATACGCCGTACACGGCAGTCTTCCCTCTCAGTAGTGCCACGTTGCCTGCCGGAACGCGGTCTTCTTGAGGCAGTACCTTCCCTTGACCACCGCTGCCAACAATCATGCACAGTGGTTACATTCCTGCTAAGTCGTTCTGCAATATTGCGGAAAGAAAATCCACCTTCTCGTAGCCCTATTACACGTCCTCGTTCAAACTCCGTGAGCTGTTGATAATGGCTTCTTCGTCTTCTTAAAGGCATTCTTGACTAACGTCAACACCCTACGTCGAATATCAACGATAACTAACGCTCACGAACGTTACAGCGCGTATTTACAGCAAACCTGCTTTGCATGTTCCGAGGGGCGCTTTTAGCGCCACACGTATGCGCCGAGCGCGAAATTTGCATAGACGTCATCTTACAGATGTACTCTCACCGCCTACCAACTGTCGTTTATCTAACACAACCCCTTCTTGTTGTTGTAATTTTTTTTCCCTCGTGACAAGCACCCTCTTCTCACGAGGCAGGTGTTTATGTCATGCCACTACAATATCCGGATGGCCGCAGGCGATACTACATCGAAATGACCAAACGTTCGTTTGGAAATACAATCAGCGAATATAAAAGGGATACGAAAGACGAAAAAATAATCACTGCACTATCAACAGATGTGAAGTTTAAGTCCGCTGAACTTATGTGGAGAAATGTAAAGTAATTAGCTTCAATTTCCACATCCGAATCTACTGCCATTCGGGAAACCTTGAAAATCATGACCAGCAGTGAGGCTTGCATTGATGGCGTCTCTCTGGAGTTGCCCCATATTTGAAATCAGTTATTCAAGTAATGCAACACTTTCTACCACAGTACAGTGTGCTCTACCAACGTGAACTCGTTTCTTCGAATGATCACATTTGCGCCTATTCATTTATTGTCTAGTCAAGTCACCGCGTTCAATTTGATGAAATGTGTTAAGATCCAGTTTGCAGTTAGCTGTCTAACTTCCTAAAAAAAATCATCTGGTTGAGGTGCGAAAATTTGAAAATTCTTATTTCTGTTCTACGCTAAGAAACTCGAATCATTTGTATAGTTATAGTATTTTGAATATAATTGGTGTAGAGTTCCTGCTTAGTAATTAACTAATTAATTCATTTATCTTTATCTATAGACGTTTAAATGCAACACAGCAGCTCTCGAGGTAAATTTCAGAACTGTACAAATAGATAAAATAATTTTTTCTCGTTGTGGGTAACGAAAATCGATTCAAATGGCAAAATAATTACAAACGCTAGTAAAAAACACTCTTATAGGATCAAAATCAAGGAACATTACCCTCAAAAAGAGAATAATCGATAAAATCCGTCTTATTTCTATACTTTTGTGATGTCATGTGTATACGTAAGAAAAATGGGTCTAGTTCATTTGCCCGATGTTGTCTTCACCAAAGGGTCACTTGACCGAAAATCACTTCACCGAAAAGATTGCTTTACCGAAAGATCACTTGCTCGAAAAGTTCATTTCACCGAAGGTACATTTCCCCGAAAGACACTTGAAATTTGATTTCACGAAAGGTACATTTTACCGAAGGGTCACTAGATCGAACAGTTCATTATACCGAAAAGTCTCTTTACCTAAAATTTCATTTCATCGAAAGTCATTTCACCGAATGGTCAATTTATCGAAAACTTTGGATTTCATTACAGGATCTGTTGAAGCATGGTTCAAGTTCGGCAGAAAGACCACCGAAACGTTAGGGGATTATACTCAAATTGCATTTTTGATTTCTCCGTGTCACTGAGAACGCAAAGATTTAGTTTTAAGACAAATCTTTTTTTTAAGACAATAGGCCTCGACATAGGCCTTTTTAGCAAATTTCAATCATGTTCATAAAGTTTAAATAAAAATCATGTTCAGTGTTCATGTTCATAGCGTTTGCATAAGAAGTAAATTTAATAATGTTGCACATTGTTTCAGGCAAAAAGAATAAATTTTAGGTCCCTAGGCCTTTTTACCCAATTTTAATCGTGCGAACTCATGTTCATAAGGTTACATGAAAAGTCAAGTTAATAATGTTGCACATTTTTTCAGGCAAAAAGAATCAAGTTTAGGGATCTGGAACGCGGTTTAGGCCTTTTTAGCAATTTTTTAAACGTGCGTGCTCATATTTATAAGGTTTACATAAAAGGTCAAGTTAATAATGTTGCAGATTTCATCAGGCAAAAAAGAATCAAATTTAGGGCCCTAGGTCTCGGTTAAGACCTTTTAGCGAATTTTAACCGTGCGTGCTCATGCTCATAAGGTTTTTATAAAAAGTTACCTTACATTTTATGAAATGCTTATGAATATGAGTAGACTTAAAAATTTTTAAAATGGCCTGTATAAAAAAATACGGTCACAAATTAATGTTTTGTGGTTGAGTAAAAGTGGAACATTATTTACTTGATTTGCTATGTAACACGTATGAATATGAGTTCGGAGGATTAACCCTTTAACCGGCTGGAATGAATTAACTCGGGGTTACCAAAACAGGTTAAAATCAGCTGGAATGAATATATTCGCTGTCTAAGAAATAGCCCGAATGCCGCAGGAACGTGTAAACCTACCATCAGAAGACGCTGTAAGGAAACGCTTAGCTTTGTTATTCGAAGTGGTCATTTAGGGGGATAATTGACACTTATCCTCTTGACTGAGTACATGCGAAAAGAGCAGTAATAATGGAAAAGAATCTAAGAAAGGAAAGAGAAGATGTTAGAGTGTGTCGTTTCTTCCGAGTAGCATGATATGCATGTCAGGGATACTGCCCTTCCCTATCATGTTGTGGGTCATGGAGCAGAGAATAAAAGACTAGAAGGGACTTTCTCTCCAGAAATTAAAGGAGTGGAAGTGACTTTTTGAATAAGATCATTCTGCCTCTTGACAAGTTTATGATCAGTACTGCTAAGGTGAGAAAACCAGAGGAATTGATTTACACCAGCTTTCATCAAACCTGGCAGCTATGTTAAAAATTCTATTTAGGGATGCAAAAAGTTTGGGAACTATTTAGTTCATCTACTATATCAGCCGTTTAGAGGGTTAAAATTTGACAAAAAGGCACAGATCTAGGCCTTATAATTAATGTTATATTTAGAAAAACCTAATCGTGGGGAGGTGTTTCATAGAAATTAAAAGTGCATTTTTTATAAAATCCGATAATGTTTGGGTGGCCAGTTTTCAACAATACGCACCACACTCCAACAGATCATCTAACAACAAAATTCTAAGTTTTCGATAAACTGACCATTCGGTGAAATGATCTTTCGATCTAATGAATTTCTAGGTAAAGTAATCCTTCGGTGAAATGAACTTTTGGATCAAATGTCCTTTCGATAAAATGAACTTTTAGGTGAAGCGACCTCTCGGTGAAGTGAACTTTTCGGTCAAGTGACCCTTCGGTGAAATGCACCTTTCGAACAAGTGATTTTTGGTCAAGTGATCGATACCCAAGAACAATGTACGGATGAACTTTCCTACTGGGCCCACAAGTTGTTCAATCATTGTTGAAGTGTAATTTTCATCCGCCGCGGGGTTTGCTAAATCGTTTGATATGGTTTCCGATCGTGGGTTTTCCGATTTAAACCATAGACTATTCATTCTGAGATGCTTTACATAATCAGCTGTGTGGACTTTCCCGCTGAACGACGGCACTGCTGAGGAAATCAATAAGGGACTGGTTATATGCGATATACAGAATTTTATTCATTTTTATAGTGACAAATTAAAATGCGCGTCATATGCAAATCATGTGTGCACCGTTACCTAACCATATTTATGGTGCAGTAGCAGCATTCCGCTTTCAGAGCATTTGTAATTTTGCTTTCATAAGTTTCAGATGTCTCTACCAGTGATTCCGTTCTTGGAGTGGAATAGAGCTGCCTTCTCCGAAGAAGGTTATTCGTAAACCACAATCCAAAAAAGGTGGAAAGAAAACGGTTGTGTAATTTCTAAAAATGGCATATGACAAGAATTTGAGTGAGAAAAAGAAAACTCTGCGACCTGCTTAAATAGCGCACAAAGCCACGAAAAAACACCCTAAACCAAAGGACCCCCGGTGTGGTGCGAAATATCAGGTCATCGTGTAATGGAAAAGAATCCAGCAACGCAAAGAAACATTTTACAGCATGTAGGCGTCTCACAGGAAAATGTAGACCGCATAATCAAATCTGAGCTACATTTATAAAAATTGTTTAAGTCTAACGTCCACAAGCTACTTACGCTCCATATTTCGGAGCAGATGAAGAATTGTAGGAAACGGTAAAAGATACACCTAGCAAGCAAGAGTAAGTTTGTAGTTACTTTGCAAGAAGCATCCGTGGCACAAACAAATCTCGGGCAATGTACTATCAAAGAACGCTTCCAAGGAATACCTGGAATGTGTACATGGATGCAAAGAATGTTTTTCATGTGGATTTATCGTTGTGCCAGGTTATTGCTATAATGGCAAGCTAAAGCTGCCAAAGTTTGCGTAGAACTCAAAAATTAATGCAGTTTATTAAACACAAACTTTCTTGAACCAATTCACCGCGAAGAAATTCCAGTCCTATACGTTGCTATGGTTTCAGATGTCCACCAAGGTAAAGCTTCAAGCCATACATCTAAGTCCACAGTGACACACATTCGGAAAATAGCAGCTGAGACAGAGATTCGCGCTATACATTTTGCACAGTTCCTGTCAAATCCCCAGATGCCTTTTTTATGAATTTCGGCGGCTTCTGTTATTTAAATGAGCCCTCGATAGTACACGACCCGAAAGAATTGACTGATTCAAAATAGTATACTTGTACTAGTGATAGAAATGTCTACTACTTATTCTAGTACTGATTGTTACTTAATACTTTCTTTTACTATTTATACTACTTACTACTATTTATCGAATTTGTACTTTCTTTTTGCAGTTAACTGTCTGCTTTCCTTGAAGAAAAAGCGATCTGATAGATATCCGAAAACTTGGAAACTTTGATTTTCTACTTTACGCGAATAAATTTGGATCGCTAGAATAGTTATACTATTTTGAGTATAGTTCGTGTACGGTTCCTGTTAATTAATAAATTACACTTGACGTACTTTGGAAAACTTGCCAAGAGGAGTAGGAGTTGTTTTATTTTGCTTGTCTCTAAAAAAACCGCTATAATAGGCATGCTCCTTTGCAGCCAAACAAAATAAATTTGATAGGTGACAGAGACCTAAAGCACGATTAAAGTGATTCTACGTTTGTTTAATATATTTAGGTAACTATAGCGAGCTAATAACTTATTACCTACTATTACTTGTTAGGTGTGAGCTACATAATCTTCATTTAGGGCTGAAGAAATTGGTAACATGGTCGTAGTTGGAAAATAAAGAAGTTTTAAATCGCATTTCTTTATACACTGAGTGGCCACTTTATTATGACCACCCCTCAGTACATCGTTATGCCACCTTTTTCCTTTAATAATGCGTCGATTTTTTGTCGCATGGACTCCACCAGATGTTGATTAGTAGATTGTGGAATCTGAGACCATGCTTGATGAATAGCACTTTCCAGCAGTGTGAGATTGCAGGGTTGTGGATCCAGCTGTCCGATGGCTCGTTTAACTTCACCCCACAAATTCTAAATGTTCTGAGATCTGGAGGTTATGGTTTCCACCTACGCAAAGTAAACTCAATGACATGTTCCTGAAAACAATACGAGCACTACGACAGGGCGCATTATCTTGTTGAAAGTAGCCATCGCCATTGGGATAAACCATCCACATAACAGGATACACTTGGTCCGCAACGATGTTTAGATATGATGTGACAATCAGACGTTGATCAACACAAATTAAATGGCCCAAAGCATGCCAGGAAAGTATTCCCAAAACCATAACGTTGCCTCCACCAGGTTGAGGGTTTGTAGTAATGCATTTGGGGTCCATGCTTTCGTGCTGTTTCCGCCAAATTCTCATTAGGCCATCGGCATGGGGCAACTGAAAAAGTGATTCATCGGACCACATAATTTGTTTCCAATTATTGACTGTCCACTCCTTGTGCTCCTGTGCGAGCTGGAGACGTTTTCTCTTGTTAACTGCAGACAGCAAAGGTGTTCGAACAGGCCTTCGGCTGCCATATCCCCTCAGATGCAGTGTACTGCGAACAGTGCGTGCAGAGTCCATTTGAGTGGATCCTTGATAAGATGGTCTGTAATTTGCTGCACTGTGGCCATTCTGTTGTCTGTTATCAGTCTGGACACACTCCGTTCCGCCGGAGCAGTCACTAGAAGATGACGACCACACGTTGCACGTAGAGGCCCAGTTTTTTGGCTGACAGTCCAATCTTTAAACACTTTAACAACAGCTGCTCTGGAACATTTCACGAATGCGGCGGTTTCGGTGATACTCGCTCCATGGCTCAGAGATCCTACAGTCATCGCACTTTTTACCTATCTCGTCACCCAAAAATCACTTCTATTACAGTCGCAAGCACTAAACTTTCCCTTTTTATACTAGCCTCACTCTCTGGAGGCAGCTATAAAACATTTTCTTAAAACTGTCAGGTGCCATAATAAAGTGACCACTCAGTGTATACCGAAGACTTATGCAACTCGTCTATTCACGTGAGTTCTCTTTTTAAATAACAGTGTTAACATATTTTTACATGAAGCACTTAAGCGCCTGTAATGTCCCGCATATGATTCAAAAGTTTGTAACGAAGCTACCCTATGACACTGAAATGCTAGTATATGACGTGCAATTTATCCAGCTGCTCAAATTAGCCGCCGGATTACCAGTTTTTCACGCGTGCGCGTAGCGCCTAGTGTTCTGAAGTACATACCTGCGTTTATGCTATATATTTTTTTAATTTTTATAAATTACTATAAACTTGATATCAAATGTATTTATCTGTAAAAAAAATGTATGCAATAAAGAAAAACATAAACCAATTTCAAAAAAAGGCAGTTTGAGTAATAAATCTTTTCTCAAACTTAAAAAAATCGCAGAAGTTCATGTCAAATTGCCCTACGAAATTTCTTGACTAACCTTTCTCCAAGAACTTTGATAAAATCTTTGTCTTCACATGGGAAGCTCATGGGCAGGTGCATGCAAATATTTTTCATGAGAAAAAACACAATAAAAAATCGCGTCCTACCAAGTACCACTAATTATGAAAACATGGTTTTCTTTCATACGGTAATCGATACATTTGCGTCAACCATATTTGTTTTCCAAAATCCGATAAAGCGATAGGTCGAAAAATTTAGTGTTTTTGTGTACTTCCAAAAATTAATGATATAGAATTGTGTTTTTCATGCTCATTTACAATAGAGTTCGACTATTTTCTGGTTGACAAATTAATTTCAAATTTTTCTAACCAAATATATATAGGTTTTCCGATCCTTTCCACGAAGCGTAACAAATTGGTTCTCATATGCCATTCGTGGCCACTCAATGTCCACCACCGTGCAATTAACGTCATGATCAAGTACTATGGCTGATATTATCATAATTTCAGTCATACAATGTATGTCTTTTGTTTCACTTAACTTTCAAACCAAGGGCCTCCATTCGTCTTGTAATCAGACGTCACAATCATATGACAATGTGTTTCAAAATGAAAATGACTAATTCCTAGCTGACTGTAAATCTGATAGATCATTTTTACAAACATTCTGATCTGACATAATTTTTTGTCATTTATTCGCATTTTCTTTAAGCACGGATTTCCAATGTAGTATCTGTTCCTTGAGCCATTTATAGGTATGAGGTTGAGTTTCTTTTTTATTTGTAATAGGTCGTATTCGGTAGAAAACGATTCATTAAAACAAAAATATGAAAAGAACAGCCACTCGAAAGGTACAACTTGCACGAAGCCTGAGTTTTTAAAGGTTCATTCAGAATTATTTAACAATGCGTAAAGCAGTATATAGACACAAAGATTGCTTCCTTGCACTCATACAAAGGAACTGTATTTCTATATTCTTCATCTTGTCGTCAAATTAATTATATCTGTTATAACTGATTCTCCTGAAACTTAACCTTTTTTGTGGGAATTCAAGCACTGGAAGAAAAGGATTCATTTGATTCGTCACACATCCGAATATACAGTAAATCCACTTCCAAAGAGAAACAAAATGTAGCATTTTTTCCTTGCTGTTTTCCTTAACACGCAAAATTATTATACTTGACCATTTGAGAAGAAGCTTCTGCAAACCCATTGTTAAACACTGACTTTGAGGACGCACGAACATTTTCATGAAAGCTACAAAATGCATACTTTGAAAACAGAAATTGGTTAAAATAACTAGGAACATAACGCACGTGGTATTCTTTGTTTGACAATATCTGTTGAACGCATTTAATTTCTGTCAGTATTTACAGGTGTGTGTGTACGGAGAAAATTCAGAAAAACAACATCTTCACTACTAAAGTCATGTGAAGAATGCTAAGTTGCAAACACCTGAACAGAACAATCGAAGGTGTGTAAAATTTCTAAATAACATGGGTAAGGAATAACTTTTACCGAGATATCTTTGTATGCAACGATTTGGGAACCACAGAAATAGATACAGTGCTACTACTTGTGCTAATAAGTAAGCCACACCCGTTAACGCCATTGAAAGGCTTATTACTCCCTTCTTCATATTTATATATGGAATGATTTGAGGAAAATACAAAAGACATATTCTCTCAAATATTCATGTATATTTCATTTTCAAAGCTGGCTTTGCGCCATCTAGCGTAGTATTAAGGGAACGAATTGAATGTGGGTGCATGTTCTTCTAAAGCACTTTTGGCGGTGTCTCATCTATTGCCGCTTGAAGAGAAAAATTGCACCCGAAATTAAGTTCACGAAATGACCGTTATTGTTGAAAACTTTTAACAAAAAGAGAGCCAGGATGCTGTATTCAGTATTTGTGCAACTGCACTGGAGCTTTCTCTTGAAGATCCTCGAGTTCCTGTTTTACGAGTCGTCTGGAAGAAAGTACACGAGACAATATCTCCTGCACAAAGTCAAGAGACGTACACTTTGTTCAATTTAACGAAGATATACCCTACCTTATTCAGCAAATTCATTCCGGTGTCTTGATTCTAATGCGTTTCTTTTATTTTTATCTATAGCTGTTTAAGTGCAACGTATCAGCTCTCGAGATAAGTTTAAAAACTTTACAAATAGGTAATGGAATATTTTCTATTTGTAAGTAAGGAAATAACATTCAATGGCCAAAATAATTACAAAAACTCTGATATTCTCAAAATCAGGAAACGTTTACCCAAAGAAAAGAATAATCGATGAAATTTGTCTTATTTCTAGATTTTTGTGATGTTATGTGTATACGTAAAGAAAATGTACGGATGAACGTTCCTAAAGACCCACAAGTTGTTTAAGAGTTGTTGAAATGCACCTCTTCTCCGCCCGGGGTTTTCTAACTCGTCTGAAATGGTTTCAGATCGTGGCATGTGCGATTTAAACAACAGTTTGTTAATTCTGAGATGTTTTATAAACTCCTCTCTGCCTCCCTTCCGTCCGGGAGACGACCCTGCTGAGCAAATTAACAAGGGAGTGGGATGCATGCGATATACAGCTTGATTCATTTTTATAGTGA